>OZ005735.1:218823085-219423085 GCA_963930755.1 Eudasyphora cyanicolor | reverse complement strand
ATTCCGGGTCATCAGAATTCGTTTTAGAGATATGGTTCCTTCGGCAAAGTTTCTTATTTTGATCCCTAGAATACGATGTTCACTGAGCAATGGCGACTTTTTTTGCCTCCCCACAAATCGACCTGGCCTACTATACCATATTCGGCCCGCCAGAACTTGCCACGATAAGGATCATTGTAATTTTTTTCCAGAATTGGTAAATTTCAACAAGATTGTCAAGCATCTCGCAAAGGATAATAAATTTAAAGACTTGGCGTCTTAAAATCCCAAATTTCAATCGAAGGGCCGAATTCGATTTTCCCCAATTCAGATAATTAGAAAAACGGGGTTTCTATTGTGAAATTTTTTGATATTGCCTCATACAAATATCTGCCTGCTTTAAATTTTTATATTTTCCAATTTTCGGTATTGTACAGCAAAATGTGATCCTTGGTGCATGAGTGTAAAAATCGACCTGGTCGAACTTAACTACATTTTAATTCCATAATTTGATTATGTATACAGAAGGGTCCTTTCGCATAGCTCTTTAAAAGAGAAAAAAATCCTGTGGAAATAATAAAGACATTTCCTTGCTCTGTGTTTATTTCAACGAACTCGGATTGGATTGCCCAATATCAATCAGTGCTTCCATTAAAACTGCATCAACAATTAAATAGATTAATGCCATTTATTTCATTGAGAACTAATTAAAATTAAAAGTATTTCCTTAAACCGCAGTCAGGGTAATTTGCAACAAATACACTCGAAAAAATACCACAAAATGTTTAAAAATCTTTTGGGTTGTTCTAAGAAATATTAACGTTTCTTATTCTTACAGAGATTTTCTGCGAGTGTAGGTTAGTGCGGAAGCCTAGAGAAATATTGGTTGGTATGTTGGTTGCTTTGGTGCATGGGAACATTACCAATCGATAGCACGTGAAACTGAGTTTGCCGGAAAAGGTGAACGACTGTATGAGAGCAGGTGGGTGCTAGGTAGAAAGGACGGACCGACGGAAGGATGGGTGGGTGGTTGCTTCGGGGGTGTAGAAGGTGGGAGAAAAGGGTTTTTAAGTGGGTTCGTTATTCCATGTAAAATTGTCTTTGGCTGAATGAATGAATGGATGGATGGCTGGATAGATGGTGGAATAAGCAACCACTTATGACACGGCAAAGTCTACGGATGAAAGAACATGTGAGACTTGGTTGGCTATTGCATAGGCACGTGAGTTTGAGTTCTAGGCACCAAGAACACGTTCCACTTCCTGGGATGGCATAAAGAGCGAATGACAAGCCTATAAACAGGCAGGCAGACAGACAAACAGAAATCCTACAGAGAAACACAGACAAACAGAAATACTAAAATGACAGACAGACAGACACATCTTATTCGAAATACTACATAGTTTTTTGTTTTTTTCTCGCAACAAAACGTTTACTTAGAATTGTTTACAACAACACTTGAAAGTTCGTCATATTTGCCGGAGTTTGTTGTGCTTGTTTTCCATTAACATTTCACAATCCGACGAAGGAAAACTTAAAACAATCTTTTGTTTTGAAAAAAAAAGAAAAATATATCTCCCACTCCATCTCTCTACTCATGCCTTCTGGCAATTGGTTTGAGGGCCAACGCAGTAGGAGGAGGTGTGTGCTAAAAAGAAAATACTACCACTTGGAATGGTTTTAATTAGGAAATGCAAAACTTTCATAGAACTTTCATTTGAGAAACAATACTTCCACAGCCGCCTTAAATCGCAAAGTCTCTATCGTCATCATCGCTATATCATTGAAACTAAATACAAAACTATCTTTAGTACTGCCACCTGGCGGCGACACTCTGCCGAGTCCTATATTCTTTATATAGTACTTCATCATGCCGACGATAAAGAGGAAATCTTTGTTGTTTTCCTTCTTCTTTTAGTTAGTTCGCTCTAGTTTCTTTTTGTGCGAAAGTGCCGAAGAAAATGAAATAAATAAGTTTTGCGTGTTTACGCATTTCACATTTACATAATTTTATTAAAATATTTATTAGACTTTATTTGCATAGGGCTACTATGATTAACCGCATAAACAGGATATGGTACATTTTGGGGCAACTTCCGGCACAAGAAGGAGAAATGAAATTAATCTAGGACAATGGGAATTATCGTCATCAATATGGCATACTCCTGGCACTCAAGATTCCTTTTGGAGATGTAGGAGACGAATATTTTAGGCAGACTCAAACGAGCATAAAATATCCTGGAAATGTGTACAACAACAATTCGCTCTTAGCACAGTGGGTGATTTTCATTAAAAAGGAGGAAATATATGAAATTTTTAATGAAATGTTTCATATAAAAATCTAAGCAGATGAACCGATCACCTTGAAATTGTCACAGACTTTCACTGATTTATAGTGGCAGGGTTGCCAGAAAAAAATTGCTGTTGTCCCCAAACATAAAACTATTTATACCCTCACTTTAGTGTGACGAGGGTATATATCATTTGCTACGGAAAAAAGTGTAACACATCGAAAGAGTGACCTAAGACCCCAAGTATGTTCGGCGGAAATCCGTTTTGGGTCATTTTAAGTCGAATGAGCAATGTCCGTCCGTCTGTCTGTCTGTCTGCTGGCTGGTGCGCACGATAACTCTCGAAAGGAGTAACCGATTGACTTCAAATTTCGTATGTGGTAATATTTTTTTCTATCTCCGGCTAAGTTCGAAGATGGGCCATATTGGTCCACTCCTTCTGGTACCTCCCCCACAAAGGGTTAAAATGTTGTGAAATATTGATTCTTTAATAACTGCTATTATACGTATTCGAATCTTCTGAAATTCCACACATAGTATTAGTTTGTTAGTCGCTATCAACTCGAGGAAAATGGGCGAAATTGCCACGCCCGTTTTGGTATCTCCCACACAAATGCACCATTTTGCACTAAAAGTTAAAAGCTTATAACATTAATACCAGTGTTTAGAAATACTTGAAATTTTGTACAGTGTAATGCTTTTATAGTGCCTACAGTCCAGTGAAAAATGGGCGTTATTGCCGCTCCCCTTTTGGTACCTCCCACACAAATGCACCATTTTGCACCAAAAGTTAACAGCTTATAACATTAATACCAGTGTATAGAAATACTTGAAATTTTGTACTGCGTAATGTTTTTATAGTGCCTACAGTCCATTGAAAAATGGGCGTTATCACGCCCCTTTTGGTACCTCTCCCACAAAGGTACCATTTTGCACCAAAAGTTAACAGTTTATAACATTAATATCAGTGTATACAATTACTTGAAATTTTTTACAGTGTAATGCTTTTATAATGCCTATAGTCCAGTGAAAAATGAGCGTTATCACCACGCCCCTTTTTGTACCTCCCACACAAAATGGCCAAATTATACCACAATTTAATATCTCAACGATAATATACCAGTCCATATAAACGGTTACAATTCGGCACAGTGCAATGTATTTAAAGTATCTACTGTTCAGCGAAATACAGGTGTATTTCTTAAACCCCTTCTGGTACCTCCCACAAAAATTGACAGAATAATTTGTGTAATATTCAATATTACATTACTCACAAAGTGAGGGTATACCTTAGTCGGTTTACCCGACTGAAACTTTCTTACTTGTTTTATAGAAAAAAAGTCAAACATATAAAAAACTGCAGAATCGAAATGAATCCAAAAACACAAATTTTAAAAATTACTCCTTTTGATTTTAATAAACTTTAAACATTCCTCTACTATGGACGATTTTTTGCCTTTTTAGTTTTTTGAACTTCGTTCTAGTTTTTATGATACAGATCTCAGGATTTTTTCTAAAAATTGCTTTTGTTAAAATTGTCATATCTTCGTAACCACTTCACGTATCTTTTTGTGGTGTCTGGTGGTCAGTATATAGAAAATAGCCTTAATCCTTGAAGAGTATCAATTAAGGTCCTTAATTTTGTTGATACTAAAGGGTCAAACTATTACCAACTGACCATGAAAAACTCAGAAACTGAAAACGGATTGTCCTTAAAAATAATATTTAATATTTCAATGTTAGAATATTTCCTGTACTTTTTTATATAGAATTTAAGATTCGTCGGTCGGACTAGTGTAATTTCTAAACAGTTAAAAAAAATATGCATGACATCTATATATTTTGCAATGTGGTACAAATTTTTAGCCAAGTTTATATACTTCAGCATTACCATCAATGCCTCAAGCCTCATATGTATTGTAAATGGTTTTGAAGTATAATTTTTTCAGATTTTCATTTGATGGCAATTTATACATACCTAATAGTACAAAGACTCGTACTAATTTTTTAATACGAAGTTCAGATTTTGTAAATTCATTGAAGAAAATACTCGTTGAAAATGGTTCAAAAACATTATATTTTCAAGAAAATGTTTCGTTTACTAAGGACTTTGAATAGCCAAACAATTGTAACATTATAATCAAATCTATCAATTACAAATTCGTTCTCTCGTATAAATTCTTAGCAACTTACAGCATTTGTTGAGTTATCCATTAAAAACTAAATGATTAAGAAAATCTTTATATTGTACCAAATAAACCCCAAGAAACCCCAACAAAATTTAAAAAATCCCCTTTCAATAAACCCATCCCCAAATTATTTATTTTAATCCCAATTTGCATTGACTTAACCCCAGTATTGGGGTCAAAACCCCAGTTCTGGCAACCCTGTATAGTGGTGATATATCGATACCTCCATTCTAAAACATGCTAAGTCGACTTAGCATAGTTTTAGGGAGATTGCATTTTTACTTTCTAAATATTCCAAATTATATTTAGTCAAAATTAGGTGTTCATCCATCAACCCAATCAAAAGTTATTCACTAAACAGTACAGTTCATTCGATTTGCATTATAAAGGAATTCCACACAAATTCGAAAAATTCATCAAACTTTGATCGCCTCTCCTGAAAAACTACCTTTTTGCACTTAGCATAGCTTAGAATGGAGGTATCGATATATAGTGGTGATATATGCGATTTAAATTTGTGTAGTATTAACCCATTTTTGTCATATTAACTCTATACGAGTATGTCTAACTTAGTCTATGTAGTCCATAGTGCTACCACAGGGGCGTAAGGAAGACGTAAGTTTTTTCTAGCCCCCCCCCCACCGTTGAACCAGTTAGATTGTTTTAGGAAGCTTGAGAATTGGCGGAATTTTATATCAGCCAAGTTTGCTAACTCACCATATAAATGAGATCTTAGGGTAACCTGCTGCCTTCTAGAGTGAGAGAGGCACAAACTCTGAAAGTGTTATATTGATAACTTCTCCTCTTTGTCTTTCGCAGTTTCCGGGGAAATGATAGAAGCCTGACTATCACAGAATATATTGCTATCGACTTTGGTCAGAACATTAATTTTCAGACATTCCGCTACCCCTTTAAAACGTATGAACTGAAAAATCGATCGTGGAAGTTCGGGCCGATATTTTAGAAAAATTGTTCACGCGGAACAAATATTCACGTTTGATTCGCGATAAGGGCCTGAAAACAACTAGCTCTCTCTTGGTCCGGTTCACAACAAAACCATTATCGGAAGCTCATCTTAGGGTTATATGCAGGGCCTTCTGTAAGATGTATCTAAGAGTACTCGGAAACTTCCCAACAAGTTTGGCACCCATCTTCTCCAGAGAAAGCTGAATATTTTTCATGGAGAGATTCCATAGCAGAGGAAAAAGAGGACCCCTGGGGCGTTCCCCTGCTGACAAATCAATGGAGGTCTGTTGATCCTAGGCTAGCTGAAATGCGCCTCTTAATCAGAATGTTATGAATGATTTATTGCACTTGGATTTGTGTTATATAGGGTTTTCCAACAAGAGGTGTTATTTTGAATCACCCGGTATTTCGGTAGCTGTCACTTTTGAAGCTTTTATTCTTTGACATTTGACAAGTTGAAACTACGCCATTACTAAAAATGGAACGATGCACGATTCAACAACGCATTGAAATTATTAAAATTCGAAAATCATCGAAAAATCGTCTTGACTGATGAGGCCCATTTTCAACTGGGTGGCTACGTCAACAAGCAAAATTGTCGCATCTGGGGCTCGGAAAACCCAAGAGTTATTGTTGAGAAGCCTCTCCATCCTCAACGTGTGACTGTTTGGTGCGGTTTATGGTCCGGCGGGGTCATTGGACCTTACTTTTTCGAAAATGAGGTTGGATCAACAGTTACGGTGATGATTAATGATCGAGAGATGATTAATGATTTTTTTATGGTCGGAGTTGGATGGTATTGATCTGGACAACGTTTACTTTCAACCAGACGGCGCTACGTGCCGCACAAGCAACGAAACCATTGCTCTGTTACGGGAAAAGTTTCCGGACCGTGTTATCTCTCGAAAAGGTGATCACAATTGGCCACCGAGATCTTGTGATTTAACACCTTGCGACTTCTTCCTTTGGGGCCACGTGAAAGATAAGGTCTACGCCAACAGCCCAGCGTCGATTCACGACCTCAAAGATAAAATTAGTGAGGACATAGGGCAGCCACTTTGCGATTTGGTTATGGAAAATTTCATGAAAAGGATATGGTCCTGTAAGCGTGGTCGTAGTGACCATTTGGCTGATGTTGTTTTTCATTATTAACGGCATACCTTCCTCTTTATTATGAAATAAACATCCGATCATTTATGTCAAAAAATGGCATTTTTCTTTGAATACCAAAATAACACCTCTTGTTGGAAACCCCTATAGAAGGTTCCCTGGTCGTGGCGATTTAGAAAGGTTTAAAGCTTTTTATATCCCAAATAATTCTAGAGTTGGTTACTATCTCTCTGGCGACATAAGATGGCTATATTTCAACGGAATCCTTAATTCTAAAGTATTCAATTACTCTTCAGAGTTGCCGGAAAATTCGTATACAGCAGCACCGACCGCTATTCCTGCTAAATGGGACACAAGAGTCATAAATAACGGGGTTTCCAATAGGGATGATATGATTTTGAAGTGACGTTTCGGCCATTTGTAATATTTCATGATCTGTCAATGAACAATTTCTTCATGGAGAGATATACGCAAGAACAACGTTACAAATTATTCAGTTTTATTATCAAAAATAATCGTTCTCCAATTGCAACTTTTCGTGCGCTAAGTCCATTTTTTTTAAATCCAAAAAAATCACATTCTAGTCGACCTACGACCTTGACACCCATCAGCAATATTTTAGCTCTAGTTAAGAGCTATCTTTCAGTCATTGACCGATTTTGGCTACGTGCCACCCACACAAATGAAACAATTGAATTGTTGCGAGAAAGGTTTAGAGATTCGATTATTTCAAGAAATTGTGATATTGAATGGCCTCCAAGAAGTTGTGATTTAACACCATTAGACTATTTCTTGTGGGGTTATTTGAAGTCATTGGTCTTTCGAAATAAACCAGACTCTCGTCAAGCTCTACAAGTCAATATTGAACGTGCCATTCATGACATACGATTTGATTTAGTGGAAAAAGTTCTCGAAAATTGGATTCATCGAATTCGTTCCTGCAGAAGAATTCGTGGAGGCCATTTGAATGACGTTTTATTTAGAACTTAATTGTATCGATTGTTCTTCACATTATTTATTTATTTATTTATATGAATTACAATACAAAGTAAATTTATATTCTAATTTTACGGTCCAGGGAAAGGCCGGGTTACAAAGACCATATGGCCAAATGTTTGCAGCGACAGACAAGAGCCTCTGGTGGGAATCGAACCCACAACCCCCAAACTCATAGGCGAGTACGCTACCAACTCGCCTACTGGGGCGCTCAATGTTCTTCACATTAAATAAAAAACTTTTGAATTTCCTTAACAATAAGCGTGTTTTTTTTTTCAATAAAATCATATCACTCTTATTGGAAACCCGTGTATACTAAGCTCTCCGATAATGATGGATTTTCGCACTAATAAGTTTTAAGAATTTCTATAAGTTTAAGGAAATTCTGAAGATGAGGCGAATAGATAGCGAGCTCACCTATAGAAATTTGTGGTTTCCATTTCCCTGTAAAACGTAAAGTAGTAAATATTTTAGATACTCTTCAATAACCTCTCAATTTATAATCTACTTATATATATCGAACGTGACTCGCAAATAAGTTTCAGAATCATATCGCAAAGAAAACTAGAGCTGTAAATATAACCGCTCAAAAGTTCCTTTTGCACAAGTTTTCGTTTCAACAAACTCGATGATAAAATCGCTACGAATTCCTAAAGAAAAACATTTACTTTTTACTCTGTGAATATTTGAGTGCAAAACATTTTCCTAATTCACTTAAATTGTTTAAAGGTTTCTTTCATAGGGCTTCTTTGTATGAGGATTACTTTCATAACTTCCCAATTACATAGCGAAGCATATTTATGATATCTTACAGTTGTGCCTATAAAAATAGCAATCAAATTTCAATTTACTTCCTAGTATCGTACTTCATGGACGTTTTGCGCAATGTTCTTTACATGGAATTATTATTTCATAAATTACCCACAAATTTTATAAATAACATACAAAATGTTTAAAATCAAGATTTTCCCGATATGGTGTTGGATGGTTTTTAGCTTTTTAGATACAAATTTAAAAAAAAGGCAGGTCAGATCGTTATAACGCAAACTACGTGAAAAAAATGTAAAATTTATTTAAAAAATGCATTTCTATTTTGAAAAGAACAACTATGTTTTCTTCAGTGGAAGAACACAATTGCTAATTATTTGTTCATGTCTATTGTTAAGAAAAGATTAATGTACATTTCCTTAATGTGAACGTATTCACAACACACTTTAAGAAAACTCCACGTATTTCAGTTTAACAATACATCCAGACATATTCACATATATAGTACATTGGGATGTAATGAAGAAAATGTCAATAAGGAATATATCAGTTGAGTACACCGTATATCTTAGTTGGCACATTGAATACCGTGTATTAAATAGAATTTGATGTATATTTTTTTTCTAAATAACTTTGTTATAATGATTTTCTTTTGAATCGTACAATAATTATACCCTACACCACTCTGTTATACAACGTATTATAAGTTTGTTTGTTTTGTTTTGCGCCAGATGTTTGTAACGCCTAGTCGATCGGCATACTTTGAAGTATACCGATCGACTCAGAATCACTACACTAAAAAAAAAGCGTACTGAAAATCAATGAATTTTTCGTAAAGTTTAAGATTTCGGCAATGATTTCGAGCCAAAGACAATCGCTATAAAAATAAGAAGGTTTCATAGTTAATTTAAAGACGTGAATAGTATTTGTTTTGAGGATGCATTTCATAGAATTAAGAATTTTGGGTAATAAAACTAATTAAGTTTGGTCTTAAAATAAGCACATTTTTGCGTAAATTTAAGTATGGCGCGTGCTAATTTTTAGTAAAATGTCATATAATTTAAAACATTATCGTAATAAAATTTAAAATGTTTGTCCTTGATATAAGAATATACTGGTAATTAATTTAAGGCATACATGAATTTAAATACAGTTTTTTTAAATATGTATGGAAAATTCGTTACATTATGTATATTGATTATAATGTTACTCTTTTAAATGAATCATTTTCTTTGAAATCATTTACTATTCATAGAAAATTCAATAACACAACACTTTATCTTTCTAAATAAATATTTTATTTGTTATATTCTATATTGGAAAATACAAAAAAAATATAATACATATTACGGATAACCTTGAACATTTTATAATTTAAAACAGTATGTAATTGTATAAAGACAAATCGGCCAACACACCATGAAGTTTGACTTTTATTCGAATATTATATTGTTATGTATCGATTCTATAGCGGGATTCGTTTCTCTATTTGTTGTCCATGAACAATTTTTATCGGAACCGACCTTAATGATTTTTAACCTAGAATTTGGCTGGAATTTAAATAGAAATTATATAAAACAAATATTATATTATTTATCATATAGTTTGGATGCTCACTCATTTCCTGCAATTTGTAAATTTTTAATTCCCCACTGCATTTTTCATATATCCAAATAAAGTTCAATTGCGCGAACTAAAATAAAAATAATTTGAATAGAAATCAAACAGGATGATTTATATACGATAAAGTATTAAAATAAATTTTATCATATAACTGTCACAAAATGTTGAAAGATAAGAGATATATTAAAATCTTTGGAATATACTTACTTACACTGAAATATTTAGTCACTCTTCTACGACACAAATTCTCATAATAGATCCATACAAAATTTGCTGTACTAAAAGTTAAAAAAAATATTTATGTAAGATATTATTAAAAATAGAAACTGATTGTTTTGAAAGTGGCGAAAGTGAAATTTTTCATATAAACTGAGTTATCAAAAATAATTTTCTCAAAAAAATCAATCGTGACTTAGATTTTAAAATCTTAAGTTTTGTTAGCAAACAAAACTACAAAAACTTATTAAAAATTACTTCTGTAAAACTAAAGCTAATGCTGCTTATGACATTCTTAACCCTGGTGTTAGATTAGCAAATCTGTACGAATCCTAGATTAAGAGTCCATTTGGTCAACATACATTTTTCATATAAAATGAATGTGGAAGACAATATTTTATATTTATTTTTATTCAATACTTCGTGAAAAGAAAGCAGCTTATTTACAATTATTTTTGAGCAAAAACGCTTATTATTTTGATTTTAGTAAAACTAAAATATCCCTTGGACAAAATTATAAGGCAATATATATACATACATACATATATATATATACAAAAATTGGACCAAATGGGCCTAATCTAACAGCAGGTTTAATTATGAAGTACTTATGAAGCAATTATGAACACGAAATCAGGGAAAAGTTTAAACTAAAATTAAAAAAAGGAAAAAATCTTTTTAAATAAATTATATTTGGAAAACTTTTTAACAATAACTTTGTTTGTGTGAAAACACGTATTTTATATGTGAACGTCAGTTCGCAAATATATTTTGTTCTAATACATTAATATATGCGTGCCAAATTAAATTTCTTGATTTTCAAATAAAATATATTTGTTCAGAAATACATAATACTTACAAATATTGTTTCCAAATCAATTTCCTTTCAATTCTTGAATAACTTGCATACACCAAACATTCCCATGTAGGTGTATGCAAGTTATAAATGGCATTCAGCACTGCATTTTCATATATCCATCACATTTATCTTCAAATATTGCGTGATCTAAAATTAAAATAATTAAATTTTTTCTGAAAATAAATCAAATAAAATTATCTATAAACAAAAAAAAATGCAAATAAATTTTATCATATCACAATTGGAAAACGCTGAAAACTAAGAGAAATATTTCAACCGTTCATATATAATACTAACGTTGAAATATTTTGTAAAATTTGCAACTCTTCTCACAAAAGACCCATTCTAAAATTGTTTTACTAAAAGAATTAAAAAAGATAGTTATATGTATAACATATTATTAATAATAAATTTCTATATTGCCACAAATAATTTTACATTTCTGCATTATGCGCTGGTATTTTTAATAAATAAATACTTTCAATTAAAATGTGTTTTGTTAATTTTGTAATTGCCAATAAGATGTTTATTTCAGGATAATAATATTATTTGTCACGTACCTAAACAGTTTCCCATTGTCTCTTTCAGTATTACAAAATCTATTACTCACATTTTTGTCATCCATTTGGCACAAATCTCTTCACAGGACTTACAAACAAGATCTCCTTCATAAACGCATGTACATCGCCATAAATAACAGACAGGAAAAATAACTATGACACACGCACTCCCTTATCACAGAGATCGATGGTGACGCCGACGGCATAACCACATGCATACACACATGTACACGACGGTTTCATTTGTTGTTGTTGCTATGCTTTAGCAAAAATAACTGTTAACAGCCCATATTAAAATTATTTTCGGTGCAATATGCACGTATGTATGCACGTATACTTACATATTCACAGCAATCAATTTTTTTCACAACTCGCGTCCCGAAAACAGACAACCGTTTCCTTCCATCGCTTGTAAATAACTGACGATTTAAAAGAAAACGAACAACAGAACTGTTTTCTATTTTCTCTTCTAGCATTCCATAACAATTATTGATTCACACATTACCAAACAAAACTGATTCTCCGAGCGAGAGAGGGAGGGAGAGATTGTATAATTCTCTCGTATGTATTCTTAAAAATAATGACAATAGTCATAAAATTTATTACCAAGACAGCCTTTCCTTTAAGGGGAACATAGCCTTAAATTTATTACTCAAATATCTCATACTGTTAATTAAGTCCGATTCGGCATTAAAACTATGACATGTCTACGTCGTAGTGTTAATGTAGAAAATCCTTAAAAGTATTGAAATATTACTTAAAATAATGCGGATTGTCACAAAAATAATGATTTTTTTCTTTAATTTAAATGCGTACATTTAAAGAAGCGCGTACACAAAACTAATGATTAGATAGACATTAATTCAAATTCAAAAAACTTTATATTAAGGAAAATTTCGTAAAAAACGTGTAAATTTTCATTATTTTAATGAAAATTGTCATTGAATTGATGCCGAGGTAGCATTCTTAATATAAGAATGTGTCATCATTAGTTTTATTACTATTTTTTTTTTCAGTGTAGCTGACTCGATGAATTGTTCGCACAGCACATGTCGCAATCTTGCTTTGGCATTTAAGCGGTATATACGACTTATTTTAAAGCAGATTAGCCATAATTACCTCTGCCAAATTTCATGAAAATCGGTATATAACGGGTTTTCCAATAGGGATGATATGAATCTGAAGTGACGCTTCGGCCATTTGTAATATGTCATGATCTGTCATTTGTTTTTCATTGTATTCAGTAGCGTTTACGATTTCATCATGGAGAGATATACGCAAGAACAACGTTTACAAATTATTCAGTTTTATTTTCAAAATATACGTTCTCCAATTGCAACTTTTCGTGCGCTACGTCCATTTTTTTTAAATTTTTTACAAATCCAAAAAAAAACACTTTCCAATCGACCTACGACCTTGGCACCCATGAGCAATATTTTAACTCTCATTAAGAGCTATCCTTTTGCCAGTGACCGATTCCCGATCCGACGTACCGTTAAGGAGCTAGAGCAAAAATAAACTTTCCGTTCACATTTGAAAATGACGCCGTCCATTTTTTTTTAAATCAAAAAAAATTACTTTCCAGTCGACCTACGACTTTAATACCCATGAGCAATATTTTGGCTCCCGTTAAAGCTATATTTGTGCCATTGACCGATTGTGGCTACGTGCCACACAGCAAATGAAACAATTGAATTGTTGCGAGAAAAGTTTGGAGATACGATTATTTCAAGAAATTGTGTTATTTAATGGCCTCCACGACGTTGTGATTTAACACCGTTAGACTATTTCTTGTGGGGTTAATTGAAGTCATTGGTCTTTCGAAATAAACCAGACTCTTCAAACTTTACAAGTCAATATTGAACGTGCCATTCAGGACATACGACTTGATTTAGTGGAAAAAGTGTTCGAAAATTGGGTTCATCGAATTCGTTCCTGCAGAAGAAGTCGTGGAGGCCATTTGAATGGCGTTTTATTTAGAGCTTAATTGTATCGATTGTACTTGACATTAAATAAAAAACTTTTGAATTTCCTTAACAATAAGTTTTTTTTTTCAAAGAAATCATATCACTCTTATTGGAAAACCCTGTATGGGCAAGTCCCAGTCTACCAACCAACAATTTTGGAAATTGCTCCAGCTTTATTTTTATAACTACACTGAAAAAAAAATAGTAATAAAACTAATGATGACACATTCTTATATTAAGTATGCTACCTCGGCATCAATTCAATGACAATTTTCATTAAAATAATGAAAATTTAAACGTTTTTTACGAAATTTTCCTTAATATAAAGTTTTTTGAATTTGAATTAATGTCTATCTAATCATTAGTTTTGTGTACGTGCTTCTTTAAATGTACGCATTTAAATTAAAGAAAAAAATCATTATTTTTGTGACAATCCGCATTATTTTTAGTAATATTTCAATACTTTTAAGGATTTTCTACATTAACACTACGACGTAGACATGTCATAGTTTTAATGCCGAATCGGACTTAATTAACAGTATGAGATATTTGAGTAATAAATTTAAGGCTATGCTCCTCTTAAAGGAAAGGCTGTCTTGGTAATAAATTGTATGACTATTGTCATTATTTTTAAGAATACATACGAGAGAATTATACAATCTCTCCCTCCCTCTCTCGCTCGGAGAATCAGTATTGTTTGGTAATGTGTGAATCAATAATTGCTATGGAATGCTAGAAGAGAAAATAGAGAATAGTTCTGTTCGTTTTCTTTTAAATCGTCAGTTATTTACAAGCGATGGAAGGAAACGGTTGTCTGCTTTCGGGACGCGGATTTTGAAAGAATTTGATTGCTGTGAATATGTAAGTATACGTGCATACATACGTGCATATTGCACCGAAAATAATTTTAATATGGGCTGTTAACAGTTATTTTTGCTAAAGCATAACAACAACAACAAATGAAACCGTCGTGTACATGTGTGTATGCATGTGGTTATGCCGTCGGCGTCACCATCGATCTTTGTAATAAGGGAGTGCGTGTGTCATAGTTATTTTTGCTGTATGTTTTTTATGGTGATGTACATGCGTTTTTGAAGGAGATCTTGTTTGTAAGTCCTGTGAAGAGATTTGTGCCAAATGGATGACAAAAATGTGAGTAATAGATTTTGTAATACTGAAAGAGACAATGGGAAAATGTTTAGGTACGTGAAGTATAATATTATTATCCTGAAATAAACATCTTATTGGCAATTACAAAATTAACAAAACACATTTTAATTGAAAGTATTTATTTATTAAAAATACCAGCGCATAATGCAGAAATGTAAAATTATTTGTGGCAATATAGAAATTTATTATAAATAATATGTTATACATATAACTATCTTTCTTAATTTTTTTAGTAAAACAATTTTAGAATTGGTCTTTTGTGAGAAGAGTGGCAAATTTTACAAAATATTTCAACGTAAGTATTATATATAAACGGTTGAAATATTTCTCTTAGTTTTCAGCGTTTTCCAATTGTGATATGATAAAATTTATTTCCATGTTTTTTTGTTTATAGATAATTTTATTTGTTTTATTTTCAGAAAAAATGTAATTATTTTAATTTTAGATCACGCAATATTTGAAGAAAAATTTGATGGATATATGAAAAATGCAGTGCTAAATGCCATTTATAACTTGCAAAAAATAAGTGAGCATACACCTACATGGGAATGTTTGAATTGAAAGGAAATAGATTTGGAAACAATATTTGTAAGTATTATGTATTTGTGAACAAATATATTTTATTTGAAAATCAAGAAATTTAATTTGGAACGCATATATTAATGTATTAAAACAAAATATATTTGCGAACTGACGTTCACATATAAAATATGTGTTTTCACACAAACAACGTTATTGTTAAAAAGTTTTCCAAATATAATTTATTTAAAAAGATTTTTCCTTTTTTTAATTTTAGTTTAAATTTTTCCTTGATTTCGTGTTCATAATTGCTTCATAAGTACTTCATAATTAGACCTGCTGTTAGATTAGGCCCATTTGGTCAAATTTTTGTATCGTTTCCTTTATAAACGGTAATATATATAAGTATATATATTGAACTATAATTTGGTCCAAGGGATATTTTTGTTTTACTAAAATCAAAATAATAAGCGTTTTTGCTCAAAAATAATTGTAAATAAGCTGCTTTCTTTTCACGAAGTATTGGATAAAAATAAATATAAAATATTGTCTTCCATATTCATTTTATATGAAAAATGTAATGTTGACCAAATGGACTCTTAATCTAGGATTCGTACAGATTTGCTAACCTAACACCAGGGTTAAGAATGTCATAAGCAGCATTAGCTTTTGTTTTACAGAAGTAATTTTTAAAAAGTTTTTGTAGTTTTGTTTGCTAACAAAACTTAAGATTTTAAAATCTAAGCCACGATTGAGTTTTTTGAGAAAAATATTTTTCAATTTATCTCACTCAATTTATATGAAAAATGTCACTTTCGCCACTTTCAAAACAATCAGTTTCTATTATTAATAATATCTTACATAAATATTTTTTTTAACTTTTAGTACATCAAATTTTGTATGGATCTATAAGAAGAAGAGTGACTAAATATTTAAATATTTCAGTGTAAGTAAGTATATTCCAAAGATTTTAATATATCTCTTATCTTTCAACATTTTGTGACATTTTATATGATAAAATTTATTTTAATACTTTATCGTATATAAATCATTCTGTTTGTTTTCTATTTAAATTATTTTTATTTTAGTTCGCGCAATTGAAGTTTATTTGGATATATGAAAAATGCAGTGGGGAATTAAAAATTTACAAATTGCAGGAAATGAGTGAGCATCCAAACTATATGATATAATAATATAATATTGGTTTTACAATTTATATTTAAATTCCAGCCAAATTCTAGGTTAAAAATCATTAAGGTCGGTTCCGATAAAAATTGTTCATGGAAAACAAATAGAGAAACGAATCCCGCTATAGAATCGATACATAACAATACAATATTCGAACAATACAATATAAAATGTTCAAGGTTATCCGTAATATGTATTATATTATTTTTGGCGTTTCCAATATAAAATATAACAAATAAACTATTTATTTAGAAAGATAAAGTGTTGTGTTATAGCATTTTCTATGAATAGTAAATGATTTCAAAGAAAATGATTCATTTAAAATGTTAAATGTTAAAATGTAAAATTAAAATGAAAATTATAATCAATATAATGTAACGAATTTTCCATACATATCTAAAAAATTGTATTTAAATTCATGAATGCCTTAAATTAATTACCAGTATGTTCTTATATCAAGGACAAACATTTTAAATTTTATTACGATAATGTTTTAAATTATATGATATTTTACTAAAAATAAGCACGCGCCATACTTAAATTCACGCCAAAACGTGCTTATTTTAAGACCAAACATAATTAGTTTTATTACACAAAGTTATTGATTCTATGAAATGCCTCCTCAAAACAAGTACTATTCATGTCTTTAAATTAACTATAAAACATTCTTATTTTTATTGCGATTGTCTTTGGCTCGAAATCATTGCCGAAATCTTAAACTTTACGACAAATTCATTGATTTTCAGTACGCTTTTTTTTAGTGTATATAAATATCTGTGGACTTTTTTCAAAACATCCGATCTCAAAACAAAATTGTTTTTGACAAAAATTATATAACAGTTGTTGATAACTTTCTCGCCAACCACTATAGCTGGAAGAATGATATAACTTGTAAAATAAAGGCCCACGAATCCCCTACAAAATAGGTATTCTTTCTATATTAGCTGATATGTATCTTGGCAGGTTTTTGTGGCCCCATAAAGTTCCCGTTATTTCACTCAAAAAATTTAATTTTTGAGATCGAGATAGAGATTTTATTGAGAATGTAAAAAAATGTATTTCAATGACCATTAACGCAAACATTATTTTCAAATCCTACAACACTTCAGATCACAAAATCTTAAAAAAACTTATAAATTTACATATCGCTCACTCACTTCAAGAGTGACATAACTCAAAATTGAAAATTGCCAAGATGGGTAACTTTAAGTCCGTATAAAAAGATAAGTAACATGAAATAAGATGTTGAAATACGCTTGAATAGTCCGAAATATGGTTGTTTACTCATAGACAAAATTTCGCTGAGATTAATTTATGGATATTTGCAAAATTCGGATTTTTGTAAGGCAACCTCAAAAATTTTAAATTTTGAGTTATGTCACTCTTGAAGTGAGTGAGCGATATATTCATTCATAAATTCATTTATAAACACAAACTGTTTATTAATAAATGTTAATAAAAAATTACATAAATTATTTTGTTAAAATAAAGACAATTTTTTGTTTATTTACAAAGGGTCTTTTTAGAAAAAAACGACAACATTTTGTGGGTACATACAAGTTATTTTAGAATTCCCTTACACTCATTCTTCTTCTAAGTATTAGATTTAGTATGCCTTATTTTGCAATTTTTTTTTCAAAATTACGAAAAAAAAATACC
The DNA here is from genome assembly GCA_963930755.1 of Eudasyphora cyanicolor. Classification (NCBI taxonomy): domain Eukaryota; kingdom Metazoa; phylum Arthropoda; class Insecta; order Diptera; family Muscidae; genus Eudasyphora; species Eudasyphora cyanicolor. The sequence goes on along the minus strand of OZ005735.1, from coordinate 219,405,025 downwards.
AACTTTCAAAATAACTTCCACCTTTGGTTGCGTGCGTCACAAACTTTTGTGAACGATTATTTCGTAACAAATACCAGTTAAAATATTATGTTTTATGCCATTCGAAAGTACACTTAAAAACCACTAAACGCTATTTATAAGTTGAAGTTATCTCTTTTGAAAGACCAACATTTGTTTTAAATTTTTATCCGAAAACTCTTAGCGTTCGTCACGCAGAATTTGCCCATATAGCCACCATATACGAGGGCGGTGCCAAAATAAAACGAGCTGACATATACATAGGTGGCGGTAGTAACGGGTAATCCAAGTACAGATACTTTTTTCAATAGCCTTTTTTTGACAGATCACGTGTGAGTCATGTCATGTTGTCATGTCATGTTGTCATGTTATTTTTGTTAAGTATTGTTTGGCATTTCATCAACACCTGCTGGTAAGGAATTGAAATCGTTTCCGGATTTTTTTGTTCTGGCTTTCATCTTATGTGTACTGTACTGTGCTGCTCGCAAGCGAAGAAGTATACAAATTTAAATGGAAGGAAAGTTTGTTAAAAGAATGTGTATAAAAAGGAGTTGGAAAAGGTTAAAGGTGGCCAGGACCGACTGGGTGATATTCTATGATAGAACCGAGGAGATTTAAATCTCAGTTGATTGATTAATCTTTAAAAATAGAAAACTTGTTCTATGAAATGGATTTTAAAAGTTCTGAAACATGGATTTTCAACCACTTTAGCGAGTTCAGAAAATAATAACGGGTGATCCAAGTAGAGATACTTTTTTCAATAGCCTTTTTTTTGACAGATTACGTGTGAGTCGTGTCATGCTGTCATGTTATTTTTGTTAAGTATTGTTTGGCATTTCATCATGGAAAGACTTACGCCTGAACAACGTTTACAAATCGTTCAACTTTATTACGAAAATTCACGTTGTGTGAGGAATGTGTTTCGCGCACTTCGCTGAACTTATGGTCAACATAATCGGCCTACTGAGCGTACTATTCGCAACACCATCACCCATCTTGAGACCCAGCATTCATTATTGGATAATATTCGACCGAATAGACCACGTCCAGCACGCAGTGAAGAAAATGTAGCGGCCGTAGCTGATAGTGTACACGAAGACCGTGGTGAGTCGATTCGGCGCCGTTCGCAGCAACTCGGACTGACGTATGGAACGACTTGGCGCATTTTACGTCGAAATCTTAAATTGAAAGCATACAAAATGCAGCTTGTGCAAGAACTGAAGCCGCCCGACATTCCCAAGCGACATCGCTTCGCTTTATGGGCTCTTGAAAAGTTCCAAGAAGATCCGACGTTTTCAAGCCAAATTTTGTTCAGCGATTAGGCCTATTTCTGGCTCAGTGGGTATGTAAACAAGCAAAATTGCCGCATTTGGGACGAAGAGCAACCTGAAGAGATTCAAGAGCTGCCACTTCATCCAGAAAAAACAACGGTTTGGTGTAATTTGTGGGCCGGTGGAATCATCGGTCCATATTTTTTCAAAAATGATACCGGTGAGAACGTAACCGTCAATGGCGACCGTTTCCGTGCCATGATAACCGAAGCTCGTGATCTCGGCGACATTTGGTTTCAACAAGACGGCGCCACTTCCCACACATCGCATTAATCAATCGATTTATTGAGAGAACACTTCGGTGAGCAGATAATTTCACGTTTTGGGCCGGTCGATTGGCCACCAAGATCGTGTGATATCACACCGTTAGACTTTTTCCTGTGGGGATATGCTAAGTCTAAAGTTTATGCGGACAAACCCGCTTCGATTCAGGCCTTGGAGCAAAACATCATGCGTGTCAGTCGCCAGTTACCAGTCGAAATGCTCGAACGAGTCATCGAAAATTGGACTCAACGGATGGAACGTGGCCAACATTTGATAGACATAATCTTCAAAAAATAAATGCCAAAGAATGTTCTTTGAAATGATAATATAAATTCCCCATTCAATTTGAATTTTCTGTGGTTTTTTTTCTTTAAAAAAGTAGGGAACCTCGAAATGGATCACGCTATAGTTTGAACAAATTGCTCTCGTGAAAAATGGCAACCTTCTAAAACATATGTTTTAAGTTTTAAGGCGCCACATTGTTCAGGGTTTTTTGAGCACTCAAAAGTAAACGATCTCAGTTAATTTGTAAACATGGAAAAAAATTAACACCGATGTGTAATAAAATACTTTCATTTGAAAGGTCTCAGTCCAACCAATATTAAAACCGTGCTAGATTCTAAGGAAGGACCAGACTCTTCTGGGGGAGTAGCAGAGTTTAAACGGGGGCTGCCAAGACGAACACCAGTGGTCGACCAATTAAGGTTTCCACGCCAGAAATGATAAAAAAAATGGACAAAATCTTAGTTGAAGGTTCGTGAGATAGCTGAAGTTATAGGCATTTGCAGCAGAATGGCTATTGGCGATTTCGTTTCTGGAGAAAGTGCTGCATTTTATTTACCCTTTTCTCGAAAATTGCACTTTTCTAATACATTTTTGAAGTTTAAAATGTCAGTTAAGTAAAATTCAAGGGGGTACATTACGAGGGCGGTTCGGAAACATCTTAGCCTAGCACAAAAAGCGCGGTATAAACAGAAAAAAGTTAAGTGTTTTGGAAACTTCCATCTCTGCTATGAACACATGTTAAATTTTGTTTCGATCTGGCAACTCCTTCATATAGAAACAGGTGTTCACAAAAGACGCATCCGCGATTTTTTTACAATGGAAAAATTAGAAATGCGTGGTGTCATTAAATATTTACATAAAAAAGGTTTATCGGGACAAGAAATTCATAATGATATGATGAATGTGTTAGGTGAAAGTGCTCCTTCATATGCAACAGTAAAAAATTGGGTTGCTGAATTTAAACGTGGTCGTACAAGCATTGAAGATGAACCACGTAGTGGACGTCCAAAAACAGCAACAACAACAGAAATTGTAGCCAAAGTGCATGATATGGTATTAAATGATCGACGAATGAAAGTGCGTGAAATAGCTAATATCATGGGCATCTCAAATGATCGAGTCCATTTAATTTTGCATGAAGAACTACAGATGAAAAAGCTTTCTGCAAGATGGGTGCCGCACTTTTTAACAGTCGACCAAAACGCATAAGAGTTAACATTTCTCAAGCTTGTTTGGATCGTTTTAAGCGAAATAAAATGGATTTTAAGCGTCGTTTCATAACTGTTGATGAGACATGGATCCACCACTATACTCCAGAGACAAAAGAACAATCCAAACAATAGACTGAAGCTGGAGGAAGTGCCCCAAAGAAGGCAAAAACAATTCAATCGGCTGGTAAGGTTATGGCAACGGTTTTTTGGGACTTCAAAGGTATTTTATTGATTGACTATCTACAAAAGGGTAAAAGAATAAATTCAGAGTACTATTGCAACCTTTTGGATCAATTAAATGTACAAATTCGAGAAAAACGTCCTGGCTTACAACACAAAAAAATAATTTTTCATCAAGACAACGCACCAGCGCACAAGAGTGTTTTAACAATGGCTAAAATCAACGAATTAAAGTACGAGTTGCTTGACCACCCACCTTATTCTCCTGATTTAGCTCCCAGTGACTTTTACCTGTTCCCAAATCTAAAAAAAATTCCTTGCTGGCAAGCGTTTTACCTCAAATGAAGATGCAATTACAGTTGTAAACCACTATTTTGAAGACCTTGAGGAAAACTATTTTAATCAAGGGATAGAATTGCTAGATAAGCGTTGGACTAAGTGTATTGAAGTTTCAGGAGATTATATTGAAAAATAAAAATATTTCTGAAAAACTAACTATTCTCTTTCATTGATAGGCTAAGAAGTTTCCGAACCGCCCTCGTATATTGACTTAAAAGGTGCAAATATTTTCTAGTATTTTACGTCGACGGGGTAACATTTATTCCAGAAACGAAATCGCCGTAAGAAACATATCGTCACCAGAAATGCCCAAAGGCGTTACCCTCAAAAAATTAAAATTCGCCGATGTACCACGCAACTTTTTAATAAAGGCTTTACCTTTTTTTTATACAAGTGCGTAGACCCAAAGCAGAATGTTCATGGCTTTTAATCGCTTTAATCCTATAGAAAAATATTTGTAAATTTTAGGGGTAGAAACTGTAGTAAGTGAAGTCTTCATTAGAAAAGACTTTGTACATCAGCGTCGTCTATCAGGCAAATGTAGTACTTATCGAGACCAACACATTTTTGTATAACATGTGAAAATCGAGCTACAAACAAACAAGTTACGATAAAAACGATTTTGGGCCGATTCCGAAGGCTCGGAAACAATTAAAAAAAAGTCTCGAGGTAAGCTCGAGGGAATTTTTCCGGGAACTTTTTTTTACATGGAGTTCAACACGGTTTAATATACATACAGGGTGGCTGATATGTAATGCAACAAAGTAAAGCGCTATACTTTTTTTTAATTTTTTTTTTTAAATTTTACTGTTCAAAAGCAAAAAATGTCGAAAATAACATAACATTTTAGAAACAGTTTAGATTTGTTCCAATTGGCCACCTTTGGCACGAATTATGGCCTTCAAACGGCCGACAAAGCCATCACACGCTGCACGAAAGTGGCTCTGCGGTATTTTGGCCCATTCCCGGCGAAGCGCCGTTTTGAGATGATCGATACTTTCGTATTTTTTAGTGCGAACCTTACTCTCTAAAATGCCGCAGGCGCAAAAGTCCAAAGGATTGAGATCCGGAGATCTTGGTGGCCATTGTGCGGTAGAAATGAAGCGAGGAACCTCCTTTTTAAGCCATTCTTGGTTGACGCGTGCTGAGTGCGATGGTGCTGCGTCCTGTTGGAATGTCCATGGTCCGCGGCCGAAATGTTTGTCTGCCCAGGGCTTCAATACTGTCTTTAGGACATTTTCCCGATAATATTCGGCATTTATTTTGACCCCATGTTCGATGAATACGAGCGCGGAGCGACCATCGGCCGTTACGGCGGCCCACACCATTACCATCGGCGGCGCTTGAGTTCTGGTGGCCAATCGAAGGTGTAAAGTTTCAGCTGACCTCTTTGGCAAGTAAACCCGATCATTTTGTTTGTTCACAAACTGCTTAATTTGGAATGGCTTCTCATCGGAGAAAACCAAATTCGGTAACTGGCCACTTTCGTGCAAGCGAAGCAACTCCTTGGCTCTTTCCAGTCTAACTTTTTTTTGTGCATCGGTGAGCTCTTGCACTTTTTGGAACTTCAATGGCTTTAGTCCAAGTTAATTTTTTAATATGTGTTGTATCCGTTCTCGCGATATGTTCAGCTCACGAGCAATTTTTCTACCACTGCGGCGTGGATTTCGATCAAATCTGGCCTTCACTTTTCGGATGATTTCTGGTGTTGTTACCGTTTTTTTCGTCCACTTTTTGGACGCGATGCAACACTGCCAGTATCACGGTAACGAGCAATGGTACGAGAAACAAAATATTTATTCACATTTAAATGCTGGAGGGCTCTAACGATAGTCACTTGTGTTTTTCCACCCAAATATAAAGCAATCACACTATCACGCTTGAATTCCATCACGAATAACTTTTTTCTGAATGAGATCAAAATGCTTTTGTAAGCTTCTAAACAATAAAATGAACTGTCACTGAAATAAATCTGTCAGCTATCAGACTAGCGGTTTAGAAATGATAGCAACCTGAAGTTGGTTGCAATACATATCAGCCACCCTGTAAATGTGAGGATATCTGGTTTTCAACATATATTCAAACATTTGTATAGGATTCATCCAAGTACCAAGGAACACATGTAGTTCAAAATTCACCTGATAAGGGCGCAGGGCCACAGGAACATTCCCGGGAACTATGGTGTTTACAGTGACTTGAAAAAATCAATTTGGCAAAAAAAAATGGAATTAACTCGTGAACATTTTCGTGCAATCATTTTTCACAACTTTCGACGTGGATTATGACGACAAGTGTGCGTCGGCCAATCATGGCCGACGCTCGCTTAAAGACGAAGGTCGTGAAGGTCGTCCAAAAACGGCCGTTGTTCCAGAGAACATTGATGCCGTGCGTGAACTGATAATGCAAGATCGTCATGTGACATACCGTGAGATAGAGGCATCCTTGGGCATTTCTTCCACCAGCATACATTCGATATTGCATGAACACCTGGCCGTAAAAAAGATTTGTTCTCGTTGGAACCCGCACAATTTGACAATCGCTAAAAAAAAAGGCTCGTGTCGGTTGGTGCAAAGAAATTTTGAAAAAATAAGATCGCGGTGCTTCAAACGACGTTTATAAGATCGTCACAGGTGACGAATTAAGCAACGTAGGACTGTCAATTCTGAGTGGTACACCACAGTTTGTTTGCCTGACTTCTTCTAAAAAACGAAGAAGAGAGGACAAAGCATTGTGCACCATGATAATGCGAGCTCTCACACATCGGCTCAAACCAGCGCCTTTTTGAATGGCCAAAACGTCGAATTGATGGGTCATCCGCCGTACAGTCCTGATTTGACACCCAAGGACTTATTCTTATTCATTCACATCAAGAAAAAACTGCTTGGTCAACGTTTTTCGATGCCTGAAGCAGCTGTCGAAGCGTTCAAAAACCATATTTTGGAGGTGAATTTTCAACACACTGTAACCGAAACAATTCGCGCTCAAATGACAAAACGGTCTGAGTGAAGTTATGCTAAGAAATGCCATACTTTCCAAGGGAAGTTCCAGTTTTCATCTGGCAACACCAGAATTGCCAGGACCGAAATATAAATAGCAACCCTCGTATCATTAAAAACAACAATGATAAAACTTGACAATACTTCTTCTTATTCTGCTCTAAGGGGGTGATGTAGGTTATCGTATAGTCGGCTACGCCCGAGTTTTGCCCTACCTTACTGGTTTTTAAATAAAAATATTATATATATACATATTATATATATAAATATTATATATATAAATATAAAGGGTGGTTAAATTTTAAGGGCCGAAGTTGATTTTGAATAAAACACAAATTATTTAAGAAATTATTGTCATTTCTTTTTATAATGATAATATTGGTATGGTTCAATTATGTATGGGACAAAATGTCGGCCAAAATGGCCGCCGCGACCTCGGCGGCACACCTCCATACGATGGTCCAAATTTTCGATGACGCTTAGGCATAATTGAGGTTCTATGCCGTTAATGTGCCGAATTATCTCATTCTTTAGCTCTTGAATTGTTGTTGGCTTATCGACGTACACCTTTTCTTTCAAATAAAGCCAAAGAAAGAAGTCCAACGGTGTCAAATCACATGGTCTTGGCGGCCAATTGACATTGCCACGACGTGAGATAACACGGTATTGGTACATTTCACAATCTTCTTATGTAAAATTCATAGTCACACATTTTTCGTTACAACCTAATATCTATAATGTGGTATGAACATGAGAAGTTTGCCCATAAACTACACGTGCAAACGTTCAAGTTCGCACACACGTTCACAGTACAATCACACAAACAATAGATGTGTGAGTTTGAGTATGGAGCCGGGCCGATGTGATGACTTCAGAGGTCATAATGAGGGGGTGGTCATGATGGTGGTGGTGATGACACTTTTTTGAGCATGAGGGGCCACAAGAGGTTGGCGTGGCCACGTTATTGACGTCGTCGTAGTTGTGGCTATCGTTGAATGGGACGTCTGTGTTGCCTCTTCCGCAATGTGTATTAACATGGACATATTAACCACATACTCACACACTCCCCCCCTCTCATATACTATAATACTAGTTCTCATACCTCCCCCCGCCCCCCGTAACATATGCTCCTTCCTGCTGTCCTGGATTAGGGAGAAGACAATTTATTCATTCCTTTGAATATAAACAAATTATAGGCAAATGTTAAGAGTACTTTGGTGAGGCTTCCTCCCCTGATGCTCATAAAGTTGTGGCTAAGTGGTGAAGAAACCAGAATACAAATAACTTCAAATCCCCATGTGAGGGTGGGGTGTGCGAGGAGAGGAGAGGGAAATGAAAGGTGGCCAGGGTATAAGAAAATTCTACAAATACATGCGAGTGTACGAACGAAACCTTAGAGTGTAGTGATTATTAAATATTGATATATAAAATTTAGTACGTGTCTCTCCTGTGGAATTATCCTAATCCCTCCACCCTAATATACATGTGCAAATATGTTTATGTTAACAGCATGGCAGTGGAGAGAGAAAAAACGTACAGAAATTCCCAAATGTGCAAAACGTGATTTATGAAAATTTTTAAGTAACTTTTCTTTTCATTTTGAAGGACAAGCCAGACAAAGGTTTTCTTTGTGTTTTTGTGTTATTTTGCAAAAAAAAAATATTTTTGAAATATTGCTTTTAACATGTATTGATGCACTCAACATAAACTTGTATTTCCTTTACACGTATGTATGCATATATTTTTATTATGAAAGTTAAGAAATGTATTCGAAATTGGCACATATCCTCTTATAACTTATATTTAAATGGATGTTTTTAAGTTGCATGAAAATTGTAAACTGGGGCAACTAAAAATTAGGAATAAAATAGTGTAGAATATTCATGGCTCTAGGGAAATCTAAGATTCCTCACAATTTTTTCTAGAGTCCGGCTGAAGGCGATGCCAAAGAATACCATATATTCTGCATTAAATTACATGAAATTATAATTTAGTCAAAATATTGATATTATAAAATAAGTAAACCCTCATTTTAGTGGGTCGATGAGTCCTTTAAAGGACGATGACTCCTGATTAGTGGCAGCTGCCGATTTAAAGGTTGTTTTGTTTACTTTATTAAAAGCCTATGAAGAAAAGTTTCTGGAAAAATTCTATTTCGATGAAATTTAAATTAAAAATACTATTTCAATAAAATTTTTTAGAAATATTAATTTTTGAAGATAGTTTCTAGAAATTTGCAATTCAGAGATTTTTCTAGAAAAAATACAATTTTAACAAAATTTTACAGAGAAATTAAATTTTGAATAAATTTGCAATTTTAAAGAAATTTTCTAGAATTTTTTTGTGATATTTTGTTAAAATTTCATAGGTTAATAAGTGGATTAAGGGCCACGGAACGGATTATAGGTCGATGAGTCCTTTAAAGGACGACGACTCCTGATTACTGAAAACTGCCCGGATAAAAGGTCGTTAACTTTATTAAAGGCCAATAAAGGAAATTTTCTAAAAAAAATTAATTTCGAAATAAAAACGAAATTTCAACAAAAAAAAATTTTTAGAAAAATTACATTTCGAAAAAAATATCTCGAAATGTTCTTGAAAAATTTAATTTTGATGTAATTTTCTAGAAAACTCGAAATCTCCAATAAAAAATTGTTTTCGATAAATTTTTCAAAGAATTAAATTTGTCTAGAAAATTTCGTTGAAGTTAGTTACCATTTGGACAAAGTCCCAATCTAGAAAAGTTCGACAAAATATGATATTATTAAAAATTTCAGAAAAATTGTTTTATTGAAAATATCATCCTATGCTTTTTTTATATTTATATCCTTCAATATTGAAGAAATTGTATTTTTTGGAAAATCTTTATTAAAATAAAATTTTTGCAAATATTTATTAAAATTGCACATTTATTTTAAATTTAGGAAAGTTGCATTTTTATAGAAATTTTTAGCAAATTCTGATAAGAATCGTATAGTTATAGAAAATTTAGTCAAAATTGACATTTTTAGAAAATTTCTACGAAAATTTAATTTTTCTGCAAAATGTTGTTGAAATTGAATTTTTTTTAGAAAAATTGTTGAATTGCATTTCTCAAAATTCAATTTCAAAGACATTTTAAAGAAAAATGGAATTTCAACGAAATTTTCTAGCAAAATTAAATTTGGACGAAATTTTCAATATCAACCAAATTATCAGAAAAATTTTAATTTGACAGCATTTTCTAGAAAAAACGAATTTTTTCAATAAAAAATTATTTTCAACCAAATTTTCCAAAAACTAAATTTTAACGACATTTTTTTATCGAAACGAAATTCATTTTCTTTTAGAAAATATCTTTAAAGTTTCAAATTTGTAGAAAATGTCTTCGAAATTGCATTTTCTGTAAAATTTAGTTGAAATTATTTTTTACAACATTTCTTGAAATCATTCTTTATTGTACAACATTTTGCTGGAAATTTTAAGGTCGATAAATTAAGGTCCACCGAATGGAAATGACTCCTGAGTGGTGGCCACTCCCCGGATTAAACGTCGTTGACTTTATTAAGGAAGGATTTTTTTTGATACTTAAATTTCGAATAAATTTTCAAGAAATTTGTTTCTACGCTGAAAAAAAAATTGTAATAAAATTAAAGAATGGCTCCAAGACATCATTAGTTTTAAAATAAGTACATTTAGTACTTAAAATATAGATAATTTCAATAATATTAAGTAATTTACTTAATTTTAAGAAAATTTTCTTAATTTTAAGTACAAAATGTACTTATTTTGGACGTCTTAGGAGCATTTTTATAGAAAAAATTGTAGAATTAAATTCTATAGAAAAATCTATAGAATTTCGGTAAAAATAGAAAAATCTATAGAATATCGGTAAAAATTGAATTTTTCATAAAAAAATTTTGTCATATTAATAAAAACGCAAATAAATTTCGTTTTTTCTACAATCACAACTACATTTTTGTAGACAATTTCGTTGAGTTTGCAAATTTCTTGAAAATTTATTCGAAATACATTATCAAAAAAAATCCTTCATCTGCTTTAATAAAGTCAACGACCTTTAATCCGGGCAGTGGCCACTTATCAGGAGTCATTACCAGTTAGTGGACCTTAATACGCTCATCGACCTTAAAAACTCCAGCCATTTTTTTAAAAAAAAAACAATGAAATGTCAACATTTTTTAGAAAAATTAATTTTCCAAATAAAATTCTAGAAATTTCCAATGTCAAAAAATTTTCTTGTAAAATTTAATTTTGAGATAATTTTCTAGAAAAAGGTCGATGAGAGGATTAAGGGTAACGGATTAAAGTTGGATGAGTCCTGTAAAGGACGATGACACCTGATTAGTGGCCACTGCACGGATCAAAGGTCTTTGACTTTATTAAAGATGGAAATGGATGGACATTTTCTGGAGTAATTCAATTTCGGAGAAATTTAAAAGAAAATGGTAACTTAAGTATTTCAGCTGATTTAAGTTAAAGACATACACTATTGCTACTGAATTCTGAAGATGATAGAGTGGTGTCTATCGAAACTGCAGTCAAGTCTACCAAGCAATTAAAACTCTACCAATTTTTGTATTTGTTTCTATTACTTCTATGCAATAGACAGAAAGTAAATGAAACATATCGAACCCTAACCGCCAAAAAGACGTAAGCGCCACTCACAAGAATTTAGAGAAGGTTTCTTTTGCGATTATTTTTGGTTTAAATGCATACATCTGTTTATATAACTGTGAAATTTAATATAACGGTACATTTTACAGCTATAAATTTCGGACACATGATGCCATTTTCCATAAGTAAACGATTTCCCTCAAAAAATTAAAAGTAAATCATGGTGGCGCTTACGTCTTTTTACCGGTTAGGGCTCGATATGGTCTCAAACCAAAATAAATTCTGACTGAATATGCTAGAAATATGCAATTTCAACGATAAAATTCGATTCAATTTCAACTAGAAAAATTAAATTTTTACAGAATTTCTAGAAAAACCGATTTTTTTTAATAAAAATTCATTTTCGGCAAAAATTTAAAAAATAAACCAATTTTGACAAGATTTAAACAAAAATTGCCAAAATTCAAAAAAATCAATTTTGATAAAAATTTCAAAAAACAATTTTGACAAAATTTAAAAAAAAAAATAAATTTTGACAAAATTTAAAAAAAATATCAATTTTGACAAAAATTTCTAGAAAAAAAGAGTTTGAAGAAATTTTATAGAAAATTTGACTTTTTATCGTAATTCTTTAGAAAGATTCAATTTTGAAGATTTTTTCAATGCCACTTTTGACAATTTTGTCTACAAAAATCCGATTCCAATTAGATTTTGCTGAAATTTTCTATAAAAATAAAACATCCATTAAATTTAAAATAAATATACGATTTAGGTGACATTTGCGAGACAAAATTAATTTAATTATATTGTCTATATAATTAATTTAGGGAAGATTTTTATACAATTTTGAAGGACAAAGGTTAAAAGTGCAATTGGATATAATTTTCTACAAAATCACAATTTCTATGACATTTTCAATAAAATCATATTTTGTTCAACTTTTCCAGAGCGGGACACAGTCCAGAAAATAAAAAAATTAAAAAAAAAATCAAAAAAGATTGAAGAATATTTTAAAACAAAGTTTAAAAACTATGTCTTAAAATAATAAGTAATTTTCAGATATTATCAAAAGACAAAATCCCCATAAAAATTACCAATTAAAACATTTCAAATATAAACTAAAAAAAAGAGAAATATATTTATTTAACGTACCCACGGTTCACATGGAAGATCATTCTATACTTTATTTATTGGCTATTATTTATAAAATGTGCATTATATGCTAATTGATTTATTAAATAAAAAGCGACATCTCAAAGAAGAGTAGAAAACAAAATTGCGCCGCCACGTCCAAACAATGGAGAATTTGTGGGTCAATGCACCAATAATTCAGTACCAGAACCCAACACCCACCTCCCACGTGGCCATTCAATCAATTGTCCATAACCGTTAAACAGACAACGTCAGGCGAAACTGTCAATGTCATCTTTTGTATGCATTGACATTTGTTGGAGCGTCTTTTTTTTGTTGTACGACATTCAACTCCATATTTTTTTATGTCACCATCATTATTCGCCTCGTCGACGTCATTATCATCATTATGGGCTGTCGTGATTGCTGCGCGGTAATGACAATGAGCGATGGTGACCGGTGAATTTGTAGAACCTGTAGCCCGTGAAAAAAAATGATTGAAATCAATCAGCCCCAACAAATAGTCATGCAACAGAACAGAACAGAAGAGAACACGAACTCAACGTCCCATGTGGAGGCAGGCAGCACAACATTCCACTGGAAGTTTTTCGAAAATTTTCCAAACCTATACCACCACCCAACACAATCTGTCATTGACCAATAATACAACAAAAGAAAAACGGTCGGAAACCCCTGATCAAAATGTTGTTGTTTGCACCAGTCACCGCAAACGGATATGCACCAGTCGTCCGTCCGACTGCTGACTATGATCATGGAAAGACCCAAATGAACGGTGGTTGGGGAGGGGTGGACAAGGGGTCACTGCAACGATGGCATGTCATATCTATAATTGTCACGTACTCCGCTCCGTTTGGAGCTGAGCTGAGCAGAGCTATGGCAAAGTGTAAAGCTTTTGTGTTGCTTTTTGTGGACATTTTTGAAACATCATTAATATGTAAATTAACTATAACCAATAAAATGTTGTTGTGACATAACATAACAGTAAACACAAAAATATGAAAATACGGAATTATACGAAAATTAAAAGTTATTAAAAATATAATATAAGCTATGGCGCATGTTGCATCTGGAATAATTAAAATTATAGATTTTAATTTTTTCATTTAAAACTAAATATTTCTGTTTGATTTTGTGACAAAGTCTTTTGGTTTTGTGATAAAATCTCTTTGCGAGGGAGGTGCCAAAAGGCACATGGCAACAGTGCCAATATACTGGAATGTAGGTGCATTAAAAGCATTACACTGCCCAACATATTAAGTATTTACAGGGTGGCTGATATGTATTGTAACAAACTAAAGCGCTGTACTTTTTTTAATTTTTTTTTTAAATTTTATTGTTCAAAAGCAAAAAATGTCGGAAATAACATAAAATTTTAGAAACAGTTTAGATTTGTTCGAATTGGCCACCTTTGGCACGAATTATGGCCTTCAAACGGCCGACAAAGCCATCACACGCTGCACGAAAGTGGCTCTGCGGTATTTTGGCCCATTCCCGGCGAAGCGCCGTCTTGAGATGATCGATACTTTGGTATTATTTTTGCGAACCTTACTCTCTAAAATGCCCCAGGCGCAAAAGTCCAACGGATTGAGATCCGGAGATCTTGGTGGCCATTGTGCGTTAGAAATGAAGCGAGGAACCTCCTTTTTAAGCCATTCTTGGTTGACGCGTGCTGAGTGCGATGGTGCTGAGTCCTGTTGGAATGTCCATCGTCTGCGGCCGAAATGTTTGTCTGCCCAGGGCTTCAATACTGTCTTTAGGACATTTTCCCGATAATATTCGGCATTTATTTTGACCCCATGGTCGATGAATACGAGCGGGGAGCGACCATCGGCCGTTACGGCGCCCCACAACATTACCATCGGCGGAGCTTGAGTTCTGGTGGCCAATCGAAGGTGTAAATTTTCAGCTGACCTCTTTGTCAAGTAAACCCGATCATATTGTTTGTTCACAAACTGCTCAATTTGGAATGGCTTCTCATCGGAGAAAACAAAATTCGGTAACTGGCCACTTTCGTGCAAGCGAAGCAACTCCTTGGCTCTTTCCAGTCTAACTTTTTTTTGTGCATCGGTGAGCCCTTGTACTTTTTGGAACTTCAATGGCTTTAGTCCAAGCTCATTTGTTAATATGTGTTGTATCCGTTTAAGCGATATGTTCAGCTCAAGAGCAATTTTTCGTGGATTTCGATCAAATCTGGCCTTCACTTTTCGGATCATTTCTGGTGTTGTTACCGTTTTTTTTCGTCCACTTTTTGGACGCGATGCAACACTGCCAGTATCACGGTAACGAGCAATGGTGCGAGAAACAAAATATGTATTCACATTTAAATGCTGGATAGCTCTAACGATAGCCACTTGTGTTTTTCCACCCAAATATAAAGCAATCACACTATCACGTTTGAATTCCATCACGAATAACTTTTTTTCTGAATGCAATAGATCAAAATGCTTTTGTAAGCTTGTAAACAATAAAATTAACTGTCACTGAAATAAATCTGTCAGCTATCAGACTAGCGGTTTAGAAATGATAACAACCTGAAGTTGGTTGCAATACATATCAGCAACCCTGTATATGCACTGGTATTAATGTTATAAATAGTAAACTTTTTGTACATATGGTCCAAAGGGGGAGGATTCACTTCGCCCACTTTCCTCAAGGTTATAGCGACAGTTAAACCATTAATATTTCTGGAATTACAGAGGATTCGGTTAGAGAAGCAAAACTTTACTAAGCGTAAACCCTTTATGAGGGAGGTACTAGATGGAGTGGACCTATATGGCTCTATCTTGAGATAGAAAAAAAATATTATCACATACCAAATGTTAAGTTAGCTTGTTATCAATAGAGTTATTTTATGTCAATAGAGTTATTTTAAGTCAATAGAGTTATCGTGCTCACAGCCAGACAAACGAACATTGCTCAATTGACTTTAAATATCCTAAAACGAACATATTTAGGGCCTTAGGTCCTCCTCCACTACATACATCTTACCAATTCCAAAGATTCAAATATTCCATTTTATAAATCCAAGCTTACCTGAAACGAGAAAAGGAGAGAAATAGTTATTAAAATATAATTAATGAAGTTCAAAAGAAAAGTTCCAAAATAATCATCACATGTGAATGAATTTATTGAAATACAAATAAAAATTTTTCAGCCGAGTACACCGGCTAAGAAATACCCTCCCTTACCATCAAGAGAAATACAAAAAAAAGCACACTTATTGTTAAGGAAATTCCAAAGTTTTTTATTTAATGTGAAGTACAATCGATACAGTTAAGTTCTAAATAAAACGTCATTCAAATGGCCTCCACGACTTCTTCTGCAGGAACGAATTCGATTAACCCAATTTCCAGCACTTTTTCCATTAAATCCAGTCGTATGTCATGAATCATCGAAAGACCAAAGACTTCAAATAAACCCACAAGAAATAGTCTAATGGTGTTAAATCACAACTTCTTGGAGGCCATTCAATATAACAATTTCTTGAAATAATCGATTCTCCAAACTTTTCTTGCAACAATTTAATTGTTTCATTTGCTGTGTGACACGTAGCCACAATCGGTCAATGGCAAAAAGATAGCTCTTAACGAGAACTAAAATATTGCTCATGAGTGTCAAGGTCGTAGGTCGACTAGAAAGTGGTTGTTTTTGGATTAAAAAAAAAAATGGACTTAGCGCACGAAAAGTTGCAATTGAGGAACGATTATTTTGATAATAAAACTGAATAATTTGTAAACGTTGTTCTTGCGTATATCTCTCCATGATGAAATTGTAAACACTACTGAATACAATGAAAAACAAATGACAGATCATGACATATTACAAATGGCCGAAACGTCACTTAGAAAACACATCATCTGAATTTGAAAACCCGTTATAATACGGATTTTGTTATTTTTCGTGGAGATTCCAGACTATAGTCATTGCAAAAGTAATCTATAATACTGACTGAAGACATTGTGCGACAGGTAAAGCATTTATGTTCAATTGAATTTCGTACACGGAGAAAAATCCTTGTTTTTGATATGTTTGAATTAAAATAAAATATATTTGAGAGCAAAATTTTTAAATAATATATATTTTGGTATAAATATATGTTTTTTTTTTTAATCAATAAATTGAAATCAATAGTGCCTTGGATGTGCACTGGATGGCCTTTTTCGGGTAGGTTTGTTCCGCATTTTTATCTCCTATTCAATATCTGCAACTTTGCTTTAGACACAAAAGCGGTATTCCTTACGGTATACCGCGAAAAAATTTAGAAAAAGTGCTAAAAATCCAACTTGAGCAAATTACACTGTGCAACAGTGAACAAAATACACGGACTTGACAGTATAGGTTCGATTCTACTACCAAAGGGTAGTATAACCCTATATTCTGTTTGGCGAAATTGGTGACCAATTTTGTTTTATGGGCCTCAAAAGTTTCTGAAAATCAGTGGGCCCCTCGAAACAGGTGTCATCAGCTTTTGTCCACCAACTAATTCAGACTTGGTGATATCGCTTAACTATATTTGGCAATAATGTAGCTAAGAATATGCTGAACAAAGCTTCTTAACATTTTATGCGAACAATATTTTTTGTTCATACTTTTTTTGAAAAAGTGAATGAAAAAAATATTTTTTTTTTCACTTTTTTTCAGCATAACCCAGCAAAATTTCTAATTACCAAATAATCCGACGAGTAAGCAAAGTTCGATAATGGTAAGTACTTATTATTTAGCCACTTCTCTCATTATTTTAACATGGGGATGTCATTGGATGAAAGTACTTCCCAAAAGCATACAATAAAGTAGCATAATAAGTAGTTATTTGTAGCATAGGCATACCACATAAATATGTGCTTATATTTTCACGATTTTATGTACTTGAGTAATGCATTACCAATAAGTTAGAAAATAAGTAGCAGATATGAAGAAATGACAATTTAAAGTGACTTTTTGCATATTGTCGCGCATTTTTCTTGAAGCAAACAATTTCATCATGCCTAATTCAAATTTCTGACCCAAACCCCCATGTGAAAAATTCTTCAACGGTCTAACAATACGATATATTATGGTATTTATGGTATTTTCATTCAAATCTGCACGTACGAGTATTATTTGTACAATAACCTACATATAGCCAAAATTGCATTATACTAAAAATTGCCAAAATGATTTTGATAGCAAAAAATCACTTATTTCTGCTGTTATTGGTAAGTCATTATTAATAGGCCGAAAGTAATGCAGCGAATATCGAGATGTCATTATTTGGTAATGCAGTGAATAATGACAGGTACTTACCAAGATTTTGCTGGGTAACTTTCAGGGACTCGTAATTTTTCACTAACAATGTTTGGAAAAATTGTAGCCAACATAAATCTGAAAAACTTTTGTGAACATATCAATACAATCTGAACGTGTCTAGGCACCCTAAATAGCTCAAAAACCACATTGCACCTCAAAAATTTTAGTTTTTCACTGTTATGTAACAAAAATATTATTTTTTGGTGTATGGTATATTCAGCAACTTTATGGAAAATATTGAGGGCAATATTTTTGTTGAACATAGTAACCCTCTAGCTCCCCGACATAACTGTAATTTTTGGCCCTTTTTGAATAAATTGTAAAAAAAACACCCCTTAAAATGGGAAATGCGGTGATGAAATGTTCTACAAAAATTTTGACCATAATATTTTACTATATACGTCAGAATACACCAATGCTCAAAAACTAACACAAAAAAACAAAAAAAAAAAACGGTCAAATTCCAGTCAAAAACGCTCGTTACTGGTATCGTTATTGCTCCGGCTCTAGATCGTATGACTAACATTGCTGTACGGACAGGAATTTTACCTGTTTTGGTGTTTGTGTTAGGTTTTGAGCATTGGCGTGTTCAGACATATATGGTAAAATTTTGAGGCCAACATTTTTATATGACATTTCAACCCCGCCCTCCCCATTTTAAGAGGTGTTTTTTACGATTTGTTAAAATATGGCCAAAAATTACAGTTATGTGGAGGAGCTAGAGGGTTAATATGTTCCACAAAAATATTGGCCTTCTGACATACATATACATATAGTAAAATTTTGTGACCAACATTTTTGTAGAACATTTCAACACCGCCTCCCCATTTTAAGCGTAGTTTTTTACGATTTTTTAAAATAGGGACAAAAATATTAAAAAAGTGAAAACATATTTTTTCCTTCACAATTTAAAAAAAAAGTTTGTTCCGCATATTCTTAGCTACATTATTGCCAAATATAGTCAAGCGGTGTCACCAAGTCTGCATTAGTTGTTGGACAAAAGCTGATGAAACATTTTTCGAGGGGCCCTCTGATTTTCAGAAACTTTGAAGGCCCATAAAAAAATTGATCACCAACTTCGACAAACCGAGTACAGGGTTATACTTCCCTTTGGTAGTAAAATCGAACATCCGTGAATTTTACAAAAAGTGTTCCTTTGTTGCATAGTGTTATTAATTGAGCCAACTTGACTGAACGAATGATGCAGAAGTTCTTATTTTTGGGGCTACTTTCACGTCCAATTGTCAGAATTGAGTTCCAAATCAATGAGCTGAAAAATGTTGTACTGTGTTATTGTTTCGGAATATCTACAAATATATTTTATTTAAACAAAATTTCTCTGACTTTATCGAATATGCAATTTTAATTGTACTATCACTTCTGTGGATATACAGGGTTTTCCAATAAGAGTGATATGATTTCATTGAAAAAAACACACTTATTGTTAACGAAATTCAAAAGCTTTTTATTTAATGTGAAGTACAATCGATACAATTAAGTTCTAAATAAAACGACATTCAAATGGCCTCCACGACTTCTTCTGCAGGAACGAATTCGATGAAACCAATTTTCGTGCACTTTTTCCACTAAATCAAGTCGTTCAATATTGACTTGTAAAGCTTGAAGAGAGTGGTTTATTTCGAAAGACCAATGACTTCAAATAACCCCACAAGAAATAATCTAATGGTGTTAAATCACAAGTTCTTGTAGGCCATTCAATATCACAATTTCTTGAAATAATCGAATCTCAAACTTTTCTCGCAACAATTCCATTGTTTCATATGCTGTGTGGCACGTAGTCACAATCGGTCAATGGCAAAAAGATAGCTCTTAACGAGAAAGTGTATTTTTTTGGATTTAAAAAAAATGGACTTAGCATCATTTTCAAATGTGAACAGAAAGTTTATTTTTGCTCTAACTCCTTAACGGTATGTCGGATCGGGAATCGGTCAATGGCAAAAAGATAACTCTTAACGATGGCTAAAATATTGCTCATGAGTATCAAGGTCCTAGGTCGACTTTTTTGGGCTTAGCGCACGAAAAGTTTCAATTGGAGAACGATTATTTTGATAATAAAACTGAATAATTTGTTAACGTTGTTCTTGCGTATATCTCTCCATGATGAAATTATAAACACTACTGAATACAATGAAAAACAAATCACAGATCATGACATATTACAAATGGCTGAAACGTCACTTCAAAATCATATCCTCCCTATTGGAAAACCCGTTACATACATATATCATTTGCTACGGCCCAAAAGTGTAACTCATGTGACTTAAGACCCTAAGTACGTATGGCGGAAATCAGTTTTAGGACGTACCGTCTGGCTGGCTGGGGCGTATACATAAATGGTTTTGGTATTTAAAGAAAAATTCCATTTTTTGAGATAAATGATCGGATGTTTATTTCATAATAAAGAGGAAGGTATGCCGTTAATAATTAAAAAAAACAACATCAGCCAAATGGCCACCACGACCTTTTCATGAAATATTCTTTCATGAAATTTCCCATAACCAAATCGCAAAGTGGCTGCCTTATGTCCTCGATAGCCTCACGAATTCTATCTTTGAGGTCTTGAATCGACGCTGGACTGTTGGCGTAGACCTTATCTTTCACGTGGCCCCAAAGAAAGAAGTCACAAGGTGTTAAATCACAAGATCTCGGTGGCCAATTGTGATCACCTCTTCGAGAGATAACACGATCCGGAAACTTTTCCCGTAACAGAGCTATGGTTTCGTTGCTTGTGTGGCACGTAGCGCCGTCTTGTTGAAAGTAAACGTTGTCCAGATCAATACCATCCAACTCCGACCATAAAAAATCATTAATCATCTTTCGATAGCGCAATCCATTCACCGTAACTGTTGATCCAACCTCATATTCGAAAAAGTAAGGTCCAATGACGCCGCCGGACCATAAACCGCACCAAACACTCACACGTTGAGAATGCAGAGGCTTCTCAACAATAACTCTTGGATTTTCCGAGCCCCAGATGCGACAATTTTGCTTGCTGACGTGGCCACCGAGGTGGAAATGGGCCTGATCAGTCAAGATAATTTTGTATCGTTCGTATCGTTTTTTTTGTACGTTTTGTAACGATCGTTGATCGTGTATCGTTCCATTTTTAGTAATGACATAGTTTCTACTTGTCAAATGTCAAAGAATAAAAGCTTCAAAAGTGACAGCTACCGAAATACCGGGTGATTCAAAATAACACCTCTTGTTGGAAAACCCTGTATTATTTGATAGCGGATGCTCACTTGGACTTGTCAAATGATTTGCTTTTACGAAAAACCTCCTTTCTCTCGCATTGATCCACCTGTGAAACAACGTAAACATTGCATAGGCTATCGTTTTTGTCAATCGTAGGGTGCTATAATTTCTAAATCGCTAGTCTGAAATCTGACAGATTTATTTCAGTGACAGTTCATTTTATTGTTTACAAGCTTACACAAGCGTTTTGATCTATTGCATTCAGAAAAAAAGTTATTCGTGATGGAATTCAAGAGAGATAGTGTGATTGCTTCATATTTGGGTGGAAACACACTAGCCCTCCAGCATTGAAATGTGAATAAATCTTTTGTTTCTCGTACCATTGCTCGTTACCGTGATACTGGCAGTGTTGCATCGCGTCCAAAAAGTGGACGAAAAAAAACTGTAACAACACCAGAAATTATCCGAAAAGTGAAGGCCAGATTTGATCGAAATCCACGCCGCAGTGGTAGAAAAATTGCTCGTGAGCTGAACATATCGCGAGAACAGATACAACACATATTAAAAAATGAGCTTGGACTAAAGCCATTGAAGTTCCAAAAAGTGCAAGAGCTCACCGATGCACAAAAAAAGTTAGACTGGAAAGAGCCAAGGAGTTGCTTCGCTTGCACGAAAGTGGCCAGTTACCGAATTTGGTTTTCTCCGATGAGAAGCCATTCCAAATTGAGCAGTTTGTGAACAAACAAAATGATCGGGTTTACTTGCCAAAGAGGTCAGATGAAAATGTACATCTTCGATTGGCCACCAGAACTCAAGCGCCGCCGATGGTAATGGTGTGGGCCGCCGTAACGGCCGATGAACGCTCCCCGCTCGTATTCATCGACCATGGGGTCAAAATAAATGCCGAATATTATCGGGAAAATGTCCTAAAGACAGTATTGAAGCCCTGGGCAGACAAACATTTCGGCCGCAGACCATGGACATTCCAACAGGACTCAGCACCATCGCACTCAGCACGCGTCAACCAAGAATGGCTTAAAAAGGAGGTTCCTCGCTTCATTTCTACCGCACAATGGCCACCAAGATCTCCGGATCTCAATCCGTTGGACTTTTGCGCCTGGGGCATTTTAGAGAGTAAGGTTCGCACTAAAAAATACCAAAGTATCGATCATCTCAAGACGGTGCTTCGCCGGGAATGGGCCAAAATACCGCAGAGCCGCTTTCGTGCAGCGTGTGATGGTTTTGTCGGCCGTTTGAAGGCCATAATTCGTGCCGAAGGTGGCCAATTCGAGCAAATCTAAACTGTTTCTAAAATTTTATGTTATTTCCGATATTTTTTGCTTTTGAACAATAAAATTTAAAAAAAAAATTAAAAAATATAGCTCTTTACTTTGTTGCATTACATATCAGCCACCCTGTAATAGTACATTTGTTATTTCTATTGAGAATACAACCGCCTATGTGGGGTATACAAATTTCCACAATATACATAAATATGTCTCTCTTTGAGCGCTCCAATAGGCGAGTTCGTAGCGTACTCGCCTATGAGTTTGGGGGTTATGGGTGCGATTCCCACTAGAGGCTGTATGTCGCTGCAAACATTTAGCCTTATGGTCTTTGTAACCCGGCCTTTCCCTGGACCTTATAATTAGAATATAAATTTACTTTGTATTGTAATTCATATAAATAAATAACACACCATTTTATGAGGTAAAGTTTTTATACATTGCATTTATTTCTATATACTAAAATGAAGTATATGCGTATACATTATTATTCTCCTAAATAATATGGAGAGATAATTCAAACTAAATTAGCGTATATGAGCATACGCTTTTATTGAACGACATTTTTTAAAAATAAACTATACGCCATTTTTTTTCTAATGACCTTTCGACCCACTTTGTGGAACTAGAATTACACCAAATTTTTACCAGATGTAGAATCAGTGGTGGATATTCTGAATATGCAATAGAAAAGTCGCTATCATCTTGAGAAAAATGGGCAAAGTTGCCACCCCTTTGCAAAACCAAAATTTTGTACGAAAAGTCAACAGCTTATTATTTTAATATCAGTACATATAAATGCTTGAAATTTTTCTAATGTAATTATTTTACAGAACTTTACAAGACAGTGAAAATTGGGCGCTATTGCCATGCCGCTTTTGATACCTCCCATACAAAAATGGAATAGATCATGACTTTAATATCACTGCATATACGTACTGCGTATAGCTACAGATAATCTATGACTATGTGTGGAATTATATAGGATTCGGATAGGTTATTAAATTATTAGAGAATCATTGGTTAAATAAATTTTAACCCTTTGTAAGGGAGGTACAAGATGGAGAGGACCAATATGACCCATCTTCGAACGTAGACTGAGATAAAAACAAATATTATCAAGTACCAAACATGAAGTCAATCCGTGTGTTATTGTGTACATAGCTCAAATTACTTAAAACCTCCTAAAACGGATTTCCGAAAAACATACTTAGGGTCTTAGGTTACTCCTTCGATGTGTTACACTTTTGGGCCGTACAAAGTCCTTCGATGTATTACTTTTTGGTCCGCAGCAAATGGCGTACACACACATACATACGTGTATTACGGATCAAGAAACACCCTCGACAAATTCCTTCTTCGAATATCACATCCAAATTGGATCTAGTATATTATGACCCACAAATTAAGAAATTATTGCAAGTATGCCTTTGAAATTTTTATTTTTTCTAAAGAAATCTATGCTCGAATATCCCTTTCTTTTTTATTTCGTGCGAAAAAAAAAAAGAATCCGATGACATGTCCTTGGCACAACACGTCTTTTCCTATTCAAACATGCCACATCATGCAAGAGGCGTAATTCTTTTTTAACCCCAATCATAACAATTGAGAAGTACATACATTTCAGTAGAAAATTTTGAGACCCCCAGCAAAAATGCAATAACAACAAAGACGACGAAACGAACAACGGACATACAGAGGCCCATGTTGTCACATTGGGTAAAGAAGGGGCAGAAAAGTACTCGAAAAAAAGGAAAGCGTAAATACACAGACATACGCTCGTACCAGCAGCAGCACAAATATTTTGAAATCTGGGACATGACACCACACACAGTAAAGGTATAGAAATAAGCACTCCTCAACGAGGGTGGTATATTAATTTTTGGAAAAGTAAGTAAAATCATAGTTTTTAGAGAATTAAAACAAAAATTCAAAAATATAAATAACTAAACCTACTGGTGGAGGAAGCATATTATATTAAATTCATTGTTTAAATTTAAGTATCTCACAAACTATTGATGGTAGAAGAACGAATTTTGTTTTGTACATTTATGGAACACTTGACACCGGATGATACGAGTATACGTCTGAAACCATAGGCAAAATATAGTTAATTGATATTTTCAATTTTCCATTTCCTGGTCCTGTTGCCCTTTAAAAGTAGTTCAAAGCTTCAAAGGATAAAATTTATTATAAAATAAATACAGCGACTAATTGCATAGCCAGAGTACTGACCATTAGCGACGTAGAATTTCACAAAACCAAAATAAAAATAGAATAAAAAATATATTGGCCAAGAATGAATTTCCGAAAAGAACGATAAACGAATTATTAAGGAGAGCGATGATGAAAAAGGACAAGAAAGATAATAACGGAGAACCAAGAATATGTAAGTCTGTAACCTATATACCGGGACTATCTGAACGATTTAAAAATTCTAACATATATGACAAAAATAAAGTCGAACTAGCATTTAGGACACAAAACACAACCAACCAATTATTCAGCAGGACAAAATCAATCAGATAAGGTGCAATGGTGACGAATCCGAAGGTAGCCAAAAGGTATATGTTAGCCAAAAGGCTTTGGCAGCTCATTGCACACTAACTGAACACAAACCTGACTTCAATAATGTAGATGTATAGAAGAGAAAAATCCATACAGACGATACACATTAGAGATGCTCTTTATAACAAATATCCCGACAGAGAAGAGACTTAACAGATAAATGCTCTCAGAAGTATAGACATATAATTAATAAGCACGGACGGAAAAAAATGTTAGTTGACTAGTAATATTTTAAAAATATTTTTGTTTAAATAATTGTGTTTTTTGAATCTGTTTTTCGTGTTTTTGTATTAGATTTAAACTCCCTGATGATGACTAACGAAGTTAGTCGAAATATAGGAAAATAAAAATAAATAATTAAAAAAAGATCAAATCGCTTTTTTAATTACAAAAAAGGACCTCAAGCCGAACAATAATCAAAACTGAATACTCAACAGGTCAACGATCAAAAACATCAATAACAATTTTACAAAAAAATATTTCTAATACTTATTCGCTCCCTACGATATCGATACAAGTGTCAAATTAAAGAGGAGAATTTTAGCTATTTCTAACATTTTTTATAAATACTATTCCCCGATAAAAAGGATTCCCTTTGAAAATCTCCAAAAATGTATTCCAAAAATAAAATATAAAATGTATTCGAAAAAATATGACATGTACATATGGAAAATAGTCAAAATTCTCCTCTTTAATTTGACACCTAATGGGTTTTCCAATATGATTTTGAAGTGACGATATGATTTTGAAGTGAAGTTTCGGCCATTTGTAATATGTCATGATCTGTCATTTGTTTTTCATTTTATTCAGTAGTATTTACAATTTCATCATGGAGAGATATACGCAAGAACAACGTTTACAAATTATTCATTTTTATTATTAAAATAATCGTTCTCCAATTGCAACTTTTCGTGCGCTAAGCCCATTTTTTTTAAATCCAAAACCAACCGATTCCCGATCCGACGTACCGTTAAGGAGCTAGAGCAAAAATAAACTTTCCGTTTACATTTGAAAATGATGCTAAGTCCATTTTTTTAAAAATAAAAAAAAACACTTTCCAGTCGACCTACGACCTTGACACCCATGAGCAATATTTTAGCTCTCGTTAAGAGCTATCATTTTGCCATTGACCGATTGTGGCTACGTGCCACACAGAAAATGAAACAATTAAATTGTTGCGAGAAAAGTTTGGAGATTCGATTATTTCAAGAAATTGTGATATTGAATGGCCTCCAAGAACTTCTGATTTAACACCATTAGATTATTTCTTGTGGGGTTATTTGAAGTCATTGGTCTTTCGAAATAAACCAGACTCTCTTCAATATTTACAAGCCAATATTGAACGTGCCATTCATGACATACGACTTGATTTAGTGGAAAAAGTGCTCGAAAATTGGGTTCATCGAATTCGTTCCTGCAGAAGAAGTCGTGGAGGCCATTTGAATGACGTTTTATTTAGAACTTAATTGTATCGATTGTACTTCACATTAAATAAAGAACTTTTGAATTTCCTTAACAATAAGTGTGTTTTTTTTTCAAAGAAATCATATCACTCTTATTGGAAAACCCCATATATCGATATCGCCTAAGTATTTAAACTTTGAAGTCCTTTGAAACTTTGAAGTCCTTTTAAAGGGCAACAGGACAACGAAATAGAAAACTGAAAATTCCATTTTGCCTATAGTTTCAGACGTATATCATCCGGTTCAAGTGTTACCATTTTTATACCCTCTCTTTAGTGTGATGAGGGTATAATCATTTGCTACAGGCCAAAAGTGTAACACATCGAAGGAGTGATCTAAGACCCCAAGTATGTTCGGCGGATATCCGTTTTGGGTCGTTTTACGTCAAATGAGCAATGTCCGTCCGTCTGTCTGCTGACTGGTGCTCACGATAACCCTCGAAAGGAGTAATGCATTGACTTCAAATTTGGTACGTGGTAATATTTTTTTCTATCTCCGGCTAAGTTCGAATATGGGCCATATTGGTCCACTCCTTCTGGTACCTCCCCCACAAAAGGCTAATATTTAGTGAATTATTGATTATTTAATAACTTCTATACCACTTATTTGAATCCTCTGAAATTCTACACATAATATTAGTTTATTATTTACTATCACCTCGAGAAAAATAGGCGAAGTTGCCGAGGAGCATTTTGCACCAAAAATTAACTCCTTATAACTATAGGTTGATCCAAGTAGAGATACTTTATCAATAGCCTTTTTTTACAGATCACGTGTGAGTCATGTCATGCTGTCATGTTATTTTTGTTAAGTATTGTTTGGCATTTCATCATGTAAAGACTTACGCCTGAACAACGTTTACAAATTATTCAGTTTTATTATCAAAATAATCGTTCG
Organism: Eudasyphora cyanicolor; assembly: GCA_963930755.1. Lineage (NCBI taxonomy): Eukaryota > Metazoa > Arthropoda > Insecta > Diptera > Muscidae > Eudasyphora > Eudasyphora cyanicolor. Next base: position 219,377,919 of record OZ005735.1, on the reverse strand, counting down.
CAAATTGCGCTGTCAATTTTTTTTAAATCCAATATTTTAGCTTTCGTTAAGAGCTATCTTTTTGCCATTGACCGATTCTCGATCCGACGTACCGGAATCATCGGTCCATATTTCTTCAAAAATGATGTTATCCTGCCATGATAACCGACTATTTGATGCCTGAAATTGAAGCTCGTGATCTCGGCGACATTTGGTTTCAACAAGACGGCGCCACTTCCCACACAACGCATCAATCAATGGATTTATTGAGAGAACACTTCGGTGAGCAGATAATTTCACGTTTTGGGCCGGTCCATTGGCCAACAAGATCGTGTGATATCACACAGTTAGACTTTTTTCTGTGGGGATATGTAAAGTCTAAAGTTTATGCGGACAAACCCGCTTCGATTCAGGCCTTGGAGCAAAACATCACGCGTGTCATTCGCCAGTTACCAGTCGAAATGCTCGAACGAGTCATCGAAAATTGGACTCAACGGGGATGGACCATCTGAGACGTAGCCGCGGCCAACATTTGATAGACATAATCTTCAAAAAATAAATGCCAAAGAATGTTCTTTCAAATGCTAATAAACATTCCCCATTCCATTTGAATTTTCTGTGTTTTTTTCTTTAAATAAGTAGGGAACCTCGAAATGGATCACCCTATATATATGTTAATATATTTTTCTTTAAATCTTTGATAGTGGTTCTGTAATTTAAGTGGTTGTCTCTAATGAAAATAACGTCATTCGTTTATTTAAAAAAATCGGTAGCTATAACTAATGCGATCTTCTATGCGTACACAGATTTGGTTGTCATATCCGAAATTTTCCATACCATAGAACAGTAAAGTTGTTGTAAATAGTAACCATATCAATTAATGGCCACAAGCGCAAAAAATATAGTGGTGACACCTATTTACGAGTATTTGCTATTGACTCATAAAATTAACTCGGCTTTTTGCCCAATTATTTCTTTCCTGACTTATCATACTCATCCTCCTATTTTTAAACAAATAGATATGTATGTTTTCTTGCATTCTAGTGCATATATGCAATGTATGAATGTATGTATGTATGCATTCGGCATTATAGTTTCCTACCCCCAAAAAAAAAGGTGGCATTACTACCACAAATAACACGAAAATCCAACAAAATGCAATACGATAAGTTTGCCATGTTGTAAAGCGAAAATCCCAGAAAAAAATGTGCAATGCAAAGTACATATGAACACTCAACACACACACACACACCCTCACTCGTACATAGAAAGACAGACAGACCGACCCGACATATGTTGATATATTTATGCAGTTATATTCTTTACAAATCGACCACATGCCGGAAAAAATGCAATGAAATAGGACGTGTGTTTCTCACATTACAACACAGTGGGTGCGAAAACTATTTTTGGAAATAAATCCACAATAGGGTAAATTTATATGAATATATAAAAATTTTGGTAATTATTTCTTAATCGATTATTTAATTTCTTAATCGATTGGCTTAGCTTCTCCAATGAAAAGATATAACGTTTAAGTAATTAATTCAATTAATATGTTAATTGATTATACTTATATAAATGTTTTAATTGGCTTTTTATTAGATTTTCAAAAACGTAATAATTTAACAAAAAAAAAAAATATTTTAATAATTACTATATTTTATAGTGTAGTATTAGGAAAAATAAAATAAAAATCGCCCATCCAAAGGTCCCACCCGAAGTGACTTCTTCAAGCCTAGAAACCTTAAATATCATCCGATGAGTCTGAAACTTGGCTATGTACATTTAGTTTTACCAAAAACCTTTCATACACCTAAGGGAAGTAATAAGTGCCCCTGTGATATTCTTTTGGTTTTTTTTGGGGTCATAAAACCAACAGCTGTAAGGATGATACAATTCATTTAATTTATTTCGGGATCCCTTAAAATCAATAAATTTCAAACAAATAGAAGAAAATTATTTTTTGAATAATTTATAATTTTCTGTTCCGATTTGGCAACAAACATTTTTTTTTATATCGAGACCTAAAGACTTTTTTGTGTAGATTGGTAGTTTTTTATTATTTTTTTTTTAATTCAAACTTTCATGGAATGTAACTTTAGTATTTTGTACACAGTTTTTGGAATATAAATAGAGCCGTCATAACCTTTAAATTTAATAAAACTATGAGGGTTACAAATGTTTGGAATATAATTTTCACATAGAGACAGTGGTTTAGTAACTGTCGTTAAAAAAATTACAAAAAATTAGATTTTGTTTTTCAATAAAATCGTTTTTTGCTGACACGAAAAAAAACATAAAATATCGCAAAAAATGGTTTGTTCCATTTTTTAAGCTGGCATCCCATCGAAGAAAACAATGCCCATTTGCAAAAATCTATGAATAAATGTATAAATTATGACCCATATAGTAAAACTAGGGAATTAAAAAAAAACAAACATTTTTCATATTTTGTTTGGGAAGTACTAAAAGGGACATGGCAATAACGCCCATTTTTCAATACTGTACTGTACAAAATTTCAAGTGTTTGTATGCGCAGGAATCGAAGTTATAAGCCATAAACTTTTTGTGCAAAATGATCCATTTATATGGGAGGTACCAAAGGGGCGTGGCTATAAAGCCAATATTTTCACGCGACTGTTGGTTCTATAAGAGCTTTACACTGCACAAAATTTCAAGTATTTGTATGGACAGAAATAAACTTTGTAAGCCGTTAACCTTTTGTCCAAAATGGTGCATTTGTGTGGGAGGTACCAAGAGGGGCGTGACAACTTCTCCCATTTTCCTCAAAGTAATAGGGACCAAGAAACTAGTACTATGTGTGCGGAAGATTCTGATAAGTAGTATGGAAGTTATTAAAGAATCAATATTTGCTCAAATGACATAAAATGACCCAAATCGGACAGATATGGTTATGTTGAATCTGCCAGGGATCCTGAGTCGATCTAGCTCCAATATTTTAAGGCGTTACAAACATCTGGGTTTATTTTGTGAGACATAATAATCAAATTGCAATGAATGTTTCTAAATGTTTATTTCTGGAAAATTTAATAGCATATCTGAGTGTAAATAAAGAAATTATATCAATTCTTCAATTTATTTTGATTTAATAAAATAAATGAAAAATTTAAAAAAAAAGAATATCTTAATGTCTTCTGCTGTCACATCTTAAATGTGAAGAAGTCATATCGAAAGGTACAATTATATTAGTTCTATATCAAAATTTGATCCGATTAGGCCAATCCCCTTACCTTAGAGAGGAGGGTATATATCATTTGGAGGGTATATATCATCAGGAGGCCAAAAGTGTAACACATCAAAGGAGAGACCTAAGACCCTAATTATGTTCGGCGGAAATCCGTTTTGGGCCATTTTAAGTCATTCGAGCAATGTCCGTCCTTCTGTCTCTCGACAGGACTGACCGATTGACTTCAAATTTGGTATGCGATAAAGGGTTTTCCAACAAGCGGTGTTATTTTGGTATTCAAAGAAAAATGCAATTTTTTGAGATAAATGATCGGATGTTTATTTCATAATAAAGAGGAAGGTATGCCGTTAATAATGAAAAACCACATCATTCCATAACCAAATCGCAAAGTGGCTGTCCTCGATAACCTCACGAATTCTATCTTTGAGGTCTTGAATCGACGCTGGGCTGTTGGCGTAGACTTTATCTTTCACGTGGCCCCAAAGGAATAAGTCGCAAGGTGTTGAATCACAAGATCTCGGTGGCCAATTGTGATCACCTCTTCGAGAGATAACACGGTCCGGAAACTTTTCCCGTAACAGAGCAATGGTTTCGTTGCTTGTGTGGCACGTAGCGCCGTTTTGTTGAAAGTAAACGTTGTCCAGATCAATACCATCCAACTCCGACCATAAAAAATCATTAATCATCTCTCGATAGCGCAATCCATTCACCGTAACTGTTGATCCAACCTCATTTTCGAGAAAGTAAGGTCCAATGAACCCGCCGGACCATAAACCTCACCAAACAGTCACACGCTGAGGATGGAGAGGCTTCTCAACAATAACTCTCGGGGTTTCTGAGCCCCCCATGCGACAATTTTGCTTGTTGACGTAGCCACCGAGGTGGAAATGGGCCTTATCAGTCAAGATGATTTTTCGATGAAATTCCGGATCATTTTCATGCATTTCAAGGACCCAATCAGCAAAAACACAACGTTGTTGATGATCGGCCGGCTTGAGTTCTTGTGTTAATTGAACTTTATAAGCCTTAAGACCCAAGTCTTTATGCAGGATACGGTGTAATGACGTTTGTGGAATGTCCAATACCAAAGAACGACGAGGAATGGACAAACCTGGGTTTTCTTCAACACTTTGGGCTACAGCAGCAATATTCTAAGTTGTTCTTGAGCGACGTGTACGGATTTTATTCTTCACATCACTAACTTGTCCCAACAACTTGAATTTTCCACAAATTTGTGTATTGCGGTCCGACAAGGTGCTTCACGACGATCCAAAAATGCTTTAGTTTTGCGAACTGTGACTGCAAGATTTTCACCATTTTTGTAGTGAATTATAATAATTTCAATGCGTTGTTGAATCGTGTAGCGTTCCATTTTAAGAAATGGCGTAGTTTCTACTTGTCAAAGAATAAAAGCTTCAAAAGTGACAGCTACCGAAATACCGGGTGATTCAAAATAACACCTCTTGTTGGAAAACCCGTATGTTCCCCCGATTTGACATGTAAACGCTGTAGAAACTGTATTTTATATCCGATCGGTGCGAAATGCGGCAGAAAGAGGTTCCTTATTACATGAAGGAATACTGCCAAATTCGGGGAAAATCGGTTCAGATTTAGATATAGCCCTCATATATATGTTAAACCCGATTTGATATGTAAGCGCCGTAGAGACTGTATTTTATAACCGTTCAGTACGAAATTCGACAGAAACAGGTTTCTTAGTATATGAATGAGCATTCAGGGAAAATCGGTTCAGATTTAGATATAAACTCCATATATATGTTCCTCCTGATTTGGTACCAAAGCGCTATAGAAGTTGTACTTTACTTCTGATCATTACATAATTTGACAGAAAGATTTTTCTCAATTTAGTACCGAATATTGACTAATTTTGCGATAATCGGTTCAGATTTAGATACATATAGCCACATATATATGTTCCTACCTATTCACCAATTGTTCCAAATTATTATCGCAATGACCCTTATCGCATTGTTAGGGAGATGTAGGGTGTTATATAAAAACTAATATTAATAAATATTTTCTGCTATATGTGGAAAAATACACAATTTGTGTATTAACTCAAAATCTGCCTATTTCTCACAAAAACGTCCGCGAGGAATATTTTTCTCAAGGACACCAAGCAAAAATGTCGACGACTGCTTGTATGTCTTCACACATATGATACGATTTTATTGCAATTTTTAGGGGTAAGGGGTAGAAGCGGGGATGACTGTTTTGAGAGAAATAATTCTTCAAGGATTCCCTGTATTTCGTTCTTTAGATCGAACTGTGTATTCCGAAGCCTTCCATTTCAAAATCACCACTGAAATAACTAACCTCTCTGATTTCCCAACAAACTTTGTTTTTGTTGGACGACTTTTTATGGTCGAAATTTAGATGTTAGCAGGAAACAAAGTGTGTTATTTTTAGTTGCACTCGAAAAAAACATTCACTCAATCTCACACTCACTCACCGAAATGATGTCGTTTCTTTGTCGATATAGACTGAATGCCCGACCGACTGACTGACTGCCAGCCAGACGGCCTGCAATGTAAATATGTGGCATACATATTTCGGATGTAATCATATTTTGTGTTTTTTCCTGTCACTTCAATCAACGTCCGTCCGTCTGTCTGTCTGTCTGTAACCACTTGATGAACCCCAATCAAACAACCAACAGAGAGTGAGCGAGCGAGAGTGAGAGTAGGGCAGAAGGGTTCGTTCATGTTTTCCAGGATTATAATAAATTAGTGTAAAATGAAATGTGATATGTATAGTATATAACCAAAGAGAGAGAGAGATAGTATGTAGATATCTGGGATAAATAAAAAGGTGTGCATGTTGTGTGTGTGTGTGTGTTTTTTTAGGAAAGTTAATACCTCGATTAACTTGAAGATACTTATGCTGCCTCTGTTGGCGTTTATAAATAATCCCTTCAAAAATGTGTGAAGGTGTAAATCCTATGGTGAAAGTCTAGAGTATTCTGCCCCAGTCTTTTATGAATCAAATAACTAAAAATAGCAGAACAGCTCTAAGAAGTGTATTTAAATATTCTTTACCAAACTAAATTGATAAACGGTTTTGTCAAATCACCCCCAAAAATTTAATCAAATAAAACCGGAATGAGTTGGGGTAGGCCGAATCTTATGGGGGTCGGTAATAGAAGTGTTACTAATTAAAAATGCTGAAATTTTGTAATTTTTTTTACAGGTTTATAAGGGAGAAACGACGGGGTATCACATAAACGCAAAGAAAAAATTCGTTACTGCCAAATGAAAAATTAGACAATTAGAAATTCGTTTGCGGTCTATGTTTGTCGCAAAAGATTTATGTTTATCCCAAAACCAAGGAAACGTTTATAGCAATCGGTTACTTATCATAAATGATTTATATTTATTACAAACCTTGTAAAACGTTTGATGCAAACGGTAATTGCGTTTGTCACAAGTAATAACTGCTTATCAATCTATCAATCTATATATATATAATTGTTGGGTAACTGGCTGACTGATTGGCTGACTGACTGATTGACTGACTGACTGATCATCGCCCAGGTCAAACGGCTGAAACTAGAATCATGAAAAGTAGACGAGCAATAAGGCGGGATTTTTCGTAAATCGTACTATTAGCCGCACAATGGGCAAAAAGGGATAAATATGGTACCACCGCCAAATCTAAACGAAATGAGCTAAAATCTTGAAATTTTATATGAGGGTAGCCCTTAGGAGGTAGACTCAGAAATTGGCAGGATTTTTTGAAATTCGAACAATTGCGTATACAGTGTGGTAAAAAGGGAAAAATGTGGTACAAAAGCCAAATCCAAATGGCAAGACCTAGAATCGTGAAATTTGGTGTGAGAGTAGCTCTTGGGACGTAAACTTGGGACAGAAAGAGATAAATATACCGCCAAATTTGAAGCCTAAAATTAGAATGGTAAAAATTGAAGCGAGGGATGTCTTTAGGGCAACGGTTTGGGGTAGTCAGTTATTTGTATTCGTAGTTTTCGGGGCACAGTGGGGCAAAAAGTATAAAATATTGTACAATGGCTTAAAAATGTCACACATGGATCAATGGTTCCAGGGTAACTTTTGGAACATAAACTAGAGATCGGAAGTGATTTTTAATAATTCTAACTTAAAGAGGCACAGGGGAAAAATGGAACAATCTGCCAAAATTGGAACTTAAACATGAGATATGAAGAGATTATTTGGTTTTAGGAGCACAGTGGTCAAAAACAGTGGAGAAAATATGATTAAATATGGTACAGTCGGGGAAAAAGGGTTAAGTATGCTAGCGTGGATACACATTTTAAATACGGTACAGTGAGACAAAAATTTGTTAAATATGGTACAGTGGGGCAAAATGGGTTAAAAAGGGTACAGTGGGGCAAAAAGCGTTAACTATGGAACAGTGAGGCAAAAATGTATTTACCATGATACAGTGGGGTAAAAAGGGTTAAATATGGCACAGTGTGACAAAAATGGTTAACTATACAGTGCAGTGGAGCAAAGAGGGTTAAATATAGTACAGTGGGGGAAAAACTGTTAAATACGGTACAGTGAAACAAAGGGTTTTATATGACACAGTGGGGCAAAAAGGGTTAACTATAGTACAGTGGGGCACAATTAGTTGAATATGGTAATGTGGGACAAAATGGGTTAAATATGGTACAGTGGGGCAAAAAGCTTTAACTATGGAACAGTGGGGAAACATTTGTTAGAATGGTACAGTGGGACACAAATGGTTAATTATGGTACAGTATGACAAAAATGGTTACAGTGGGCACAAATAGTAAAATATGGTAACGTGGAACAAAATGTGTTAAAAATGGTACAGTGGGGCAAAAATGGTTAAATATAGTACTACAAAAATGTGTTAAATTTGATTCAGTGGACCCAAAAGTTAAATATAGCACAGTGGGTCAAAAAACGTACATTTAGTACAGTGGGTAAAAATATGGATGCAGAAAGAGAAGGTAAGTTAAATATGAAATAAGAATGTTTTTTTTTTCTAAATGTATGCTTTTAGTAGCACTGTTATGCAAAAAGGTTAAAATTATGATGCACTGCAAAAATGTAGCACTGTGGTGCAAAAAGGTCAAAATTATGATGCAGTTGGGGCAAGCAAAAATTTTTCAACATGTTACAGAGGGGAAAAAATGTGTTAAATATGGTTTAGTGGAGCAAAAAGTGTTAAATATGGTACGGTGAAGCAAAAAAGTTAAATACGGTAAAATGGTTAAATGTGATAAGTGGGGAAAAAAGGGAACAAAATAGTCCCAGATATGTATAAAAAATCGTACTTTAGAAGCACAGTGTAATAAAAAGTGTTTAATATGGAACTGTGGTGCAAAAGGTGTTGAATGTGGTCCCTGAGTGCAAAGGTAGATCTTACAGCATAAACCAAAGCTAAGAAATTGTTTTTCCAAATTGGTTCTTCTACTTAAACAGTGGGGGAAACAACTTTAATAAATGGCACAGATAGGGTACAAAAATGTTGAAATACGCCCTAAGCTTGTGAATTTGGATCTAGAAATATCAATTATCATTTTAAAATATTGTACAATCGTGCAAAATTGGTTAATTATGACACAGAAAGGGTTAAATGTGGTACTATGGAGCGATTCACTTTAGATTTTTAAATTCGTACCTTTATAGACACAGTGGGACAAACATGGTTTTATATTGTAGCAGGGTGTGAATGTAGTTATTGCAATATAAACTAGGGGAAAGTTGCTAACGTATGAACTAAAAAAAAATTTTTCAACGTTCAGAGGTGCAGTGGGAAAAGGGATAAATATTGTACCATGATGTCAGGGTAAGTAACTCTTGGAACACACACTAGAAATGAAACGAGGGTTCGTATTTTATATATAAAAGTAATCAAATCTTCTTCATTTTGCACCATATGTAATAATCATGTCATTTTGAAAGAAAGAGGTATAGATATTTTACAGTACCCTAAACAGAAAATAGATAAAAGATGGGGGCTGCGAAGCGCACCGGGTAAGCTAGTATTGAGTATATATGTTGTTGTTGGCCCTGTAAACACACCCAATGAGCATTTTCTTGTCAAAAGAAATGATTTCAACAAGCACATATTCAATGCAATCACCTGGGGCGGATTTGGAAATAAAATTTGTCCTAAAGTTGTTGCGGACATATATGACCGCGCCACCATCGCGGCTTCCCCTATCTGAAAACGTTTGCTGCAAACGCTTATTTCGTTTGCTTCAAGTTATGCCTGTTTATGCCAAAACGTTTAAAACGTTTGTTGCAAACGGTTATTGCGTTTGTCTCAAGCAATGCCTGTTTATCTCAATACTTATGAAACGTTTGAGGCCAACGGTTATTGTGTTTGTCACAAGCAATACCTGTTTATCAATAATATAGATAACGTCTGTCGCAAAATAATAATTTTGTTTGAATAATGATTTATCCCCTCACCCTAGAGAGGAGGGTATATATCATTTGCTACGAGCCAAAGTGTAACACATCGAAGGAGTGACCTAAGACCCGAAGTATGTTCGGCGGATATCCGTGTTGGGTCATTTTAAGTCGAATGAGCAATGTCCGTCCGTCCAAATTTCTGTCTGCTGGCTGGTGCGCACGATAACTCTCGAAAGGAGTAACCGATTGACTTTAAATTTGGTATGTGGTAATATTTTCTTCTATCTCCGGCTAAGTTTGAAGATGGGCCATATTGGTCCACTCCTTCTAGTACCTCCCCCACAAAAGGTTAACATTTAGTGAAATATTAATTATTTAATAACTTCTATACTACTTATTTGAATCCTCTGAAATTCACACATAGTATTAGTTTATTTGTCACTATTACCTCGAGAAAAATGAACGAAGATGCCACGCCCCTTTTGATACCCCCACACAAATGGACAATTTTGAACCAAAAGTTAATAGCTTATAACTTTATTACCAGTGCATACAAAGGCCTGACATTTTGTACAGTGTAATATTTTAATAGTACCTACAATGCAGTGAGAAATGTGCATTATTGCCACGCTCCTTTTGGTACCTCCCACATAAATGGACCATTTTGTACCACAAGTTACCAGGTTATAACTTTATTACCAATGCATACAAAGACCTGTAATTTTGTACAGTGTAATGGTTTAGTTGTACCTACAACACAGGGAAAAATGGGCGTTATTGGCACGTCCCTTTTGGTACCTCCCACCCAAATGGACCTTTTTGTACCAAAAGTAAACAGCTTTTAACTTTAATATCAGTGCATACAAATATTTGAAATTTCGTACAGTGCAATGCTTTTATAGTACCTAGAGTCTAGAGAAAAGTGTCAGTAATTGGCACACCCCTTTTTTTACTAATATTTTTTTTTTGCAACTCAAGAAGGTGAGGGGATTCATATGTCGGTTTACCCGACTGAACTGTCGTACTTGTTTTATAATCAAAAATGTCACAATTTTTGGTAAAATGTACCACCTCTGCTATTAATTGGCTTATAGGTATCTTCCAATTGAGTTGTTAACAATCTGAAAATATGAAAGCATGTATGTTAGAACATATTTAAAATGTGAAAAAGTACCAACATATTTCAACAGTTACGGGAAAAGTAGAGCGTTTGAGACAAATGAACTATGTTTGCGATAAACGAAGAAAACTTATTTTCTTTGCGTGTAGGAAACTACGATTACTTCGATTGATTTTTGTATGACATACCCCATATAGTAGGGATCTTTTTGGTCGGCCAAGAGCGCTTTTATAAAGGCAGAAAACTTGCTATGACTATCGAGACCGTGAACATATTTTTCTGGGGTAAGAATGACATTTTGATGATAATAGCCTACAGCTTCAATACTCGTACGGCTTTATTCAAGGGAGCGAACGGAGTCAGCTTCTCAGATACCGTTTATATTTTATAGAACTATTTTTTTTTCTCCTTATTGTTTGGCTCAAGGAACTTAAAAACACGAAGGTCAACAATTAATAAAAACATTTTATACAATTTTTAAAAAATATTAGAAAATATTCCATAATTGTTCTAAAAGTGGAAATTTAGTATATTTCTTCTTATTAAACTGCACCTAAATTGTGGCGAAACTTGTTTAAAGAAAATTCAACAATTCCCCAACGGTTCTGAGGCAGAAGCAATAAATTTCTTCTCACACCCACACCACACACACACAAATTCACAATTGCACACAAAGTCCTCGTTAGATTTGCATACACGAAAATGTACCGGTAACAAGAAAAACCTTGCTTTGTCGCATTAAAGTATGCAACACAATTTTCTATATTTGTGTAGTGGCTTAACTATGTATGTATGTATGTCGGCTGTGTTCACACAGCGAAACGTTGTTATGTTCATTCATGTTGTGGCATAAAAACATGTTAAAGTTGCAAATCTTTTTTTTTTCTTATTTGGTTCGTTTTCTATTCACACCTTGGAAATGCGCTACTGGATATTAGTTGGATTTGGTTTGTTGTAATGTATGTTGACAAAAAAGTTCATTAGTTTAAAGGCGGAATTTAAAAAAAGAAGTGATTGTGATTTTTCACACATTAATTTCAGAATTAAATGATTCCATCATGTCTTCAATTCAATTAAATTATTGATTCAAATTATTATCTACACCATTTCAATTAAGACCAATCAACTGAAATGCAAATATTATATTTGAAATACTAAAGGTATGTACAGACGATTTGCAGATCAGACAACATTGCCAGAAAAATGTCTGAAAAATGCAACCCTGTGAATTTACAACCGTGTGAAACTTACAATTTTTGTTTTGCAACGTTAGCAGAAAAGTCATTGCGAGATAATTTGCTGATTGTTATATGTTCGAAGTTTATGCATGTGACAACGGCGCCATTGCCAGAAAATCATTTTATTTGCAACACTGTCTATAATGTATTTTTATTGACAATCCTGCATATAAATATTTACAAAATATATTGTAAATATATGAAATAGTAATGTTTTTTTGCAATCGTCTGAACTGTCAATTCACAATCTGACATTGCCCGTATATTTGCAGCACTTTAACAGGGTTGATAACGTTAGCCGATCTGGCAATCGTCTATACTCAGCTTAAGTAAATTCCTTGAAATTCGTAATACTTCATTCTGAATTGATAACACTTTCCAAATTAAATATTTTTTGTGTCTGAGACCTAAACATTGTTTTGTGTAGAATGTGGCATATAGTGTTTTATGAAAGCACAACAAAAAATTCTGTTATGGTAAAGGTTTTTTTTTAATTCCAGTTTTCATGGAGGGTACCTTTAGTATGTGGACAATATATCGATAAATTAAAGAAAATTATGTGGGCAGGAAATGTGGGGAAAGACACGTAGAGACAGTGGTTTAGTCACTGTCATTAAAACAATTATTTGTTTAATTTAATTCCATTTTAAATTAAAACAAGTAAGAAAGTTCAGTAGGGTAAACCGACTTATCAATCCCCTCAACATGAGTCCCAAAGATATTCGTAAATTTATTTATTTTCTTGTTTTAGTTAAATTATTATCAATTTAAATTACGTTTAATAACTTTAAAGTATGTACTGGTATTAAAGTTAAAATCTGTTAACTTTTGGTACAAAATGGTCCATTTGTGTGGGGGGTACCAAAAGGGGCGTGCCAGTAACGGCCACATTTCTCGGGACTCTAGATACTATAAAAGCATTACACCGCACAAATTTTCAAGCATCTATGTGCAATGGTATTAAAGTTAAAATCTGTTAACTTTTGGTACAAACAGGTCCATTTGAGTGGAAGGTACCAAAATGGGCGTGCCAATAACGGCCACTTTTCTCTAGACTCTAGGTACTAAAAAAGCATTACACTGTACAAAATTTCAAGTATCTATGTGCAATGGTATTAAAGTTAAAATCTGTTAACTTTTGGTACAAAATGGTCCATTTGTGTGGGGGGTACCAAAAGGAGCGTTCCAATAATGCATATCTATATGCAATGGTATTAAAGTTAAAAGCTGTTAACTTTTGGTACAAAAAGATCCATTTGAGTGGAAGGTACCAAAAGGGGCGGATCAATAACGCCCACTTTTCTCTGGACTCTAGGTACTAAAAAAGCATTACACTGTACGAAATTTCAATTATTTGTATGCACTGGTATTAAAGTCAAAAGCTGTGAACTTTTGGTACAAAATGGTCCATTTGTGTGGGAGGTACAAACATTAGCGTGCCAATAACGCCCACTTATCTCTGGACTCTAACTACTATAAAAGCATTTCACTGTACAACATTTCAAGTATTTATATGCACTGGTATTAAAGTAATAAGCTGGAAGCTGTTGGTACAAAATGGTCCATTTGTTTGGGAGGTACCAAAAAGGGAGTGACCACTTCGCCCATTTTTCCCGACGCGTTAGCGCCTAACAACCTAATACTAACGCGTGATCCATTTCGAGGTTCCCTACTTTTTTAAAGTAAAAAAACACAGCAAATTCAAATTGAATGGGGAATGTTTATTATCATTTGAAAGAACATTCTTTGGCATTTATTTTTTGAAGACTATGTCTATCGAATGTTGGCCGCGGCTACGTCTCAGATGGTCCATCCGTTGAGTCCAATTTTCGATGACTCGTTCGAGCATTTCGACTGGTAACTGGCGAATGACACGCGTGATGTATTGCTCCAAGGCCTGAATCGAAGCGGTTTGTCCGCATAAACTTAAGACTTTACATATCCCCACAGGAAAAAGTCTAAAGGTGTGATATCACACGATCTTGGTGGCCAATCGACCGGCCCAAAACGTGAAATTATTTGCTCACCGAAGTGTTCTCTCAATAAATCCATTGATTGATGCGATGTGTGGGAAGTGGCGCCGTCTTGTTGAAACCAAATGTCGCCGAGATCACGAGCTTCAATTTCAGGCATCAAATAGTCGGTTATCATGGAACGATAACGGTCGCCATTGACGGTTACGTTCTCACCGGCATCATTTTTGAAGAAATATGGACCGATGATTACACCGGCCCACAAACCACACCAAACCGTTGTTTTTTCTGGATGAAGTGGCAGCTCTTGAATCTCATCAGGTTGCTCTTTGTCCCAAATGCGGCAATTTAGCTTGTTTACATACCCATTGAGCCAGAAATGGGCCTCATCGCTGAACAAAACTTGGCTCGAAAACGTCGGATTTTCTTGGAACTTTTCAAGAGCCCATAGAGTGAAGCGATGTCGCTTGGGAAGGTCGGGCGGCTTCAGTTCTTGCAGAAGCTGTATTTTGTATGCTTTCAATTTAAGATCTCGACGTAAAATGCGCCAAGTCGTTCCATACGTCAGTCCGAGTTGCTGCGAACGGCGCCGAATCGACTCTCCACGGGCTTCGTGTACACTCTCAGCTACGGCCGCTACATTTTCTTCACTGCGTGCTGGACGTGGTCTATTCGGTCGAATTTTATCCAATAATGAATGATCAGTCTCAAGATGGGTGATGGTGTTGCGAATAGTACGCTCAGTAGGCCGATTATGTTGACCATAAGTTCAGCGAAGTGCGCGAAACACATTCCTCACACAACGTGAATTTTCGTAATAAAGTTGAACGATTTGTAAACGTTGTTCAGGCGTAAGTCTTTCCATGATGAAATGCCAAACAATACTTAACAAAAATAACATGACAGCATGACACGACTCACACGTAATCTGTCAAAAAAAAGGCTATTGAAAAAAGTATCTCTACTTGGATCACCCGTTATTATTTTCTGAACTCGCTAAAGTGGTTGAAAATCCATGTTTCAGAACTTTTAAAATCCATTTCATAGAACAAGTTTTCTATTTTTAAAGATTAATCAATCAACTGAGATTTAAATCTCCTCGGTTCTATCATAGAATATCACCCAGTCGGTCCTGGCCACCTTTAACCTTTTCCAACTCCTTTTTATACACATTCTTTTAACAAACTTTCCTTCCATTTAAATTTGTATACTTCTTCGCTTGCGAGCAGCACAGTACAGTACACATAAGATGAAAGCCAGAACAAAAAAATCCGGAAACGATTTCAATTCCTTACCAGCAGGTGTTCAGCATTAGAATTTATGTAATTCGATAAAGTGGGAAAAACGACGACTACGACGCTAAAGCTGAAGATGAAATGGTCTGAATGGAAAAATGGCAAGAGCGAGAAAGAAATGAACCAACCCCAGATAGATTTAGACGCATTTAAGTTAAACATCTTGACTGAAGTTGAAAAAAAAATAAAAACACGAGAATGGATTACTGTTAAAGTATAATATAAAAAAAAAAACATAAAATAAAAATATACGATTGTTGTTAAAGTTCTCGTTTACGTTCTAGGTAAAATCTTAACTTTGATCTCAACAATAACAGAGCTTTTACGGGGGGGCAAGATGGGAACATTTCTTTTCAGTAAAGTTTTAAATTAAATAAACTTGAAATTTTACGGAACGTTAGGATGACAAATCCCCACCCCTCCAACCCTTATGACAGTATTCTTGTATAATTTGAAACATCCTAACGGAATGATTCATAATAAAAAAGACAATTAAATCCAATTTTGTCATATATTAATCTTATTCTAGACTTTAAATTGATTAACTTAAATGAATCTTACCAAAATCATTGTTTCGAAAATTGATTGTGAAAATCAAAGCTTACCTGAAACGAAAAAAAAATAAGATAAAAGATTAGATTATAAAAGATTATACGAGTATACAAACAATAATAACAAATTTTGACAATTGAAGAATTTTAGTACAAATAGCTTTACTATAAAAAGTATAACAATGCTTGAGACTCATGGGTGTTATTAAATCTAATTACACTACGCAACAAAAAAAAATTGTTGTGTCCTAGAACTAAAAATTATTTTTTTTAGATTGTGGCATACTGTTATATAAAATCAAAACCAAACATTTTTTAAAAAAAAATTTATTAAAAATGCTATTATCGTCGAAGGTACCCTTAGTATTTGCACTATAATTTTTGGAGTATATGCCCGATCAGGTCGACTTATGCGTTAAAATATCTTTTTCACTTAGAAACAGTGGCTTAGTAACAGTCATTAAACAAATTGGAAAAAATTGGTTTTTTTTTTTTTTTTTCAAAAAAAAAATCCTGGGACAAAAAAAACATAAAAAATCGGAAAAAAAATATTTTATTTTATTTTTGCAAAAATTTGCATCCTAGCGAAGAAAATAATGCCTATTTGAAAAAAATCTATGGATAAATGTAGAAATTATAGCCCATTTTGTAGAGTTAAGATAATTTCAAAAAATCTTTTTTTTTTTAATTTCTGTTAAAATAGCGATTTTATTTATTACTTTTATCTATATTATGTACATTTGAGTTTATTTACATGTACAAGTTTCATTAGAAGTAATTGTGAGTTCTTTGTTGACGTTTGTAGATTTCGGAATCGGTTTCTCTAATGAGGAACCAAATATAATCTCCCATCATTCTTTCATCCCAATGCCCTTGGTAACGCCGCTCGATGGACTTCAATTCTTGGTGAAAACTTTCGCCATGTTCGTCACATACGTCGCCAATATTCTCGGGGCAAAAGTTTAAATGAGAATGAATGAAATGAATTTTGAGGAACATATTTGCACCTTCCAACAGGTACATAAGGTACATAAAGCGAAAAATAAGTTGGAAGAATACATACATATGTATGTGTTATATACATAAATATAAATAAAATATTTCTAACCAATTTCTTCATAATTTTTTAATAAATCATTAATCATTGTTTCATATTGCGGGCTTTTATTGGATCCAAGGAAATTTAAAACTACAAGCTTGAACGACCTCCATGCTGCAATTTCATCCCACCTTTCATCAGTTTCCTTATTTTAGGCCCATCAAAAACTCCTTCTTCGATTTTTTGAAAAGAAAGACTTTTAAATAAACTTTTTAAATATGAGAGTGAATTACCATCTTTCCTTAAGGCTTTTACAAAATTTTTAAAGAGCCGCAGCTTAATATGCAGTGGTGGCAAAATATCGGCTATCCCAGTGGCTAACATCCCAACTACTTTTAAATTGCAACAAATTTTTCCAGTCATGTTGTTCATATTTTATATATTTTTTCAATTTAGCCATTGTTTCGTATGATTCCTTAGTGTTGACAGCATGAGCAATGGGAATCGACGGTTTCTGATTTCCGTTGTGTAAAAGAACTGCTTTCAAACTTTCTTTACTGCTGTCAACAAGTAACCGCAATTCCTTTGAATTGTATGTTTGATTAAGCTCCTCGAACAATCCGGGAATGTCCTTGCAAAAGCATCTGTTATCCATAGTTTTATAAAATTCTTTGTAAGGTATATCACGGACTCTATAATATGATATGTTAACATCTGGGGCCAAAATATTGTACTGTTTCATCCCAGATGTAAGTAGTTCTGCCTTATCTTTGGTCAGTTCAAAATCTCTCACTAGATCAATTATTTGAAACTGAGTTAAAAGCGATGACTTCTGACCCAAACTTGAATCGCTCAGAGTTGAGTACTCAGTTGAACTTGATGATTTTTCCGTTATTAGGCTGTTAGCTATACTTGGACACTTCCTACTCCAATCTATTAACTTAGACAAAAATAGCAGTCCGTATCGTGAATGAATGGTTGTCTCCAAATCATTGGCATTCTTCCACTAGTCCATTGAGTAAGATTTACATGGCACGAATTACACAAAATACTAGGTGTCCACGGTTCGTTCATAGTTTTAACTCGTATACCAAAATATTACACATATATTTCTTCTATTATTTTACTAAACGCACGTCGAATTTTATACCCTCCACCATAGGATGGGGGGTATATTCATCTAAATATTGATCTGAGACGCCATAAAGTATATATATTCATAATCGTCGTCAAATTCTATGACGATTTAGCCATGTCCGTCTGTCCGTCCGTCCGTCCGTCCGTCCGTCCGTCCGTCCGTCTGTGGTAATCACGCTACAGTCCGCAATAATAGAGCTAGGTTGATCAAATTTGGTACAAATACTTCTTATAGTTGCAGGTTGTTTGGGATTGGAAATGGGCGATATCGGTCCATATTTAGATATAGCTCCCATATATATGATCTATTTTGTTGTTATTCCTACTGTTCTGATCTACTATATGTTTCCTACTGTCCTCATCTACTGTATTTTTTGTGTTTTTCGGTGTTATTTTCTTTAGGTTTGAGTTATTTTGTGAAGTCACATGCTATCCATGCTGGAGGGTATATAAGATTCAGCATGGCCGAACTTAACGCTTTTACTTGTTTTAATTACATATTTTCCGCAGATGTAGCCGAAATTGTCGGGATCATTTACACATTGAAAATTTCTTTGCCTTTTACTCATACTTCGAAATATCACTTTGTAATATTTTTCAGAAAAACGACTTATCTCTTTAAGGCGCTGAAAGGCGTATCTGAATGGAAACCTCGTAAATAAAAAACCACAAATATTGTTGAACGACCCTCTATCTGAGTGGATCTCATCCAATATAGCTCTCACATGGCATATCATGTTTTATGGAGGGTTACGAACGGCCATAAAACCTCGTCCTCTCTATAATTTTATAATGTCTGACATCAATCCTCATAAAATAAAATGCAAGTGCAATGTCTCTTATATGTCTCTCTCACATATGGCGAATTCAATATAAGCAAAAACATCATTTAAAAAAAAATATGAAACAAGATTTTTTTTAATTTCCCCAACATTTACAAAATGGCTCATAACTTTTACATTTATCCATAGATTTTTTTCAAATAAAAAGTGTTTTCTTCGTTAGCATGCTGGCTTTTAAAAAATGTTATAAAATTATAATCATTTTTTTCATATTATTGACGACTGTTACTAAACCAAAGATTCTACGTGAAAGCGATATTTGCAGCATATGTAGCCCTCATAAATCCCTTTAATTTGGGGCATAACACGGCTCAATCAGGCTTATACTTATACTTAAAAATACTGGTCCAAATACTGAATGTACTTTCCGTGAAAGCTGGAACGTAAAAAAAAAATTTAAAAAAACAATTTACCATAAACATTTTTTTTAATATTTTTTTCGTGTTTGTGACACTTAATTGCACCAGAAACTGTTATCCACATCCCTTGGACAACAATTTTGTTGCATAGTGTTACTATGCAAACAGCTTAAAAAACATGCAAATTCACGTTAATCTGAAAACCTACTTCAATTTTTTGTAACGTCCGCAGAGGAACTTTCGCCGCGAACGGCGGAATGAAATTGGGCCCCAGGAAAATACACCCCAATATTTTTATGAACATGGGCCCCAAAAAATAACATGTCAAACAACAACAATTTTTTGGGTTTAATTACATTTTTTGTCTGCTTTTTGGGGTTTCATTTCATTTTTTTGGGGCTTATTTTCATCTATAAATTTAGAAACAGGAGAGGTACGCATAAATGATTTGCTCCACGTTGCCAACTTTGGATCCTGTCCATAGGAGAAAGTCTTAAACAGAGGCCGCAGGCAGTAGGCCCACCGCGCAGGAAAAGATTTATAATTAAAAAATATAGGTGTATTATTACATACTCCACAGATTTACGAAGATACAATTTCTTAGTTTTTTTGGGGTTTATTTTCATTCCATACTATTTTCTTAATTGGGGTGTAATTTCCTAAATCAGTTTTTGTAACGAAAATAGGCCCCAAATATGGGGCCCACATTCATTTTGAATTTGGGGTGCATTTTCTTTCGGCCCAACTTCCGGCCGCCGCCGCGAACATCGCATTCATCAAAAGTATTTAGGTAAATATTTAAATGTCATTTCAAAGAACTCTTAAATTCTGTTGTTGCTGAAGTTTATATGCAAATATTTTATTCAGAAAGCCAACGGCATGAAAATTAGTAAAACAAAATGCGTACGAGTGTAACGTCCGCAACCCAGGATTTGCCCATATGTTATATACTTATAAAGTAATTTTACTATTTGTACAATTGTTCATCATCTTCACATGAATTAGATGGAACTAAACAAAATAAAAATGAAATGCTACTATTTAAAAGTCAACAAGGCGTGAACTTTTTCCACAAAATTCGTTCTAATTTATCATAATTGTTTATCTACAAAATATTATATTTCCCGAATAAGCTAAATATAGCCCAGGGCAAATATACTGTTTTAAATTACAGTTTAACATTTGATATGAGTTACATTGTGTCTTGTCTATCTGTTATGTATGTATCTCTCTCCAGCTTATCATATATCCTCAGGATTCGGATGTGTTGTGATATCCTATTCTTGTGTGTGTATGTTTTTTTTTGCAAAACTAATGCAATTTACTTTAAATGGCAATTTAACATACATTTTTTATTTACACTACAACCGCCTGGCTTTACAGCTCCACAGCCCCACTCCTCCACAAGGATCCAAAACATTTGGTGTGAAACATTTGGCTTGTGCTTTTCATCTGCGCTCTCTGCCTCTCCCCAACTCTCTATTCTCGTCCTAATTTTCCCTACATATCTTTTGGCAATTGCTAACGTTTACTTTACTGACTTGACTGTTCACAGTTTCATAATATTTTCCCAGGATTTTTATTCTGTTGTTTTGTTAATGTATGAAAAATGAATTACATTCATGAAGAAGATGAAGGAAGCTACATTCATAATCCGGCATTTGGCTATATGTGTACACAACACACAGCATTCAGGTGTAATAACTGCCACCTCCAAACCCAGATCCTGCTCCTCTTCATCCGCTCCCGCTCCCGCACCACACCATCATCTACCCCAAGCGTTAAACATAAGTGTCCTTAATTTAAAATGTGTTGGGTTGCTGTTGTCTTTTTTCCATTTGCCTTCTCACTTTTCCACATTTACTAAAAACTAATTTACATGAAATCTTGGTAGCTAGTTGGCGTTAGACGAGGTGAAACTAAACCTCAGTCGGAACTAGAAAAAAACTGCTCCAGGGGTGCAAAGGAAAAATGCCCGGCAAAGGTAAACTTGGTATCTGTTCAAATACCGGTACTGCTGTGGCAGCAGTAAGCGAGGATTTTTCTAGAAATAAATAGATTTTAAATACTCTTCAGTGTTACCTAGAACGACAAGAGTGCAAAGGACAGGTCTTGGAGGCTGTAATATACATTTTGTATGAACAGTGGTAGCAAATGCAACAAAAAAAATGCATAAACGATGACTATTTAATGCATTTCTTATAGAAAACTCATCAACGATGAACATTTCTTATAGAAAAGTCATCAACGATGAACTTTTCTTTGAGAAAAGTCATCAACGATGAACTTTTCTTTGAGAAAAGTCATCAACGATGAAGATATCTAATAGACAAGTCATCAACGATGAACTTTTCTAATAGTCATCAACGATGAACTTTTCTAATAGAAAAGTCATCAACGATGAACTTTTTTAATAGAAAAGTCATCAACGATGAACTTTTCTTATAGAAAAGTCATCAACGATGAACTTTTCTTATAGAAAAGTCATCAACGATGAACTTTTCTTATAGAAAAGTCATCAATGATGAACTTTTCTTATATAAAAGTCATCAATGATGAACTTTTCTTATAGAAAAGTCATCAATGATGAACATTTCGTATAGAAAAGTCATCAACTATGAACTTTTCTAATAGAAAAGTCATCAACTATGAACTTTTCTTAGAGAAAAGTCATCAACGATGAACTTTTCTTAGAGAAAAGTCATCAACGATGAACTTTTCTTAGAGAAAAGTCATCAACGATGAACTTTTCTTAGAGAAAAGTCATTAACGATGAACTTTTCTTAGAGAAAAGTCATCAACGATAAACTTTTCTTAGAGAAAAGTCATCAACGACGAACTTTTTTTAGAGACTTTTCTAAGAGAAAAGTCATCACATATGAACTTTTCTTAGAGAAAAGTCATCAACGATGAACTTTTCTTAGCGAAAAGTCATCAACGATGAACTTTTCTTAGAGAAAAGTCATCAACGATGAACTTTTCTTAGAGAAAAGTCATCAACGATGAACTTTTCTTAGAGAAAAGTCATCAACGATGAACTTTTCTTAGAGAAAAGTCATCAACGATGAACTTTTCTTAGAGAAAAGTCATCAACGATGAACTTTTCTTAGAGAAAAGTCATCAACGATGAACTTTTCTTAGAGAAAAGTCATCAACGATGAACTTTTCTTAGAGAAAAGTCATCAACGATGAACTTTTCTTAGAGAAAAGTCATCAACGATGAACTTTTCTTAGAGAAAAGTCATCAACGATGAACTTTTCTTAGAGAAAAGTCATCAACGATGAACTTTTCTTAGAGAAAAGTCATCAACGATGAACTTTTTTCAGAGAAAAGTCATCAACAATGAACTTTTCTTAGAGAAAAGTCATCAACGATGAACTTTTCTTAAAGAAAAATAATCAAAGATGAACTTTTCTTAGAGAAAAGTCATCAACAATGAACTTTTCTTAGAGAAAATTCATCAACAATGAACTTTTCTTAGAGAAAAGTCATCAACAATGAACTTTTCTAAGAGAAAAGTCATCAACGATGAACTTTTCATAGAGAAAAGTCATCAACGATAAACTTTTCTTAGAGAAAAGTTATCAACAATGAACTTTTCTTAGAGAAAAGTCGTCAACTATGAACTTTTCATATAGAAGATGAACAGCAACGATGAACTTTTCTTAGAGAAAAGTCATCATCGATGGACTTTTCTTAAAGAAAAGTCATTAGCGATGAACTTTTCTTAGAGAAAAGTCATTAGCGATAAACTTTTCTTAGAGAAAAGTCATCAACGATGAACTCTTCTTAGAGAAAAGTCATCAACGATGAACTTTTCTTAGAGAAAAGTCATCAACGATCAACTTTTCTTAGAGAAAAGTCATCAACGATGAACTTTTCCTACCACTTTTTTTTTTCTTCCCTTAAATAAACTTTTGCAAATGTTAGTCTTGTAATCACTGTGAAAATGTGTTTTTAATGGAGGTCATTTTTCGGTACACTTTTTGTGGGCTCTTCGTAATCTCAAATGTGGTTGTTAAAGTGAGTTGACAACGCTTAATGAAGGGCTACTAATTTGCATGTGAAAAGAAAAATAAACCAGAACAGCAACAAAAAGCGAAATAGTCCGGGATCTATGAGCAAATTAACAACTTTTTTAAGAGATTTCAGAAAAGCTTTTAGATCACCTGCAATTTGAAACTTCCTATTTATCTATTCAAACACGTACTTCTTCGACACAAATGGTTGAAATTATTTCACATCACTAAATTGAAACATTTACTAAGAAATTGTAGAAGATTATTTGCATCCCAAGTGTTGCCACTTTGTGTTGCACTCGTCTATTGTATAAGTGGAGTGACCCAAAAAATAAATCTTACAAGGACACTGCATAAATGATGATGATGATGAGAACTGAAGAGTTCCAGCTTGTTTGCTTAACCCAACGGAATATGGGTGACACCTTTTTTGTGGTTGCTTTGCGGCTAATTATACAGTTTGATGGCATGACTGTATGGCATGAATAACGACATTAGGATGTGTCATTTATGAAGATCTTAAATGATAGAATTTTTTGACGTTAACTTAGAAACTAAATGTTGAATAAGAAAACCACTGTTCAATAATTTGGTGTTTTGTAAGTAATAAGCAGGGATGTTTTTGTATAGAAAAAGAGTCATCAACGTTGATATTTCCCCAGAGAAAAGACATCTATGAAGACGTTTTCTTAAAAAGATGATATTTTAAAGAAAAGTCATTTTGCTCTAAGATTATTTTTTCTAAGAGCAAAGGTATCAAAAATAATTTATTCTTAGAAATAAATTATCACCAATCGTGTTTTCATAAACTAGTCTTTAACGATGATATTTTCTTAAAAAATGTTCATCAAATATAATATTTTCTTAGAAAAAAATATAAACAAACATATTTTCCTCGATAAAAGTGATCAATGATTATCTTTTCATAAAAATATACAGCAGCCATACCCTCTTTTTAGAGAAAAGTTATCAGCAACGATCCTTTCATAGAGACATTTCATCGACTTCGATCTTTTCGGTGAGAAAAGTCACCGATGATGATGCTTGATATATATTTTTTATAGAGACATCAACAATAACCTTTTCTTAGCGAAAATTCATCAACAATGACCTTACTTAGATAAAATTCATCAACAATGCTATTTTCTTAGAGAAAATTCATTAACAATGATCTTTTCATAGAGAAAAGTTATCAACAATGATGTCTTCTTCGAGAAAAGTTAACAATGATGATCTTTTCTATGAGATAAGTCATCAACGATGAAATTTTCTAAAAAAAAAGTAATCAACGATGAAATTTTTCAAGAGCAGAGTCATCAACGATGAGCTTTTCTAAGAGAAAAGTTATCAACAATGATATTTACTTAGAGAAATGTCATCAACAATAATATTTTGTTAAAGAAAAGTCATCAACAATGATTTTTTCTTAAATAAAAGTCATCAACAATGATCTTTTTTTAGAGAAAAGTCATCAACAATTATCTTTTTATAGAGAAAAGTCATCAACAATTATCTTTTTATAGAGAAAAGTCATCAACAATGATATTTTCCAAGAGAAAAGTCATCAACGATGAATTTTTCTATGAGAAAAGCTACCAGTGATAAACTCTGTAGGAATAAGTCATCAACGATGTAATTTACTTAGAGAAAAGTCATCAACAATTATTTTTTTTTAGAGAAAAGTCATCAACAGTGATCTTTTGTTGGAGAAGTCTTCAGCAACGATTTTTTCCTTAGAGAAAAGTCATCAACAACGGTCTTTTTTTACAGAAAAGTCATCAACGATGATCTTTTTCTAGAGAAAAGTCATCAACAATGATATTCTCTTAGATAAAAGTCATCAACGATGAACTTTTCTTAGATAAATGTCATCAACGATGATCTTTTCTAAGAGAAGTCATCAACGATGAACTTTTCATCAACAATGATCTTTTTTAGAGAAAAGTCATCAACAATTATCTTTTCATAGAGAAAAGTCATCAACAATGATATGACTAAGATGAACTTTTCTAATAGAAAAATCATCTACGATTAACTTTTCTAAGAGAAAAGTCATCAACAATGATATTTACTTAGAGAAAAGTCATCAACAATTATATTTTGTTAAAAAAAGTCATCAACGATGAATTTTTCTAAGAGAAAAGCCATCAGTGATGAACTTTTTAAAAATAAGTCATCAACGATGTTATTTACTTAGAGAGAAGTCATCAACAATGATCTTTTGTTGGAGAATAGTTTTCAACAATAATTTTTTTCCTTAGAGAAAAGTCATCAACAATGGTCTTTTTTAGAGAAAAGTCATCAACGATGATCTTTTTCTAGAGAAAAGTCATCAACAACGATATTTTTCTAGAGAAAAGTCTTCAACAATGATGTCTTCAGCAATGATACCTACTTAGAGAAAGGTGATCAACAATGATATTTTCTTAGAGAAAACAATGAACTTTTCATAGAGAAAAAGTCATCAACAATGATCTTTTCTTAGAGAAAAAGTCATCAACAATAATTTTTTTTTTTTTAGAAAAGTCGTCACTGAAGATAGTATTTTGAGAAAAGTCATCACTGACGATAGTATTTTCAGAGAGAGAAGCCTTTAACGAAGATATATTTTAGAGGAAAGTCATCAACTAATACATTTTCTTAGAAAAACAATGACCTTTTCTTAGAGAAAATTTATTTATTTATTTATATTTTAAACAATAACATTTTCTTAGAGAAAAAAGTCATCAACAGTGATCTTTTCTTAAAGAAAAGCCATCAACAAATATCTTTTCTTAGAGAAAAGACATCAGCGATAATCTTTTCTTCGATAAATTTCATCAACGATGATTTTTTTTAAAAAAAGTCATCAATGAACATATTTCCTTCATCAACGTTGATCTTAACATTCGATGATGACATTTTCTGAGAGGAAAATTTCATCAATGACATCTTTTTTAGAGAAAAGGTATTTTTCCTTAGAGAAAAGTCAGCGACATTTTTTCTCATTAAAAAGTCATCAAAGGTAATGACTTAATCGTTAAGAATTAAATCATTAACGAAAATCTTTTCTTAGATAAAAGTCATCAATGACAAACTTTTGTTACAGCAGAGCTATCAATGAAGATCTTTTTTAGAGAAAGGGGATCAACAAAAATATTTTCTTAAAGAAAATACATCAACAAATATCGTTTCTTAGGGAATAGTCATAAACGAAGAATCGCCTAAGAAGTTTCTTTAAGAGGAAAACCAAAAACCTTGATTTTGAATAAATTCCAGAAAAATGATTCATAAATAAAGAATCAGCAATGGAAAAGGAAACTAATTCCCAATGACTTTAAATCGGTACATCCCAATGTACCTAATATTATGTAGTTTTGTATCCTGTTATTTTTGTAGTTGTTGTTTGTTGTTCCTTTTTCGTAACTGGCTCAAAGTTGCAGAAACTTGTATAATGACAGACAATTCAAAGTTTATTATTGTTCTCTCGACACACCACTCATTTTCCAAAGATTAGAAAGAAGTCAAAGACGCCGTGACTTGGCTGGAGGAATGTGAGTTCAAGAAGCTAATACCTTGCCTTGGTCGCAGCAACAGAAGTAGCAGCAGCACAACAGTTCCTCCGGAGCAATAGTGGCCAAAGAGTAGTGTAAGTATAACAGGAAAAAAGAGGAAAAGCAGCCGTAGCCGCAGTACACACAAATGGTGGCGGCGACCAAGTGGGTTGGTAGTCCACGCAGCGTAAATGAATACACGTCGTCGTTGGGCGCCGCAGTACCTAAGCCACCACAGATAGACTCTCGTGCACCAGAAACTACAACTACGACTGGTGGTGCTACTGCTGAAGATAACTATGCTACTTTGGCTTAATAAGCACCCTAAAGCCAGAAACTGGAACAAGTTTAGAGCGCGTCACCGCCTCCCTCTTGGTCTCAATGGAGGATATCCAGCACCAGCAGCATCAAAGCACATGTGTCTGTGGCGGTGGCTGTGGCCGCGTGCACGAGGAGCTTGAGTTTTGTGTGTCAGAGGATTGTTGTGTGTGTTGTGAATAATAATAGGTATCATAGTTACAATGGGTTTGTGTTCCACACTACTATTTCCAGAAAGATAAGATTCCTTTGAATCATAGACATCCGTACGTCCATATGGGTTTAATGGTACAGATTTTATTTGTTATTCTCCGATATTAGTGGCGGTATCTGGCACATCTTGGCTTATCTGAAGTGTGATATGAATTTAATTTAAAGATTATAAATTAAAGAAATTCAGGCAGAAGTTTCGACAATGAAGCCAATCACTTATGTACATATATTTTATAATCCTCCAACTTTTTTAATAGTTAAAACTAATACTCGTAGATAAGAACAAATTTAAAGGACTGAAAAAATACAAAAATATTTTCTAGAACTAAGTAAGCTTGCATTCGATACTTTACAGGCATAGCTTTGATACATTTTTTCCTGCGGAAGTTTCAAATTAGATAAATGTTTACGGAATAGGGCGAAAATAATTTGGAAATTTTTACACACAGAAAAAGTCCATTTTTTTTAAATCCAAAAAAACACTTTCCAGTCGACCTACGAACTTGACACCCATTTAGCTCTCGTTAAGAGCTATCTTTTTGCCATTGACCGATTCCCGATCCGACGTACCGTTAAGGAGCTAGAGCAAAAATAAACTTTCCGTTCACATTTGAAAATGATGCTAAGCCAATTTTTTTTAAAATACAAAAAAAAAAACAAGTAAGAAAGTTTCAGTCGGGTAAACCGACTAAGGTATACCCTCACTTTGTGAGTAATGTAATATGGAATATTAAACGAATTATTCTGTCAATTTGTATGGGAGGTACCAGAATGTTTTTAACAAATACACCTATTTTTAGCTGAATAGTAGATTCTTTAAATACATTACACTGCGCCGAATTATAAACGTTTTTTGCACTGGTATATTAAAGTTATGAAATATTAAATTTTGGTATAATTTGGCCATTTTGTGTGGGAGGTACAAAAAGGGGCGTGGTGATAACGGCCATTTTTTACAGGGCTATAGGGACTTCAAAAGCGTTACACTGTGCAAAATGTTGTTGCATTTTCGTGCATTGGTACTAATGCTGTGAGCTCTTAACTTTTTGTGCAAAATGGTACCTTTGTGTAAGAGGTACCAAAAGGGGCGTGTATATGACACCCATTTTTCACTGGACTGTAGGCACTATGAAAGCATTACACTGTACAAAATTTCAAGTATTTTTATGCACTGGTATTAATGTTATAAGCTGTTAACTTTTGGTGCAAAATGGTGCATTTGTGTGGGAGGTACCAAAAGGGGCGTAGCAACATGGCCCATTTTTCTCGAGTTGATAGCGACTAATAAACTAATGCTATGTGTTGAATTTCAGAAGATTCGAATAAGTAGTATTGCAGTTATTAAAGATTCAATATTTCACAACATTTTAACACTTTGTGGGGGAGGTACTAGAAGGAGTGGACCAATATGGCCCATCTTCGAACTTAGCCGGAGATAGAAAAAAATATTACCACGTACCAAATTTGAAGTCAATCGGTTACTCCTTTCGAGAGTTATCGTGCGCACCAGCCAGCAGACAGACAGACACACAGACAGACATACAGACAGACAGCCAGACAGACAGACGGACGGACATTTCTCATTCGACTTAAAATGACCCAAAACGAATATCCGCCGAACATACTTTGGGTCTTAGATCACTCCTTCGATGTGTTACACTTTTGGCCCGTAGCAAATGGGATATACCCTCGTATCACTAAAGTGAGGGTATAAAACGGGGTGTTTGGTATTTTATTGTATCAAAAGAGTCAAATCTGCTTTATTTTCCTCCAAAAGGAATAAGCGTGAGTTTTTTAATGAAAGGAATATAACTATTTTACAGTACCCTAAACAGAAAATAAATAAGAATGGGGATGTGAAACGAATCGGGACATTTATAGTACAAAATAAATTTGTTGTGATTTTTTTTAGTTAATTCATCGTAATTTTAAAGCGAAAATCTTCATTTAATATTTTTGGTCCTCAAAATGATTGGTAACACTGTAAGCGTTGCTTTATATGTAGACTCTGGAAAGATAAATGTACAAAAATTAGGATGTGACATCTATCCGGATGAAATTAAAATTGGTAATATCCAAATTTCAAATGAAATTTTGGTAATTTCAATATTAAAAGAAATTAGTAAAGTCAAAATTTAAAATCTTAATTTAAAATTAGATGTAGGCAAAATCAAATGCTAAATCTTAAATTTAATAGAAATCTAGTGAAATCGAAAAGTAAAATCTCATTTCAAATTAAACTTAGCAATTTTCAAGAATATAATCCCAATTTGAAAAGAAATTTGAAGAATTTCTAAAGTAAAATCTGAAATTTTCTCAATTACTTTTGAAAATGTTTAGAACAGATAAAGGGTTTTCCAACAAGAGGTGTTATTTTGAATCACCCGGTATTTCGGTAGCTGTCACTTTTTAAGCTTTTGTTCTTTGACATTTGAAAAGTAGAAACAACGCCATTACTAAAAATGGAACGATACACGATTCAACAACGCATTGAAATTATTATAATTCACTGCAAAAATGGTGAAAATCTTGCAGTCACAGTTCGCAAAACTAAAGCATTTTTGGGTCGTCGTGAAGCACTTTGTCGGACCGCAATACAGAAATTGGTGGAAAATTCGAGCTGTTGGGACAAGTTAGTGATGTGAAGAATAAAACCCGTGCACGTCGCTCAAGAACTGCTGGAATTGGAATTGGGCATTCCACAAACGTCATTACACCGTATCCTGCATAAAGACTTGGGTCTTAAGGCTTATAAAGTTCAGTTAACACAAGAACTCAAGCCGGCCGATCATCAACAACGTCGTGTCTTTGCTGATTGGGTCCTTGAAATGCATGAAAATGATCCGGAATTCCATCGAAAAATCATATTGACTGATGAGGCCCATTTCCACCTCGGTGGCTACGTCAACAAGCTAAATTGTCGCATCTGGGGCTCAGAAACCCCAAGAGTTATTATTGAGAAGCCTCTCCATCCTCAACGTGTGACTGTTTGGTGCGGTTTATGGTCCGGCGGGACCTTACTTTTTTTCGAAAATGAGGTTGGATCAACAGTTACGGTGAATGGATTGCGCTATCGAGAGATGATTAATGTTTTTTTATGGTCGGAGTTGGATGGTATTGATCTGGACAACGTTTACTTTCAACAAGACGGCGCTATGTGCCACACAAGCAACGAAACCATTGCTCTGTTACGGGAAAAGTTTCCGGACCCTGTAATCTCTCGAAGAGGTGATCACAATTGGCCACCGAGATCTTGTAATTTAACACCTTGCGACTTCTTTCTTCGGGGCCTCGTGAAAGATAAGGTCTACGCCAACAGCCCAGCGTCGATTCAAGACCTCAAAGATATAATTCGTGAGGCTATCGAGGACATAGGGCAGCCACTTTGCGATTTGGTTATGGAAAATTTAATGAAAAGGATATGGTCTTGTAAGCGTGGCCGTGGTGGCCATTTGGCTGATGTTGTTTCTTCATTATTAACGGCATACCTTCCTCTTTATTATGAACATCCGATCATTTATCTCAAAAAATTGCATTTTTCTTTGAATACCAAAATAACACCTCTTGTTGGAAAACCCTTTATTTGACATATCTACTGTCTGCAGACCCAGTTGGGTTAATTGAAACAATGTGAATACTTCTCTCGAGTGGCAAAGGTTACACACAGTAGTAAGAAGTTAACGTGTACCAGTAATACGATGACCCTTTTTCAGGTTATCTCTCAGAAACTTTTGAAATTCATTCATGTAACAAATTGCTACCAGCAGCAAAAACAAATAATTATGTTGCTTTTTTCGAAAATCCCTCTTTTTTGCAACTGCCACAGATGGATACAGTAGTAAATGACGAGGGAGTGAGTTGTTGTTATGTGCCACGAATCCTAAAAACAAGTAAACCTTTGACATGATTTCATATGAAAAATATACACAATTTATTTTTATTTTGGAATACAAAAGAGAGATTGTTTTTCGTGTGGAAAATAAAGAGAAAAAAAATAAAGAAGAAAAAAACATAATGTTGCCACTGCTGCTACTGCGTGAAGGGTGACTGATACAATGATACACCTCTATTGCTATTGCTACTGCTGCTGGTGTGTGGCTCCCTATGTTGGGGTAAGCAAACATTTTAGGGGCAAAATTTTTTTGTATATTAACTTACCATTTGTTTGTTGTTGTGGTAGTTGCTTGGTTGCTGCTGGTGCTGCTTCAGTCGTCGTTTCGTTGTTGTTCTCTTCGTCGTTTGAAATGGCAGAAATTGCGTCCACGTGTTATTCCTTTATATCCTTGAATACTTCTGAGCGCAAAAGCAATGAAACGAAAGCAAAACAGAAAAAACGTAATAATGAGCAAAAAATTTAATATCATTAAACCACGTTAGAATATTAATAATGTACCAAAACGAAAAGCCGGTCAAGGATGGCAACATGAGCTGTGCGTAATGGAATGGGGTCGTTTTTCTGTCTCTCTCACTCCTCGTCATAAGGAATATTTCAATATTGCCGGTTTTTATTTGCTTTGCAAAGGAAATCACCTCTTAAATGGCCTCAACGAATAATAATAATAATAAAGGAATAGCAGCGGTGTTAAGGCTGGACATGCTCACTCACATATTTGATGAGGGGTTGTACGTTCGCCCGGTCAGGTCAGGTTAGGTCATGAAAATCGTTTACGTGGCAATTTATGGCTAATGTTTGAAGAATTTAAAATTTTTTCCCGGGGTTGGCGAAGAAGAAAAAAAATCATGATGTTCAATGGCCAATGTGTAGTTTATGTTAATAGGTTATTTAAACTTTAAAAACTAACAATATATTTAGATCAAATTGTATAAAAACATCTTCCCTGAAAAAATTTGTTCAATTTGAAGATTTGGTTTATTTTCTTTCAAATAAGGACAATTATAGGTAACGATATTTTCTTACTTTATGTATGAAATGTCTGTCCTTGAAGCAACATATTTTAAATTATTTAAATTTTTCAGTGTTGGTAATGGAATTAGTGTTCTAAAATTAAAGATAATACTATACTTAACTCAAAGATTGACAAAGACATATTTGATAAGGGGTCGGTCAGGCCATGATCATAATTTGAGTGCCACTTCAAGGCTAATGGGGACGGCGAACCATACAAAATCATGATATTGAATATATAGGGTGATCCATCTCGAGGTTCCCACTTTTTTAAACAAAAAAAACACAGAAAATTCAAATTGAATGAATGTTGAATAGGAATGTTTATTATCATTTGAAAGAACATTCTTTGGCATTTATTTTTTGAAGATTATGTCTATCAAATGTTGGCCGCGGCTACGTCTCAGATGGTCCATCCGTTGAGTCCAATTTTCGATGACTCATTCGAGCATTTCGACTGGTAACTGGCGAATGACACGCGTGATGTTTTCCGCTAAGGCCTGAATCGAAGCGGGTTTGTCCGCATAAAC
This sequence comes from Eudasyphora cyanicolor, assembly GCA_963930755.1. Taxonomy (NCBI): domain Eukaryota; kingdom Metazoa; phylum Arthropoda; class Insecta; order Diptera; family Muscidae; genus Eudasyphora; species Eudasyphora cyanicolor. The sequence goes on along the minus strand of OZ005735.1, from coordinate 219,345,266 downwards.
TTTAGACTTTACATATCCCCACAGGAAAAAGTCTAACGGTGTGATATCACACGATCTTGGTGGCCAATCGACCGGCCCAAAATGTGAAATTATCTGCTTACCGAAGTGTTTTCTCAATAAATCCATTGATTGATGCGATGTGTGGGAAATGGCGCCGTCTTGTTGAAACCAAATGTCGCCGAAATCACGAGCTTCAATTTCAGGCATCAAATTGTCGGTTATCATGGCACGATAACGGTCGCCATTGACGGTTACGATCTCACCGGCATTATTTTTGAAGAAATATGGACCGATGATTCCGGTACGTCGGATCGGGAATCGGTCAATGGCAAAAATATAGCTCTTAACGAGAGCTAAAATATTGCTCATGGGTGTCGAGGTCGTGGGTCGACTGGAAAGCTTTTTTTTTTTTTTTTGATTTAAAAAAAATCGACTTAGCGCAATTGGCGAACGATTATTTTGATAATTAAACTGAATAATTTGTAAACGTTGTTCAGGCGTAAGTCTTTCCATGATGAAATGCCAAACAATACTTTACAAAAATAACATGACAGCATGAGACGACTCACACGTGATCAGTCAAAAAAGGCTATTGAAAAAAGTATCTCACCCTATACTTCACATTAAATAAAAAACTTTTGAATTCCCGTAACAATAAGAGTTTGTTTTTTTTAAGAAATCATATCACTCTTATTGGAAAACCCAGTATATGTTTACTTTTTCTGCTGTAACAAAGTTGTGTAGGGTGTCATATAGTCTGCTCCGTCCGTTTTTATCCCTTCCTTACTAGTTTTAAGCCGTATTTGTCTTTAAAATAAGGACATAACATACTTATAATGAGGATTGTTTACTGAATAATAACGACATTGTCCTAATTTTAAGTATAAAATGTCTTTCATTTATTTATCCAGACGTTTTTGGAGTAGAATCTTTCAATTAAGTTTTTTAGTTTTTAGTGTACAGTAAAGGAAATCAGTTTATAATAAAAAAAATTTGCCTAAAATTAAAGATAATCCATCTTCTTGAACAAAATGTTGAAGATTTATTTATGTCGAGTAATTTCATTTTTTGTCTGTCATGTATCAGCAAAAGAACAGCAACCAATCTTATTACAATTATACTAAATTTGGGAAATTATTGGGATAACCAGTTGTAGTAACCAATTATTCGTTGCAATAATAATCTTTGCTCTATTAATACAACTTCTGTTGTCAAGAATAAAACATTGGTTGTCACAACCAAAAATCGATCATATTGTATTATAATGAAAGTTTAAAATTGGTTACCACAACTAACCGAGTGTGAATGAAAAAAACAATCTTAAATTGATTGATACAACCATCGATTTAGTTGCAAGCATTTTCATTTGATCTTATTCATGTTATTATTGTTGTTTCAACTATTTATATATAAATACAACCGACACATGGTGTAGGCAATATACTTTTTGTTGCTAGCACTATTTTTTTATTGTTACAATCGAATTCCAGCCAATTATTTTCCTGGGTGTAATATTTTAGTTTTGTAACAATTTATTTTTGTAATTTATTTTGACAAAAATATTGTTCAGGGAAGTATACTCGTAATACCAAATTTTTAATTTTTTTTAGGATATTTTGTATATCTGTAGTAATGCAAAAACTCGAAATTTTAAGACATTGAGAAGTATTGTACTGTTATTATTTTCGTAGGGGTTTGTCAATTTGTGTGTGGGACCTTTTTGGTATGAGAATAGGAGTGGCAATTGAGCTGGAAATATTAAATTATTCCACTTGCAATTATAAAGACCGATTAAAAAACAACCAAAACAAGTAAGAAAGTTTCAGTCGGGTAAACCGACTAAGGTATACCCTCACTTTGTGAGTACTGTAATATGGAATATTAAACGAATTATTCTGTCAATTTGTATGGGAGGTACCAGAATGTTTTTAACAAATACACCTATTTTTCTCTGAATAGTAGATTCTTTAAATACATTTCACTGCGCCGAATTATAAGCGTTTTTTGCACTGGTATATTAACGTTACGAGATATTAAATTTGGTATGATTTGGCCATTTTGTGTGGGAGGTACAAAGAGGGGCGTGGTGATAACGGCCATTTTTTACAGGGCTATAGGGACTTCAAAAGCGTTACACTGTGCAAAATGTTGTTGCATTTTCGTGCATTGGTACTCATGCTGTGAGCTCTTAACTTTTTGTGCAAAATGGTACCTTTGTGTGGGAGGTACAAAAAGGGGCGTGTCAATAGCGCCCATTTATCACAGTGCAAAAGACACTATAAAAGCATTACACTGTACAAAATTTCAAGTGCTTTTATACACTGGTATTAATGTTATAAGCTGTTATCTTTTGGTGCAAAATGGTACCTTTGTGTAAGAGGTACCAAAAGGGGCGTGAATGTCACCCATTTTTCACTGGACTGTAGGCACTATGGAAGCATTACACTGTACAAAATTTCAAGTATTTTTATGCACTGGTATTAATGTTATAAGCTGTTAACTTTTGGTGCAAAATGGTGCATTTGTGTGGGAGGTACCAAAAGGGGCGTAGCAACATGGCCCATTTTTCTCGAGTTGATAGCGACTAATAAACTAATGCTATGTGTGGAATTTCAGAAGATTCGAATAAGTAGTATAGCAGTTATTAAAGATTCAATATTTCACAACATTTTAACACTTTGTGGGGGAGGTACTAGAAGGAGTGGACCAATATGGCCCATCTTCGAACTTAGCCGGAGATAGAAAAAAATATTACCACGTACCAAATTTGAAGTCAATCGGTTACTCCTTTCGAGAGTTATCGTGCGCACCAGCCAGCAGACACACAGACAGACAGACAGACAGACAGACAGACAGACAGATAGACAGACAGACAGACGGACGGACATTGCTCGTTCGACTTAAAATGACCCAAAACGAATATCCGCCGAACATACTTAGGGTCTTAGATCACTCCTTCGATGTGTTACACTTTTTTTCGTAGCAAATGATATATACCCTCGTCACACTAAAGTGAGGGTATAATAAAACTTTAACAAGTAAGAAAGTTTCAGTCGGGTAAACCGACTAAGGTATACCCTCACTTTGTGAGTAATGTAATATATAACATTACACCAATAAATCTGTCAATTTGTGTGGGAGGTACCAGAAGGGGTTTTCCACATACACATATTTTTCGGTAAACAGTACATTCTTAAATACATTGCATTGTGCTGAACTATAAGCGTTTGTGTGCACTGGTATATTAAAGTTACGAGCTATGTAATTTTGGTATGATTTGGTCATTTTGTGTGGGAGGTACAAAAAGGGGAGGGGTGATAACGCCCACTTTTTACAGGACTATAGGCACTACAACAGCATTACACTGTACAAAATTTCAAGTATTTGTATGCACTGGTATTAAAGTTACAAGCCGTTTACTTTGGTACGAAACGGGCCATTTGTGTGGGCGGTACCAAAAGGGGCTGTACAATGATGCCCATTTTTTACCGGACTATAGGCGCTACATAAACATTATACTGTAGAAAATTTCAAGCATTTTTATGCACTTGTATTAAAGTTAGAAGCAGTTAAATTTTGATGCAAAATGGTCCATTTGTGTGGGAGGTACCAAAAGGGGCATGCCAACTTCACCCATTTTTCTCGAGTTAATAGCGACTAATATACTAATATTATGTGCAGAATTTCAAAAGATTCGAATAAGTAGTATAGAAGTTATTAAAGAATCAATATTTCACTAAATTTTAACCCTTTGTGTGGGAGGTACCAGAAGGAGTAGACCAATATGGCCCATCTTCGAACTCATCCGGAGATAGATCAAAATATTACCACATACCAAATTTGAAGTCAATCGGTTACTCCTTTCGAGAGTTATCGTGCGCACCAGCCAGCAGACACACAGACAGACAGACAGACAGACAGACGGACGGACATTTCTCATTCGACTTAAAATGACCCAAAACGGATTTCCTCCGAACATACTTAGGGTCTTAGATCACTCCTTCGATGTGTTACACTTTTTTCCGTAGCAAATGATATATACCCTCGTCACACTAAAGTGAGGGTATAAATATACTTACTTATTTTTGAGGATGCTTATTATAATCAAATATAGAATCTCCACTTTGAAAAGTGAACACACTCCTCATAATAATACCCTGCGAACCTTTTTATGACCGTGACCGTAAAAATACTCTGATTTATTTACGATTGACAATTTGTGTTTTGTCTACGGTCGAAAAAAAAATGATAAATAAATATTTATACTAAACTCGCACCGCAAATTACCAAACACACGTTGACAGTTACCACCACCTATCATTCTAATGATAACAAAATTGTATACGAGTTTGCAGACACATACAGACCTAACCTTAGCTGAAACAGCAGAGTCACAGAATACATGGAGAGTGTTGCATGGAAGCAAGTAAAATAAATATTAATTAAATTAGCATCGGTGAGCGAGCGCGAATGACCACCAGACGCATATCCAACCATCCATCCATCCTTTGGCGACCCACTTTTAACGCTATGCATTTCATGGTTGCGCGATGGTAATGGAGCTGAACGCTGTGGAATATGATATGATGGCAAGTTAGAAGCGACATGAATAAAGAGATCAGACTAGTTTTAATAGTTTTGCATAAATACGAATTTATAATTAATTCGCAATTCCCATTAACAATCCACACCCACTCATACACACACACGCAGAGGTCTATCTATTCACATTATCCGGGTTGCATACTCGTATAACGTTGTATAATAATTATTATGGAAGTTTTCGAGACTGTATGAGACCTTGTACACATCTTTAAAGTTCTTTTTTTTCTAATTTCAGACTATTCATGGTAAAATTCAGATATCAGTTGCCAGATCTTCTACCAACAATAGTAATAATACATTTGAACAAATACTTAGTGAAGAATCATGAAAAGTGAAGTGAGTGGATGCTGTTGCACGTTTTTCGATTATGCTTGAAGGTAGTCTTTTGAGGAGAGATGCGTATTTGAAATATAATCCGTTCTCCTTTTGATTTTTGAGACCTAAACGAAGAATTTGGTTATAACATAACAGCCCCCTAGCGGACCCTAACATAACTATGAAACCATCTGTCGGTGAGACGAACAGGTTTTTCGAATATGAGTATGAGGAGTAGTGCCAGTACACGCTGAAAAAAAATCGCTTCTGTAGTATATTGTCCCAAACATATTCGGCTTGAAACATATATATGTTTATGGTACACTCTAAATATATAATATTTGATACACACCAAAATTATATATTTGGGAAGATCTTGTTCTAAACAAATCTTTGTTTATATCCCAATATATTTTTATTTGGGAGCATTATTTCCGAAATAAATATGTATTTGCATTTAAGTATTCAGAAAATAAGTTATGTTAAATTTTTCAGTAATTCAATGTTAGTTTTTTATAAATTGTTAAATAAATTGTATTAACATTATTGATTAAGAACAGAAGCTAATGCTGGGACGTTAAACTCGTAACCAAGGAAAAATTTAATCTTGAATTCGAAAAAGTCAACAAAAGTTTTGAAATTTTTTTTAAATAAAATATATTTGGAGAAATTCCTAAACAATAATTATATTTGTATTTAAACACATATTTTATTTGAGAATTTTTGTTTGCAAAAATATTTTGTTGTAATATATTAATATATGCGTTTCAAATATATTTTGTTGATTTTCAAATAAAATTTATTTGCTAGGAAATATATAATATTTAAAAATTTGTGTTCCAAATATATTTTCTTTCGATTCAAACATATCAAAAAAGGCTATTTTGCCCCGTGTACGAATCTCCTTTTCTAGCGACCTTACCAGGCTTTAGTAGCGGGACCGCCCTGCCCATTTTCAAGGCTTCGGGTACTATGTGGGTGGATAACAACAAGTTGAGGACTTTGGTCAGGTACTCGACTCCGGGTTCATCCAGCTATTTTAGCATCACCATAGAGATTCCCTCAGGGCCCAGAGCTTTTGACGACTTCGTTCTTATGATGACATCTGCAAAATCACCCATCGTTAATTGTGGTGGTACCTCCTCGGCTAGAAGAGATCTAATACGACGATCTCGGGGAGCTCTACGAACTGCTGGTTAAAATAACTTGCACACCTCTTCAGATCTGTTATCGTTACGCCGTTGAACGTGACAGAAGTCCGATCTTCCGCTTGTGTTCGCCGGCTAACCTATTAACTACTAATGCCAGTTTCCAGACTCTAGGGTCATCAGCATTAGTGCGACGAATCTAATCACGCACATTAGCGAGTCCCGCTGCCTCTGCTGGGAAATTTGGTCTTATTTCTGGTGTTCGATCAACAGATACGATATGTAGCGAGCGGCTGCAGCAGTGATGATGTCTCGGAAATTGCTTACTGCTACCCGAACTTCAGAAGGATTGGACAGCTCTCTGAATCAGTTGTTGGTGAACTCTCTGAAGTTTGGCCAGTTGGCTTTGACATTGTTAAGGAAAGTGCGGCGTTCAGAGGTTATTAAGTCGGGTGGCTTATTAATGCCGACGATTATGGGTCAAGCGATGATGAGTGTTCTAACGGGACACTCAAGCTTACAAGCACATCTTCATCGCATAGGACTAGCAGGAAACGACGAATGCAGGGCATGCAGAGTAAACATCGAAACGATGGAACATTTTCTGTGTCATTGCCCGGCTTTCACACATGCAAGATCCAACATTTCGGGTCCGACATATTACCAGACTTGACTCATCTCAGAGAATATGACTGGAAGATACTGAGAAAATTCGTGTCTAGTACCGATTTTCTGTAACTCGTGAGGTATAAAAAGCAGAGTTCGGAAAAAAACACTAAGGAACGGTTCCTTAGTGTTCGGTACCGTTCTTTCGTCGCGAACGGAACAGTATCGCAACCCTTACAAGAGAACAGAAAACACTAAACATTTTTTAGTGATACTGTTCGCGAACGCTACCACTACGATAACGTACCGTTCTTAGAACACGAGCAACGGTACACTACGACAACGTACGGTTCTTGGAACAGTATCACTACGACGTAGTGATACTGTTCTTTTGAACGGAACGCTAACAGTATCACTACGTTTAGCGTTCCGTTCTTTTTTATATTCGACACCACAGGTCGCAAATATGAAGCAATCTTAATGAAAATTGGTACAGAGGAATTTCTTAACCCAAGGACGATCCCTACTTAAAATGGGGCATATCGATCCATACTTTGACATAGCTCCCATACGAAAGTCCCTTTCGATAATTCATATTTACGCTCTAAAGAGCGCACTTTTTAACCGATCATGCTAAAATTTAAATATATGTACTGTGTATTATATTCAATCATAGTGAAAATTAGGCATATCGGTCCATTTGATCCCATACAGAGTTCCCCTTCGATTAGACATGTTTACGTTCTATACGGCAAATTTTCAGTTAATCTCTTTGAAATTTTAATTTTATAACAAATATTGCAAAAGAACAGTATCACTACGTCGTAGTGATACTGTTCCAAGAACCGTACGTTATCGTAGTGTACCGTTCCTCGTGTTCTAAGAACGGTACGTTATCGTAGTGGTAGCGTTCGCGAACAGTAACGCTAAAAAAATAAATAACGTTTGTGTTCTCTGAAGGAACCGTTCCTATAACGTTCTGTTTTTTTCTGAACACTGATAAAAAGATCATAAATAAGGAGCGCACAACAGGCCGAACCACTGGCTTAAGTGTATGTCCATGGACATGAGACGTTTAAACGTCTCCTCTCTTCAACCTAACCTAACCTAACCTATGGGTCAAGCGAAATGACGGGTTGCAAGGTTACCTCATTTGTCAGTCCTGGTGACACAATGGTGATGTCCGGCAAACTGTTACAGTCACCCATAACCCTGGTGTGGGCGTCCTCATATACCGTGCAAAACGTGGGGCTATCAATCTGCTCTGCTAGTGTTGTGCCTCTCTAGTTATTACCTAGGACGGAATGCCAAAGATCGTGGTGAGCATTGAAATCCCCTAGCATCTGACGGTTATTGCCTTCCAATAACATGCTAATGTCGGGGCCCAGCTATTTATCGGCGGGATGTACACGTTAAGTACCTCTACCCTCGGCAGTTCCACACTTGACTGCTACCCCCATACATTCAGTGTATGGATCACTTCAGATTAGCTCAGGCGAGATAGGTCTGTATTGAACAGAGTGGTGCAATAGGAAAGCTAAGCCTACACCTCCACTTCTAGGGCGATCCTTTCTTACAACGTTGTAACCATCAGAACGTTGTAAGCTACAGGTATTGTTGACCTTGGTTTCTTGAATCGCTGCGACCATGATGTTCCTCCGACTCATAAAATCCACTATTTCACTGTCCATTGCAGTTAAACTGCAAAAATTACGGGAGCACTGATGGTGTTAGGTGCTCCAGTGCGTCTTGCTGTTGTGGAGTCCCATACTCCAACGACGACGTTGAAGTATGGGACTCCACTATCCGGGTTAACCCGGAAAAACTCCTATAGTACACCCACTCCCCGCCTCCATTACATGGCACCAACCAACATCGGCGGATGGGATTGCGTCAAACGGAGCAGAACCAAGGTCCAGGGTTTTCTTCAGTCCCTGACCTGACCAAAATAATACGGAGCAGACATTCCGGATTATATCGCTCCCACGTCAGAAAAATAAACGAACACGAACATCTATTTGCTGGTTTAGCGGCCCCTGGCCGAAATGATAATCTTTCGGGTCAATCCCGCTGCCGTGGGATTGACCCGAAATAAAATAAATAATGTTAGCGCTTGGATCTTTTTGGCGGTTAAGGCTCTATATGTACTATTATCAGGCCTTTTTTTCAATTGAATCAATAAAAGAAAACTCGAAAATTCCAAATATGTTTTTTTTTTGTTAGAACATCGACAATATATAATATTTAAAAATAAATCTACTCCTAAGTCGAATCGCCTTTCAGAAGCGTTTCCCATTTTAGTATAAAAATAGATGCCCCCTTCTAATATTTATGCGAACTTAAACGCTCGCACATATGTGGTTTATGTATATGACTCTATTAGCATAGAAAATCCTATTAAAAATGGAGTTTTAATGTAAATAAAATGACATTAGTACCACGGAAGTACAGAAGCAGCAGCAGCAGCTAGCAGGCAAGCAGGCAGGAGGCGGGCAGTACAAATAATAATAAAATAAAATTCAGATCTAAAATGATATAAACAAGTATTGATTTTGTTTTTCATGTATGGCAAGGAGGACGGTTGGTCGGTTGGTGGGTCCTCATTCTACATTCAGTGAATGTACGCCACATTACAGCACAGATAGAGCAGAGAATGAATGTATGAATGTATGTATGTTTTCGCATATACATTTGTCGTTCACATGAAATGGCATACGCAAAAAAAAAGGAAATTGAAGAAGAAAAAAAAACATAATAAATAAATACTGAATAATAAAACATACAAAACAGATACTGATGATTGGTTCGAGGGTGGTTGGGGAAGTTTTTTAATTGAAAAATTTATTCTATTTTCTCTTGGTGTAACATTTTTGCTCATTCTTTGTCGGAAAATAGACTAAAATACAAAACATGCAGACATTTTGCACATTGCTACTCAGTAGTTATAGTGAAATCATTTGCATATGAATTCGTTAATTTCTGTGAGGGGTATCAGAAAGAGATTGAATCATTTTATGCTGAACAGTACTGTACTTGAAAAAAAAACAAGTGTTTGTGTTCACTGGTGTTAACGTTATGAACAGGGTTACCATACGTCCTCCTTTCGGAGGACATGTCCTCCTTTTTTTACCTTTGGCCTCCCGTCCTCCCTCCTTTTTCAAAAATGTGGTATTTGTCCTCCTTTTGTCACTGATTCAAATGTATTTTTATAGTTCAGCCAATCCATGGCTTTCATTATTCAAGTTCCATTTGAATCAGTGACGCAAAGGTGTAATCTATTAGTTTGTATATACTAATTTATTAGTTTGTATATACATATGGCGGATTTCAAGCCAAGTGGGCGAATTTTCAATACCGATGTCTTCTGATCAGGATGAAACTTGTCCCAAGTTTAGTCCTATTGGATAGTAATTATGACACAAAATTTCAAACAGGTTGGTCAAGGACTGTCCGAGTTCGTGGGTGTTGTATTTTAACAGCGGTCCCATCCATATAACTAATTACCTATTGTAATAAGAAAATTTTTCCCAAAGTGTTTTCTAAAAAAAACAAAAAAAAAAACAAAAAAAATTGCGATATCAAAAATTGCTTTCACATCCTTGTCAAAAAGTATGTTTTCATCTTAAAAATGTTTGCTCAAACGAAAGCTTATGTCATTAGATTTAATAGCTCAAAGGCGATATTTTTCTATAATTTTGCCTTTATTGAAATGCCTGTCGCGGGCTAATATTGAAATGCCTGTCGCGGCCCATTCTGTGCCGACCCAATTTGTGACCCTGGTGTAGCACTTATTCTTCGCGTCTCCCTACATAAAATAGTCCAACGGAGTCAAATTGCATATGCGAGGCGGCCTTAGCTCAAAAAGCAACCGATAGATGGGCCAAAAGTTATAATATAAATATAACAAAGATAAACATCTAAAAAATAGAGGTTGAACGACATATTTTAGCATAACTCGAGAACTATTTATCCTAATAACTTCAAGAATGCTTTATATATTGTTCATCCCATCAGCGGTTTCAAACGATCTTACAAGGTATTGCGAAAAATACAACGTTTTTAGAAAATGTTAATAACCTTTCAAAAAAACAAGTAAGAAAGTTTCAGTCGGGTAAACCGACTAAGGTATACCCTCACTTTGTCAGTAAAGTAATATTGAATATTACTCGAATTATTCTGCCAATTTGTGTGGGAGGTACCAGAAGGGGTTTATCAAATACACCTTTTTTTCGCTGAACATTAGATACTTTAAATTCATTGCACTGTGCCGACATATAAGAATTTATGTGCACTGGTATAAACGTTATGAGACATTAAATTGTGGTATGATTTGGGCATTTTGTGTGGGAGGTACAAAAAGAGGCGTGGCAATAACGCCCATTTTTCACAGGGCTATAGACACTATAAAACATTACACTGTACAAAATTTCAAGTATTTTTATATACTGGTTTTAATGTTATAAGCTGTTAACTTTTGGTGCAAAAAGGTACCTTTGTGTGGGAGGTACCAAAAGGGGCGTGGCAACAACACCCATTTTTCCCTGGACTGTAGGCAATATAAAAGCATAATACTGTACAAAATTTCAAGTATTTTTATACACTGTTATTAATGCCATAAGCTGTTAACTTTTGGTGCAAAATGGTGCATTTGTGTGGGAGGTACCAAAAGGGACGTGGCGACTTCGCCCATTTTTCTCGAGTTGATAGCGACTAATAAGCTAATACTATGTGTGGAATTTCAAAAGATTCGAATAAGTAGTATAGCAGTTATTAAAGATTCAATATTTCACAACATTTTAACCCTTTGTGGGGGAGGCACTAGAAGGAGTGAACCAATATGGCCCATCTTCGAACTTAGCCGGAGATAGAAAAAAATATTACCACATACCAAATTTGAGGTCAATCGGTTACTCCTTTCGAGAGTTATCGTGCGCACCAGCCAGCAGACAGACAGATCCGAACATACTTGGGGTCTTAGGTCACTCCTTCGACGTGTTACACTTTTTTCCGTAGCAAATGATATATACCCTCGTCACACTAAAGTGAGGGTATAATTAATTGTTGATCATAATAAAATATTTATTTTTTCCAATTACTACTATTTTTATATCAAAAAATGTCCTCCGAAGGTTCCAAAGGCTCTTTGTAAATGTCAGTAAAGTCCTTCCTTTCTGGCACAAATGTCCTCCATTCAGAAAAATGTTTATGGTTACCCTGGTTATGAGTAGACTGCGGAATTTTACGCAATCTCTCCCCTAAATTCCATGCAATCTGCATATTCCGTATATATGTACATTTTATATACAGAAACTATGCAAGGGAATAAGAACTATACTCGTATATGCAAAATATAATGAGCATATGTTGAATGAAAAATGCATATGCCAATAAAAAAATTTCCTATGCAACAAAAAACAAGTAAGAAAGTTCAGTCGGGTAAACCGATTTAATCCCCTCACCTTGAGTCCCAAAAAATATTAGCAAATTGATTTTCTTTTGGTTCAAAATTGTCCATTTGTGTGGGACGTACCATAAGGGGCATGGCAACTTCGCCCATTTTTTTTTCGAGGTAATAGTGACTAATAAACTAATACTATGTGTAGAATTTCAGAGGATTCAAAACAGTAGTATAGAAGTTGTTATATAATCAATATTTCACTAAATGTTAACCCTTTGTGGGGGAGGTACTGGAAGGAGTGGACCAATATGGCCCATCTTCGAACTTAGCCGGTGATAGAAGAAAATATTACCACATACCAAATTTGAAGTCAATTGGTTACTTCTTTCGAGAGTTATCGTGCGCCAGCAGACAGACAGACAGACGGACGGCCATTGTTCATTCGACTTAAAATGACCCACAACGGATATCCGCCAAACATACGTAGGGTCTTAGGTCACTCCTTCGATGTGTTACACTTTTGTTTCGTAGCAAATGATATATATACCCTCCTCTCTAAGGTGAGGGGATAAAAATAGAGAAATCATCCATAATTTTCTATTCACACTTTTAACCAAAAATCACGTAGGCGAACATCTATAGTAGGTGGATCGAATATGGTAACCATCAGCGCCCAGTTCAATTTCACTATCTTACCGGCTTAGGATATACTTTACAATTAAATCATATTTTCGTGCTTAGAAGAAAAACAAAATCACATAATTAGGACTGGTTATACCAACCACTATCCTAAATGGGTACTCACAACTGACATTTTTTAAAATTTACAGAAAATTTGCTTTATCAATTTGAAAAGTTGGTAGTCACAACTAATATGTTTCCACAGCTGCAGTGTTGGTAATTTTATCTAAAAAAATTTCTTACGTTTCATAAAATATCATTTTTTGGTAGTCGCAACTGCATAATGTTCGTAGGAACTGACAAGGCGGTACTCGTAACTCCAAATTATTTCTCATAACTGAAAGTTTGGTTGTCGTAACTGAAAACTTTTGTTAGTGGCGGTTTAAAAAACCTAAAATTTCATTTTCTACTGAAAATTGGTTTTAATTGTTTGATTTAAATGAAAATTTCGATTGTCACAACTAAAAAATCTTTAAAGTTGTAACTAAAGACGATTTTCGCTTAGAAAAATATAACTTCCCCCAACCGAACCTCGTTAGGTATTGCGTGAGCAACAGTATTTGTAACAATATAAGCAAATGGTAATACATACATATATTTCTCTATATAAACATTTGATTACTGTTCCTTATCTGAGGAGGGCACAAACTCTGCCTGGTACTTCGAATGTGTGTCTATACGTCTATATGTCAGTCTGTCCGTCCTTTTGTGCCTTTGTCATATTTGTTGACTGTGAATTGTGCGTTTGTGCCTGACACACAAAACAATTGTTCTTTATGTCCGCACACACACACACGCACACACGCACACACAATCACAATCTTGTCGTAAATAAAAAAAAAATCGCAGGAATAGATCTAGGGAAAAATTGAAGCCCGGGAAAAAACAGACATTTATTAAAGACAACACAAACCGCTGGGGAACAAAACCACCTAGCAAAACTTAAAGTCTGAACTGAAGAACAATAAAAACCCCAACAACAGATAAATTTATGTATCCGCGCTGTCGAGGCAGCAAAATTCGCAATTGTTGGGGAGGGGAGCGGTGTTGTGGCGTCCGAATAGGAAACGCTGAGTGAAAAAAGCGTAAAACGCCAACACTAAAATGCCAAACAATCCCCACGCACACGTGACATGTTTACCAATGAAACGTCGAAGTGAGATAAAAACGACACCACTCACTGACAGACAGACGGACAGATAGATCATCATAATCATATACATATATCGCCAACACTAAGGAAACCAGAACATCATTTTGAAAAAAAAAGTTTTAGAATAAATTTTACTAGATTCTGGAATAATAGAGGAACCACACAGCGCACATAGACAGATATATTTTCATATGTAAATAAAACAATGATTACGAGTAATCACTTTGTCATGACAGTTGACATAAACTGACATATTTGCAAGCGGGGAATGGAGGTTTACCTCATTGGAAACAGTGTCAACATAATCACTTTCAGTTTCCTCCCATTAAAAAAGAACGAAGCAAATAGTTGACACTATGAGGAATGACAATGTGGAACGACATCATCTATCCATTGTAAATGTGGATATGAATTTTAATAAGTCATAGTTTTTTTTTTTTTAATTTTAAAATTATACATTTTGCTACACTAAATAGTTCTACCATAGTAAAGGGGAACTGAGTTAAAAGCGGAATAAAAATATATGTTCATAAAGCAAACTGACTTAGGTGATATTGTCTTAATTAAAATTATAAAAAAAATTTATTTTAAATAAAATGACTGGTCTTGTATCAATGCGATGAAAACAGAAGATATAAGCTACCTATCTCCTTGGGAGGTATTGAAATATCCTTCTATGGAAGCCTAAAATAATTAGTTATTTTACCAGACAGGAAGTTAAACTTTAAAACCCAACATTCTAAAAAGAGCAAAGAAGGTTGTACTATCGCTATATACCAGTAAAAGGCAAATAGGAAAACGCTGGTGTCCGAACCCGTGTATTGTTTATTTTTTGAATTATAGTCAGACCTATAATTCTCCTGAAAAATTTGGAGATTAATCCATAGTTACCTTAGGACTAAAATTAATCACGGACTGCTCTCCAATCAACAGCATGCCTACAGCAAGGGAACTGCCCTGCTTGATAAACTCAGCTTAATTGAATGATCTCTCTCTGTCACAGAATTTATGGTAGCTATTTAGATATAGAAGGGGCCTTCTTCAAAAACATAAATACAGCAGCTATAGTTATGGCTCTGGCAACTCTGAGGGTTGATAATAATATACGAAGGGTAATTCATAACCTACCTTCTGATTAAGAGACACATTTCAGCTACTTAGCTTAGGGTCAACTAACCTCTATAGAATTGTCAGCAGGGGAACGCCCTAAGGAGTCTGCTCTGCTATGGAATCCATCCATGAACAATATTCTGCTTTATCTTAATGCTATGCTTTTCCGAACACTCTTAGAGACATGGACAATGGACTTCCGATAACGGTCTGTCAGCCGGAGTAACCTGCTCGTACAGACCAATTGGGGTGCCCAATGCTACCACGGGCCTGTCTGATACACACAATTATCAATGATACGAATATCGGTAACGGCCAGATCTTAGATATTTCATGAAAAGGCCGACACCTGAATATCCAGACGTCGTCCGCTAAAGTCATATCCTGGTCAGATTTGTCTAGTCAACAAATTCTTCGGGTTATTGCCTCCGCAGTTCCTCGGGATAACCCTACTCATGGGAGGTACGCATTTCAGCTAGCTTAGGGTTAACTAACCTCTATAGACTTGTCAGCAGGGGAATGCCGGAAGGGGTGTTCTGTCTCCTCTGCTATGGAATCCATTCATGAACAATATTCTGCTTTATATTTCTGCTTTTGCGAACACTCTTAGAGACATGGATAATGGACTTCCGATAATAGTCTTGCTGTGAACCCGACCAAGACAGAACTAGTTCTTTTCAGCAGGAGAAATCAACTGTTGCAACTGTCTCCTTGGCGGGTTATATACGGCTGTTGTCAGACTGATGATGCTGTACGGCATTATCGTCTGGGGGACGACTCTGCCGAAACTCATCTTCTGCGCGACACTAAATAAAGTTCAGCGAATGGATGCTATAAGTATCACTGATGCGTCGAGAATGACACCAACTGAGACACTACATTTAACACCGCTAGACGTTATAGTAAGGCCATATCGATACCTCCATTCTAAACAATGCTAAGTGCAAAAAGGTAGTTTTTCAGGAGAGGCGATCAAAGTTTGATAAATTTTTGGAATTTGAGTGGAATTCCTTTATAATGCAAATTAAATGGTCTGTACTGGTTTGTGAATAACTTTTGATTGGGTTGACGGATAAACACCAAATTTTTGCTGAATATAATAGAAATTAATATTTAGAAATTAAAGATGCGATCTCCCTAAAAACATACTCAGTCGACTTAGCATGTTTTACAATGAATGTATGGATATGGCCTTGCTATAAGGAGGTATCGCATCTACTACTATCAAACCTACGGAACTGTCTGAATTACTTTTTTTACATGAAGCATCACTTTATATATGTTAGATCACAATGGCTTGGCCATATCCCACAATACAGGTGATACACTTCTATACTGTGTCTTTTTTAAGGAACTTTAGCTATCCATTGCTAAAAGACTGCACGATCACTGTAGTGTGAACCAGACAGAAATCCTAGCTATTTGACAGTAACAGAATGGCTGAGACTTAATATATTGACTAAAGTCGATATTAATATTTTCTCTGAAGTCAGGCTGCTATCAAGTATCTATCAAACTACTCTCGACTGTCGCAGATCCCTTAACGAGATGACTGAACAAGTCAAATATTGACCTGATATGTCTGCAGGGTTACAGGGGCATATCAGGGAACAGCAAGGCTGATGAATTTGCAAGACTAGAAACTACCCTACACGCTCCAGGGGAACTGGAATATATAGGTATGCCTCTAGCGACCTGTAAGCTCTTTTTGAGAGATAGTGCCCTTACAGCAACAAATGGCAACTAGTCAGGAACTGCATACACTCCATGCTGAAGTGGCCCAGACTAAATTCCAAAACGCTACAGCACACTGCTGTCGTCGAGACCGAACGTCTCACTTATCGTGTCTGTCAAGACGGCTCACTGCCTTATTGAACGGCACGCAGAGAGATTGAAGTCTTGCGAAATGATTTGCAAAAGCTTCACCGACGAAGAGGAGGAGGAGTCAATAAAACATCTGATGTTACTTCTTCACGATCTTGATGCCACATTGTACAGCAGAAACTTGGCAGAATGTATGTAACGTGTGATCCAAGTAGAGATACTTTTTTAATAGCATTTTTTTGACAGATCACGTGTGAGTCGTGTCATGCTGTCATGCTATTTTTGTTAAGTATTGTTTGGCATTTCATCATGGAAAGACCTACGCCTGAACAACGTTTACAAATCGTTCAACTTTATTACGAAAATTCACGTTCTGTGAGGAATGTGTTTCGTGGACTGTATATCAGTATGTTTTACAGGCTGCCACTCTTAACATAATCTAAGCTAAATTCCATATCAATATTTTCTCTAAAAGTCATACTGCCATAAAGTCCCTGGACTCCTAAGTTCAAAAGCTGCCCTCAACTGCAGCAGAACTCTAACCGAGATGGCTGAACAGTTCAATAATCACCTGATATGGGTGCCGGGCCCCAGTGACATACCAGGGAACTGCAAAGCAGATGAAATTGCAAGACTATGAACTACCTTACACTCTCCTGGGGAACTGGAATATTTGAGCATGTCTGACCTGCGAGCTCTTCTTGCGAGATATCGCCCTTACGACAACAACTGACATGTGGTCACTAGTCAGTAACTGCATACATACCAGGTTGATGTGGCCCACCCACACACCCCAAACTCACCAAACCCAGCTGTAGTTATCAAGACCGAATGTTTCACTTATCATGTCTGTCATGACGGGTCACTGTCTTATTGCACGGCTCGCAGAGAGATTGAAGTCTTGCGAAATGTTTTGCAAAAGCTTCACCGACAAAGAGGAGGAGGAGTCAATAAAACATCAGATGTTACTTCTTCACGATCTAGATGCCACATTGTACAGCAGAAACTTGGCCGAATGTCTGTAACGTGTGATCCAAGTAGAGATACTTTTTTAATAGCATTTTTTTGACAGATCTCGTGTGAGTCGTGTCATGCTGTCATGTTATTTCTGTTAAGTATTGTTTGGCATTTCATCATGGAAAGACCTACGCCTGAACAACGTTTACAAATCGTTCAACTTTATTACGAAAATTCACGTTCTGTGAGGAATGTGTTTCGCGCACTTCGCTCAACTTATGGTTTACATAATCGGCCTACTGAGCGTTCTATTCGCAACACCATCACCCATCTTGATACCCAGCATTCATTATTGGATAACATTCGACCGAATAGACCACGTTCAGCACGCAGTGAAGAAAATGTAGCGGCCGTAGCTGAGAGTGTACACGAAGACCGTGGAGAGTCGATTCGGCGCCGTTCGCAGCAACTCGGACTGACGTATGGAACGACTTGGCGCATTTTACGTCGAGATCTTATATTGAAACCATACAAAATAGAGCTTGTGCAAGAACTGAAGCCGCCAGACGTTCCCAATCGACATCGATCCGCTCTATGGGCTCTTGAAAAGTTCCAAGATGATCCAACGTTTTCGAGCCAAATTTTGTTCAGCGATGAGGCCCATTTCTGGCTCTATGGGTATGCAAACATGCAAAATTGCCGCATTTGGGTATAAGAGCAACCTGAAGAGATTCAAGAGCAGCCACTTCATCCAGAAAAAACAACGGTTTGGTGTGGTTTGTGGGCCGGTGGAATCATCGGTCCATATTTCATCAAAAATGATACCGGTGAGAACGTAACCGTCAATGGCGACCGTTATCGTGCCATGATAACCGACTATTTGATGCCTGAAATTGAAGCTCGTGATCTCGGCGACATTTGGTTTCAACAAGACGGCGCCACTTCCCACACATCGCATCAATCAATGGATTTATTGAGAGAACACCTCGGTGAGCAGATAATTTCCCGTTTTGGGCCGGTCGATTGGCCACCAAGATCGTGTGATATCACACCGTTAGACTTTTTCCTGTGGGGATATGTAAAGTCTAAAGTGTATGCGGACAAACCCGCTCCGATTCAGGCCTTGGAGCAAAACATCACGCGTGTCATTCGCATGTTACCAGTCGAAATGCTCGAACGAGTCATCGAAAATTGGACTCAACGGATGGACCATCAAAGAATGTTCTTTCAAATGATAATAAACATTCCCCATTCAATTTGAATTTTCTGTGTTTTTTTTTTGTTTTTTTTAAAAGTAGGCAAACTCGAAATGGATCACGCTATATTTACATTGATGGGTACTAGTATCCAAGGACTTTAATCCTATGGTCATTTTTGAAAGCCACAACTAAAAAATGTAAAAGGGTTAACGCCTTCACGATAGCCCTACGTTGAGAATGGAGCAAAATGACATCAGGCTACATTCCTGCAGCGTGTGAAGCCTTCCTAGAGAGACTCCATGCTATGTATTATCTACGCTAAAGGAGGCGAACAATAACATATTTTCCATACAATTTGTTTTTATTACACTGTGCAACAGTGAAAAAAATACACGGACTTGACAGTATAGGTTCGATTCTATTATTAAAGGGTAGTATAACCCTATACTCGGTTTGGCGAAATTGGTGACCAATTTTTTTTTATGGGCCTCCAAAGTTTCTGAAAATCAGTGGGCCCCTCGAAAAAGGTGTCATCAGCTTTTGTCCAACAACTAATTCAGACTTTACTTTTTCAAAAAAAAAAGTACCGGAAAAAACATTTTTTCCCAAAAAATGTTAAGAAACTTTATTCAGCATATTTTTAGCTATATTATTGCCAAACATAGTTAAGCGGTATCACCAAGTCTGAATTAGTTGTTGGACAAAAGCTGATGACACCTTTTTCGAGGGGCCCACTGATTTTCAGAAACTTTGGAGGCCCATAAAAAAATTGGTCACCAAGTTCGCCAAACCGAGTATAGGGTTATACTACCCTTTGATAGTAGAATCGAACCTATACTGTCAAGTCCGTGTATTTTTCAAAAAGTGTTCATTTGTAGCATAGCGTTATTTATGTTAGGTTAAGTTAATATGGTTACATAGACCAATTGAATTCCTAGTACTTTCACGGGTCCAGTTGCCCGCTTGATACACAAAGTTATCAAAAATACTAATATCGGCACCGGCCAGATCTTTCAGACTTCATAGAAAGGCCGACCCCAGTATAGTCTGACGTCGTTTACTCAATACAGAAGTGTAATAAAACACATCTTTATCGCGAGACATCGGATTTTTATATATTTTTCACCAAACTTTGCATTTATAGGCTTTACCGCTCAAATACATTTTTGCATATTTTCTTCATTTGAACTATAAAACGTGGTTCCAATCGGATGAAAAATTAAAAATATGCAAAATTCAGAGATCTACTCATCTTCACCGCTTCTGCAGAAATCATTGAACTAAATGCCCAACCTCCCATTCGGGCAGTGTCCCGTCTGAACCGACTGAGGTTAGGTTAGTTTAGGTTAAAGAGAGGAGTCGTTTTAACGTTCATGTCCCTAGACATATACTTAATCCAGTGGAGCGGCCTGTTGTCCTTATTTATGATATTTTTTAACCCTCAATATAAGTAGTTATAGAAAATCGGTATTAGACACGAATTTCCTAAGTATCTTCTAGATCTGTATCTCCTCTGAGATGAGATACAGATCTGGTAATGTTTCGAGTCCGAAGTACCGGTATCTTTCATTTGGAAAGCTGTTCAAGGGCACAGAAAATGTTTCTATGTTATCCCTGCATGCCCCGCATTCATCGTTACCTGCTTGTCCTATGCTAGTCTCGATCTTGTTAAGTTTCAATAAACTACATATTTTCTTCTTATTTTTATCACCCCACTGTATCTTTGCAGTTTATGACACTAAGATAGACATTTTTTTTCTTTAAAATACGAGACCGTATCGTGGTCAGATTTGTCTAGTGAACAATATATGAAAATTCTTCGAGTCATTGGTTTAATTTTCCTGCTCATGTGAAGGATATATTAAACTGCACAGTCATCTCGTGAAGAGTTCTACGGAAGTCAAGGGCGGTTTGTGAATTTGGGTATGTAGCCTCCAGAGATTTAATGACAGACTGTCTGTCCGAGAAAGATACGACAGCAGTTTTGGTCACAATGTTGCGACTTAGTCACATGAAAATTTTCCTTATTGTCATTATTTCAGCTCGACGGGCACTGCAACAAGCTGGCAGTCTGTCAGATAATCAGACAAGTTACGAATAATCTGTATATAAGTGGAGATAGTTACTATTTCCTGATAATCTGTCAACTAGTTAAATCAAAATGACGCTCTGCTTGCAACTTCTCTAGTCACAATATCAATCGGCATTAGATTAGAGTAGGACTTGTAGAGACTATGTTGCTGTAGTTGATAAAGCTCCGCTGATGGTCAGGCAGGCAGTTCTCTGGACCTTCATCAGTTGACAGGTCATGGATCGCTTCTCAGCCGCCTGCACCGATCTACAATACTGTACAATAGTATAAGCCAAACTACTACAATTTATATGCAGTGGGTGAGTTTAGAAGAGAACCCCAACGTGCCTCTACCCCCAACGTGCCTCTTTCCTACAGGAATATAAGGCGAGGTTAGCCTTCCCTAACCGTACCAATTTGTTAAGTCTGAGGACAATTTCCTATCTTGGATTGAAATATTGTCTTTAAGAAATGACTAGCTCAGTTAAATTTAGCCGAGAAAGATATTAAACAAACCTAGCCTAAAATTAATTGATTTAATAATAAAATCTATACTTTTATTTTATAGTTGTTTTTATAAGGGAGTGAAGATAGAGTCCAAAGTTATAGTCTATTTAGCCAAGACAACAACCTGTTATACTTATAGTCTAAAGTTATAGTCCGTTTTCGCAAACTGTTATACACGAACAAAAAAAGAAGATTTTCAGTTTTTTTAACAATTAAATGGTATGAAACAATAAAAAATATAATATTGAAAAACCCAAAACTTTAAAAAGTCAATTTAATTAAAAAAATTAAAAATACACATGTTTCAACGTGTAAATTGAATCTATTGCCTAAGACAATTCAATAGCCCATAGCTCGAAAACTTGATTGGGTTAATCCATACTATGACCACTTGATGGATAGGTCTCGATGAGCACAATCCAATGATGCAACATTTGTCAAGGTTTATCGTACAGTTTTTGACCCAGTGGGCCATATATAGAACCCATATAGGGTCTAACACAATAAAATGGCCCATAGCTCGAAAACTAGATTGGGTTAATCCATACTATGACCACTTGATGGATAGGTCTTGGTGAGCACAATCCAATGATGTAACATTTGTCAAGGTTTATCGTACAGTTTTTGACCCAGTGGGCCATATATAGAACCCATATAGGGTCTAACACAATAAAATGGGCCATAGCTCCAAAACTAGATTGGGTTAATCCATACTATGACCACTTGATGGATATGTCTCAATGAGCACAATCCAATGATGTAACATTTGTCAAGGTTTATCGTACAGTTTTTGACCCAGTGGGCCATATATAGAACCCATATAGGGTCTAACACAATAAAATGGCCCATAGCTCGAAAACTAGATCGCGTTAATCTGGACTATGAATAATTTTGTATAGGTCTCGATGAGCACAATCCAATGATGTAACATTTGTCAATGTTTATCGTACAGTTTTTGACCCAGTGGGCCATATATAGAACCCATATAGGGTCTAACACAATAAAATGGCCCATAGCTCGAAAACTAGATTGGGTTAATCCATACTATGACCACTTGATGGATAGGTCTCGATGAGCACAATCCAACGATGTAACATTTGTCAAGGTTTATCGTACAGTTTTTGACCCAGTGGGCCATATATAGAACCCATATAGGGTCTAACACAATAAAATGGCCCATAGCTCGAAAACTAGATCGCGTTAATCTGGACTATGAATAATTTTGTATAGGTCTCGATGAGCACAATCCAATGATGTAACATTTGTCAAGGTTTATCGTACAGTTTTTGACCCAGTGGGCCATATATAGAACCCATATAGGGTCTAACACAACAAAATGCCCATAGCTCGAAAACTAGATCGGGTTAATCCATACTATGACCACTTGATGGATAGGTCTCGATGAGCACAATCCAATGATGTAACATTTGTCAAGGTTTATCGTACAGTTTTTGACCCAGTGGGCCATATATAGAACCCATATAGGGTCTAACACAATAAAATGGCCCATAGCTCGAAAACTAGATCGCGTTAATCTGGACTATGAATAATTTTGTATAGGTCTCGATGAGCACAATCCAATGATGTAACATTTGTCAATGTTTATCGTACAGTTTTTGACCCAGTGGGCCATATATAGAACCCATATAGGGTGTAACACAATAAAATGGCCCATAGCTCGAAAACTAGATTGGGTTAATCCATACTATGACCACTTGATGGATAGGTCTCGATGAGCACAATCCAACGATGTAACATTTGTCAAGGTTTATCGTACAGTTTTTGACCCAGTGGGCCATATATAGAACCCATATAGGGTCTAACACAATAAAATGGCCCATAGCTCGAAAACTAGATTGGGTTAATCCATACTATGACCACTTGATGGATAGGTCTCGATGAGCACAATCCAATGATGCAACATTTGTCAAGGTTTATCGTACAGTTTTTGACCCAGTGGGCCATATATAGAACCCATATAGGGTCTAACACAATAAAATGGCCCATAGCTCGAAAACTAGATTGGGTTAATCCATACTATGACCACTTGATGGATAGGTCTCGATGAGCACAATCCAATGATGTAACTTTTGTCAAGGTTTATCGTACAGTTTTTGACCGATAAACCTTGACAAATGTTACATCATTGGATTGTGCTCATCGAGGCCTATACAAAATTGTTCATAGTCCAGATTAACCCGATCTAGTTTTCGAGCTATGGGCCATTTTATTGTGTTAGACCCTATATGGGTTTTATATATGGCCCACTGGGTCAAAAACTGTACGATAAACCTTGACAAATGTTACATCATTGGATTGTGCTCATCGAGACCTATCCATCAAGTGGTCATAGTATGGATTAACCCAATCTAGTTTTCGAGCTATGGGCCATTTTATTGTGTTAGACCCTATATGGGTTCTATATATGGCCCACTGGGTCAAAAACTGTACGATAAACATTGACAAATGTTACATCATTGGATTGTGCTCATCGAGACCTATCCATCAAGTGGTCATAGTATGGATTAACCCAATCTAGTTTTCGAGCTATGGGCCATTTTATTGTGTTAGACCCTATTTGGGTTCTATATATGGCCCACTGGGTCAAAAACTGTACGATAAACCTTGACAAATGTTACATCATTGGATTGTGCTCATTGAGACATATCCATCAAGTGGTCATAGTTTGGATTAACCCAATCTAGTTTTGGAGCTATGGCCCATTTTATTGTGTTAGACCCTATATGGTTTCTATATATGGCCCACTGGGTCAAAAACTGTACGATAAACCTTGACAAATGTTACATCATTGGATTGTGCTCATCGAGACCTATACAAAATTATTCATAGTCCAGATTAACGCGATCTAGTTTTCGAGCTATGGGCCATTTTATTGTGTTAGACCCTATATGGGTTTTATATATGGCCCACTGGGTCAAAAACTGTACGATAAACCTTGACAAATGTTACATCATTGGATTGTGCTCATCGAGACCTATCCATCAAGTGGTCATAGTATGGATTAACCCAATCTAGTTTTCGAGCTATGGGCCATTTTATTGTGTTAGACCCTATATGGGTTCTATATATGGCCCACTGGGTCAAAAACTGTACGATAAACATTGACAAATGTTACATCATTGGATTGTGCTCATCGAGACCTATCCATCAAGTGGTCATAGTATGGATTAACCCAATCTAGTTTTCGAGCTATGGGCCATTTTATTGTGTTAGACCCTATATGGGTTCTATATATGGCCCACTGGGTCAAAAACTGTACGATAAACCTTGACAAATGTTGCATCATTGGATTGTGCTCATCGAGGCCTATACAAAATTGTTCATAGTCCAGATTAACCCGATCTAGTTTTCGAGCTATGGGCCATTTTATTGTGTTAGACCCTATATGGGTTCTATATATGGCCCACTGGGTCAAAAACTGTACGATAAACCTTGACAAATGTTACATCATTGGATTGTGCTCATCGAGACCTATCCATCAAGTGGTCATAGTATGGATTAACCCAATCAAGTTTTCGAGCTATGGGATATTGAATTGTGTTAGGCAATAGATTCAATTCACACGTTGAAACATGTGTATTTTTAATTTTTTTAATTAAATTTACTTTTTAAAGTTTTGGGTTTTTCAATATTATATTTTTTATTGTTTCATACCATTTAATTTTTAAAAAAACTGAAAATCTTATTTTTTTGTTCGTGTATAACAGTTTGCAAAAACCGACTATAACTTTAGACTATAAGTATAACAGGTTGTTGTCTTGGCTAAATAGACTATAACTTTGGACTCTATCTTCACTCCCTTTGTTTTTATTGGGCTAATGTTGGTCAGCTATTTATTGATGCAAATAAAACAATTTATTTCACCATTTTATCTCGACGTTTCGTCGGCTTTTTTCCGACATCCTCAGGAGATTATTTATTTTGTGAAATATCTGTTGACAAAGATAGGTTTTTACAATTTTTGTGTATATGTATTCGAAGTTCAACTTACGATTTTATTCACATATTAATATAATTAATTTTTATTATTAAAAAACGGGACATCATCATATTTTTAGTTGCGTTATAGTCCCCAGATTTTAAGAATGGGAAATATTTCGATGGCTTCGATTAAGTTTTATACCCTTCCTTCGGATCTTTCTCAAAATGGGTTTTTTACAGAATTAAAAAATCTCTTCTAAAACAAAAGACATTGTTAGGCTGATAGAAAAGCCACAGTGCGTCGATGATGTGCTCCCAAAAAAATGTTTTGAAAACTTTGCCGGAAATTAAAAATAATATATTCCCACATATCATAATTGGACGGATAACTTATTAACTTACCCTCGTTCAAAATAATAATTGTTGTTGTGATTATTGTTGACTATACGTCTGTAATGTGGTGTTTTAATTTGTAAAAGCGACACTCATACCCACTTTCATGTTCTCTTCGCATGCGAATGTAATGTAATGTTGATTGGTGATCTAAAGGAGATGTAGTCGCTTCAAACGAAATCCCTTTAAACAAAAGTTGATACTTTGTTGTGTGGGTATGGGTGTGTCTGAGGACCACTGTGTGAATGCATAAATATGAGTATGATTCTACAATAGAGTGTGCCTACACAAAATCAATCATTTTCAACCAATAGGTCCATACATCTTGTAGGGGGGAATTAAACAACCTTAATCAGCGAATACCACCTTCGGATAAAACGTGTTTGTGGTACAGATATTACTCGTTTCGTCGGTCATAACCAAGACTCTGTATCGTAGGTTTGTTCAAATAAAGGGAAACTTTCAAATCTTTTCCATTTTTATGTATACCCTCACTTTAGTGATACGAGGTATACATATATCATTTGCTACGGCCAAAAGTGTAACACATCGAAGGTGTGATCTAAGACCCTAAGTATGTTCGGCGGATATTCGTTTTGGGTCATTTTAAGTCGAATGAGAAATGTCCGTCCGTCTGTCTGTCTGTCTGCTGGCTGGTGCGCACTCTCGAAAGGAGTAACCGATTGACTTCAAATTTGGTATGTGGTAATATTTTTTTCTATCTCCGGCTAAGTTCGAAGATGGGTCATATAGGTCCACTCCTTCTAGTACCTCCCCCACAAAGGGTTAAAATGTTGTGAAATATTGATTCTTCAATAACTGCTATACTACTTATTCGGATCTTCTGAAATTCCACACATAGTATTAGCTTATTAGTCGCTATCAACTCGAGAAAAATGGGTGAAGTAGCCACGCCCCTATTGGTAACTCCCACACAAATGCACCATTTTGCACCAAAAGTTCACAGCATATAATATCAATACCAGTGTATAAAAATACTTAAAATTTTGTACAGAGTAATGGTTTTATAGTGTCTACCGTCCAGTGAAAAATTAACGTTATTGCCACGTCCCTTTTGGTACCTCCCACACAAAGGTACCATTTTGCACAACAAAAGTTAACAGCCTATAACATTAATGCCAGTGTATAAAAATAAAGGGTTTTCCAACAGGAGGTGTTATTTTGGTATTCAAAGAAAAATGCCATAAATGCCGATAAATGATCGGATGTTTATTTCATAATAAAGAGGAAGGTATGCCGTTAATAATGAAAAACAACATCAGCCAAATGGCCACCACGATCACGCTTACAGGACCATATCCTTTTCATGAAATTTTCCATAACCAAGTCGCAAAGTGGCTGCCCTATGTCCTCGATAGCCTCACGAATTCTATCTTTGAGGTCTTCAATCGACGCTGGGCTGTTGGCGTAGACCTTATCTTTCACGTGGCCCCAAAGGAAGAAGTCGCAAGGTGTTAAATCACAAGATCTCGGTGGCCAATTTTGATCACCTCTTCAAGAGATAACACGGTCCGGAAACTTTTCCCGTAACAGAGCAATGGTTTCGTTGCTTGTGTGGCACGTAGCGCCGTCTTGTTGAAAGTAAACGTTGTCCAGATCAATTCCATCCAACTTCGACCATAAAAAAATCATTAATCATCTCTCGATAGCGCAATCCATTCACCGTAACTGTTGATCCAACCTCAGTTTCGAAAAAGTAAGGTCCAATGACCCCGCCGGACCATAAACCGCCCCAAACAGTCACACGTTGAGGATGGAGAGGCCGAGCCCCAGATGCGACAATTTTGCTTGTTGACAATCAGCAAAGACACGACGTTGTTGATGATCGGCCGGCTTGAGTTCTTGTGTTAACTGAACCTTATAAGCCTTAAGACCCAAGTCTTTATGCAAGATTCGGTGTAATGACGTTTGTGGAATGACTAATTCCAAAGAACGACGAGGAATGGACGAACCTGGGCTTTCTTCAACACTTTGGACTACAACAGCAGCTCTTAACGAGAGCTAAAATATTGCTCATAGGTGTCAAGGTCGTAGGTCGACGGGAAAGTGTTTTTTTGGATTTTAAAAAAATGGACTTAGCGCACGAAAAGTTGCAATTGGAGAACGATTATTTTGATAACAAAACTGAATGATTTGTAAACGTTGTTCTTGCGTATATCTCTCCATGATGAAATTGTAAACACTAACGAATACAATGAAAAACAAATGACAGATCATGACATATTACAAATGGCCGAAACGTCACTTCAAAATCATATAATTCCTACTGGAAAACCCGTATAACTGAAATAAAGATTATATCCGTTTTTTATTCCCGACACACTCTCATGTACGATATGAGAATGCGTATGAGAGTCGGTAGATGTGCGCTTTCCTTTTTGCCTTGCTTGTGATTGCTTTTCAATTTATTTGCTCTCCTTTCTCTCGCTCTCTTTCCCTAGGTCTCTGCCTTTATATACAGCTCGGCTTTTTGTCCTACTGCAATCTGAAGAGTTTTCTTTTTTTTTTGCTTTGTGGTCTATGTACGAGTATGCATCGTCTGCCGGGAGGGCACTTATTCTGTATGGAAATCGGATTGTCTCTGATTCTTGTTCTTGTCGACAGACTCTTCACGTCTTGGTTGTTGTTCTTCTGTTATGAAATGTATTCTCAACAATTTGCATTGCATTTCAAACAATTGATGTACCCCACCATTCATTCATTCATTCCATCAGTCGTTGCTGTATTCATTCATTCATTCAACGCAATATGATGCGATGCAGCATATCATCCAAAGTCATTATGACAGGGGGGCACCTCCATCTTCACCAAGCCACGAAGCAACAACGAAGGAGCGCATTATGTTTGAATAGAGGTCATTGAGGTCTTTATTAATTATGTCATTATTATTGTTGCTGATGATGGTGCTGCCTGACTGTGTCATGGTTTTGGAGCGCCTTTGGTGCTGGTAGCCGTAGTTGTGGTGGTGGTGCTTGCTTTTGTAGAGGATATCACTACACCGTCTTTGGTTTGCTTTAAAGGGAAACCAACAACGACTTGAAGTTCAGCACAAAGAGGAAACTTCAAATGATGAAGTACTTAGGAATTATAGTCTGTCTATAGCTTTAAGTCGATGATGATGATGATTAATTTAACTTTTGATCTAAAACATTTTAATGCCATTTTCTTGCAATGAATTTCTAGACTACAATTAACGAGTGGAATGAAAAGTGAAATTTAATGTAGGAATAATATAAAGCTTCCTCAGTTGAACATTCTAAATTTTACAATTAATTTATAGTTTAGTTTATAAACATTTATAAAAAATTAAAAAAAATCATATAATAATAAGGAATAACTAGTAACTGGTGGGTCTGCCAGTATCAAGACCGTTTTTGAAGAGCAATAGTTAAGGACTGAGTAGTTGCTATCCTTGTGGTTGCCATCGTAGCTTTTGAATCAATATACCTTAAGAGCTACCAACCGCGTGATTGATAATAAAATATTTTTCACTGAAGACATATTTATATTGAATCAATAAAAATGTAACAATAGTTTCAAATTGTGTGTAAATATTGACTCTATGAGAATATTCCTAAACTGGAGGATACGATTTTTATCAATTACACTGTTATAGTCCGAAAATGAAGCTGAATGGCGTACCTATCTTGTTTTTGGAGATATTCAGCAGTTAAGAATGTTAGGAAATCAGGAAAGCTTGTTATCCCGGGAGAGGATCTGAAGAGGAAGGCCTCGGAATACGCACTTCAGTCCAAAGAATGAATTAAAGAGGACCCTTGAAGAATTATTTTTCATAAAACAGAAGACCACGCATTTCACTCCCTTACCCCTCAACAATTCTTGGTGTATCTTTTACAAAAATACTCCTCGCGAAATATTAATATATAGCGTGATCTATTTCGATGTTCCCTACTTTTTTAAAGAAAAAAAACACAGAAAATTAAAATTGAATGGGGAACGTTTATTATCATTTGAATGAACATTCTTGGTATTTATTTTTTGAAGATTATGTCTATTAAATATTGGCCGCGGCTGCGTCTCATATGGTCCATCCGTTGAGTCCAATTTTCGAAGACTCGTTCGAGCATTTCGACTGTTAACTGACGAATTACACGCGTGATGTTTTGCTTCATGGCCTGAATCGA
Source organism: Eudasyphora cyanicolor (assembly GCA_963930755.1). Taxonomy (NCBI): domain Eukaryota; kingdom Metazoa; phylum Arthropoda; class Insecta; order Diptera; family Muscidae; genus Eudasyphora; species Eudasyphora cyanicolor. The sequence goes on along the minus strand of OZ005735.1, from coordinate 219,315,191 downwards.
AGCGGGTTTGTCCGCAAAAACTTTAGACTTTACATATCCCCACAGGAAAAAGTCTAATGGTGTGATATCACACGATCTTGGTGGCCAATCGACCGGCCCAAAACTTGAAATTATCTGCTCACCGAAGTTTTCTCTCAATAAATCCATTGATTGATGCGATGTGTGGGAAGTGGCGCCGTCTTGTTGAAACCAAATGTCGCCGAGATCACGAGCTTCAATTTCAGGCATCAAGTCGGTTATCATGGCATCATTTTTGAAGAAATATGGACCGATGATTCCACCGGCCCACAAACCACACCAAACCGTTGTTTTTTCTGGATGAAATAGCAGCTCTTGAATCTCTTCAGGTTGCTCTTCGTCCCAACCTGCTCTTCGTCGCAGCCGTGTTACCAAGATCCCCTTAAGTCTAATCTTTCTCGACCTTGAACCAGCTCAAAATAACAAAGAAATTTACAACATTACAAGGCTTAATAGGGCTATTGTGAAAATTGAACCACCCCGACAGGTAAAAGAACTGGTCCAATGTCATAGATATCAACAATTACTAAGTCATATTGTATGAAGTCATTTCGATGTGTCAAATGTGGAGATGATCATCCTCCCAGCAAAAAATAAAAGAAGTACTTCCAAAAGAATAACATTATAAGTACTTCCAATTCATAAGTATGAACCTTTTTTTTTTTTGCCATTTAACGAAGTTCTTCTAAATAACTAACCAAAATGTAATTTCGGAATATAAATTATTAACCCAAGAATGCATAATTTTAAAACGATTGGATGTAAAATGAATCTTGTGAAGTGATAAAAGTCCAAATTGGAAGGAACATATGTATGTATAAGGGCTATGATATATATGTAAAATACTGCGTCTATTGTGCTAAAGGGAAGAAATATATATTTATATGGCGGCTATATCAGAATTAGTGAATGGTTCTGGAAGCTAGTCGACTTTTTCATCAATTAAATTTCGTTTCAGTCGACTAGGTCGATAAATCGGACCTACAAGTCGACTTTTTCATAGCCGATTAAAATAACATAAAGTCATTTCAAAGTATGCTGATTTTCTTCGAAATATGTTAAATTTTGGAATTGTAGTACATTGGATTGCGATAAAAACTGAATTTATTAACAACACTTTATATTTCCAAAAATGTTAATATAGCGTCACCAGAAATGCCCAAGAGCGTAACCCTAAAAAAATGAAAATTCGTTTTTCGTCAAAAAATCACGATTTTATTCAAGAAAAAAAGACGTAACATAACGTTTTTTATAAAGAACAAAAGGCGTAACTCACATTGTATTAGACAGAATGTACTGTATTCATCTATTTAACCTTTGTAGTTGTTCTCTTGTTGCTGTTTTTATTTTTGTAAATCGTGTTTGACACCTATTTTAGATGCAAAATTCTATATGGGTCTGTATTTAAATTTGGCCTTTATCTGAAGCGTATCCATTTTTATCAAATTTCGCAGTGTTCGTGATTCTATAAACTAATCTCTGCCAAATTTAATAACGCTCTGATGTAAAACATGAAAACACATTTTTCCAACCTTGCTAGTGACCGTTTATTCTCGGATTAAAAAATTCTTTGTGCAAAATATAGTACATTTGACTAAAATATGACTTCTATGGAGCTTAGATGCTAAATCGGAAGGTACACATCCATGCGAGTATGTGGGGCTATATGTATGTAAATTTGAACCGATATTGTTCACACAGATATTAACTGTGAAAATAAGACACTCTTTACCAAATTTCATGAACATCGAAAGGAAATTATATCTTCTATAGAGGGTATAAGCTAAATCGAAGGTACATTCATATATATTACGGTATCTGGTTCTAAACTGATATTCAAATAGTTGAGAGATTTTTGATCGTTCGTCGTAGACGAAAGAAATACGGATTGTCTTTCAATTTCAATACGAATTGTCTTGTCCCAAAATAAAGATATGTACAAAATTTCTTTGAGATCGGACTATATTTGTGACCTGCACATAGATTACAAGAATGCATGCACAAACTGACATAACTAAATCGGTTCAGAAAGTGATTCTAAGTCGATCGTATAATAAACGATGGTTCTATATATCTCTTCTCATTTTTGGTGTTGGAAACAAATGCATAAAATCATAATAAATTGTACCACAGTGTGGTGTAGGTTATAATTAAATAATATAAAAAGAATTTATGGTAATTAAATATACCATACCATACATACTGTACCACTTTACTACTCTCTGAACCGAGGCTACGGAAAACTTTTTTTTGTGAGAATGTTAATTACACTATGGGGTCACACTTTTCAAGAGCCATCTACACCTTACAGATTACAGACATCTTCAAATGTCCTAAAAATACATACATATATATGACCGTTGATCTCTTTGGGCAATAGTATGTTATTTATACGTTCCCTTCCCCATTTCAACATTTGTATTCCTTTAAAATATGAAATCTCTGTACCCAAAGATGTTAATAAGAACGACATACATTCATCAAATAAATACAACACCAAAAAAGCAAATCTTACAGTGCTTTAAAAGAGTTGTGCAAAAGTGGTGACAAAGAAGTACTTCCCCGGCGCGACAACCCCTTGTTAAATTCATTGGTGAAAATCCAAATTAGAACAACTTCCGGATCATAAGTTGGGGATTTTTATTGATTCTTTGGATGCTCTTTTTTTGCTGGGCTACATCAGAATGCAGGAAATCCAGAAATACGCCAGCTCACTGCTCGAATTGTGATAAAGATCACCCAGCTAATTACCGTGGATGCATCGTTTATCAAAAAATCATGAAAGATAAATATCATCAAAACATACCAAATCAATTTAAAACACCATACACAACAAATAATCCACAAAATTACCATAATAATGCAATTCCAAATAATATTGAAGACAATAATAAATTATGGTGAATTCTTTTCTGCAAAAAAGTGCAACACTTGCATTGCCCTTTTACCGAAAACAGCACTATTATACCGCCTTTTTGAAATTTTAGTTGTGCTAAATTCGAGTAACTTAATTACCAAATTTCAAAAAAATATCACAAAAGTGCCGTTTTCGGAAAAAGGGCAATGAAAATGTTGAACTTTTTTGCAGAAAAGAATTCGCCATTAGAATATGCGCAATTTCTAAAGGGAATAGTCCAAACAAATCAATTTCAAAAACTTAACAACTAATAACTAAACAAATAGAGCTCACAAACAACCTTCTTAGTATGATAACTCTTCTAGTTAACAAACTATGCAAATAGATATTCGTTTAGCAGTATGGAACGCGAACGGTCTGCCAAACCGAAGGCATGAAGTTGAACGTTTTTATAATCTTAAATAAAATTGATATATTGCTCATATCTGAAACACATTTAACCAGTAAATCATTTTTTAATATTAAAGAATATACTTTAATTAATACAAACCACCCGGATGACTCGGCTCATGGAGGATCTGCCATATTAATAAAATCAAAGAAAAGAGTTTACAATCGAACTTAATTTCAATTATTTATGAACATCAACCTTTAACAGTTGGATCAGTGTATTTCCCTCCAAGATACAATCTCAAACAACGATTTTTCAGCATGTTAGGCTCGAGATTTCTGATCGGAGGTGACTACAATAGCAAACATCCATGGTGGGGTTCGCGAATCGCTAATCCTAAAGGAAAATAACTGTATAAGTGTATACAGTTATTTTCCTTTAGGATTGGCGATTAATTACTCGGTGCTTTTAACACACGGAGGAAAATCGTCATTTTTGATATGTTTGAATTGAAAGAAAATATACTTGGAAACGATTTTTTTAAATATTATATATTTGTTAACAAATAAATTTTATTTGAAAATCAAGAAATTTTGTTTGGAATGCATGTATTAATATATTACAACATAATTTATTTGCAAACCGAATATCACAAATAAAATATATGTTTACACACAAACAAAGTTATTGTTTAAGAAGTTTTCCAAATATATTTTTTTTAATAATATTTTTAAAACTTTCCTGTCTTGTTCGAATATTAGTTTGTTTTTCCTAGTTTTCGTGTTAAAATGTATAGCCAAAAATTTCATTTAATTTATAAATATTCCAATTCATCACTTTTTGTCAATCCATCAATGCAACTTATATTTACGAAAGATTATTAGATTAGATTTAAGTTTAATAAAATTTTACAAACATATAAAATTTATAAAAAAAATGCTCTTTGAACATCTGAAAAACAGAAAACTTGTCTTTAAGTTAAAACATTATTACATTGAAAAAAAAAATAAATAATTACAAATTAATCTTTGTTTCGGAAATACTAGTTTCAAATAAAAAGTATTTGGATGGGAGCATATTTTTGTTTTGAACAATATCCTCCCAAACATACAATATTTGTGTGTGTCAAATATTATATATTTGGAGTGTACCCTAAACATATGTATATTTCAAGCCGAATATGTTTGGGACAATATACTACAGAAGCGATTTTTTTTCAGCGTGCAGGAAACCCGACATATTGGCTTTTGGATCCCCAAAAAATTCCTGATCTTCTCGATTTTGTCGTATATTATGGTATATCCAGAAATCATCTAGACGTATTGGATTGTAATGACTTAAGTTCGGATCACTCTCCGATTTTGGTGACGTACATTAGTTCTCTGTGGAAAAATAAACTAGCACACGGGGCAAAATCGCCTTTTTTGATATGTTTGAATCGAAAGAAAATATATTTGGAACACAAATTTTTAAATATTATATATTTCTTAGCAAATAAATTTTATTTGAAAATCAATAAAATATATTTGGAACGCATATATTAATATATTACAACAAATTATATTTGCAAACTAAATTTCTCAAATAAAATATGTGTTTAAATACAAATAAAATTATTATTTAGGAATTTTTCCAAAAATATTTTATTTAAAAAATATTTCCAAAACTTTTGCTGAGTTTTTCATATTTCAGTTTCAATTTTTCTTGGGTTTCGAATTGTATTTCCCAGTTATGATAACATATGCAGCATTACCTTCCGTTTTAAATAAATCATTTCAAATTTCTGAGTATTCCAAGGCATCATTAGTTGTCAATCCTCTAAGTACTTTATATTGATCTAAGATTATATGATTTCAATTATTATTTTTTACGAACATTAAAAATTTCTTAAAATTTAACTTTGAATTACTGAAAAATTTGACACAATTATGCATTTTATGAATACATACTTAAATGCAAATAAATATTTGTTTCGGAAATAATGGTCCCAAATAAAAACATATTGGAATGTAAACAAATATTTGTTTAGAACAACATCTTCCCAAATACACAATTTTTGTGTGTACCAAATATTACATGCTTAGAGTCTACCCCAAACATATATATGTTTCAAGCCGAATATGTTTGGGACAATATACTACAGAAGCGATTTTTTTTCAGCGTGCACACCTTTTTACCAAACAAACCGATGTAGAATCGTATAAATATTGGATAAAGAACAATGTCAATCTGAAAATATCACTAAAATCTGGATCAGATATCGATGCATGTGTGGAATATATCACGAATTTACTTCACAAAGCAACATTTCTTTCGAATAAAGAAAATTTGAATACACAAAATGGAAATATGATTAAGTTATCTGCGGAAATAAAAGCCCTTATTAGTAAGAAGAGAAAGCAACGCAAGATATGGCAGCGAACAAAACATCCTGAAGACAAAGCAAATTGGAATAAGGCCACAAAAGAACTGACGAAACTTATGCAGGATCTTAAAAACAAATCAGTTTCTACTTACTTACAAAACTTAAAATCAAATTGTTCAGATGACTAGAGCTTCTGGAAAGCCACAAAGTATATCAAACATCCAAAGAAAAGAAATCCTCCATTAAGGGATGAAAATAAAATTTGGCTTCAATCTGACAAAGCCAAAGTCTGGTTTTACCAATTTCTTGGAAAAACAATTTAAACCATTCTTTTATAATCGTGGAACTCCTTTGAAAAAGATATATGTACTTGAATTCGTTAATTCGCCTTGTCAAATGGACCTGCCGATTAAATTCGTTAAAACTAATGAAATATTGGAAGAAATTTGTAACCTTAACTCAAAAAAAGCTCCAGGATACGACGAAAGAAAGGCAAAGAAGAAAGGCATCATACTTTTAATGCCATTAAATATATAAGTCCATCGCAATGGAAATGTGCGTCGATAATAATGATACCAAAACCCAACAAACCAGAAACGGACATTTCTTCCTATAGGCCAACCAGTTTGTTGTCAACCTTTTCAAAAATATTTGAACGAATATTTATTAAAAGAATGATTCCATTAATTGAGAGAAAGCAGATAATTCCGGAACACCAGTTTGGTTTTTGTCACAAGCACGGTACTCCTGAGCAATGTCATCGGATTGTGAACTATATTACGGAAAGTCTAGAAAACAAGAAATATTGTTCGGCAGCGTTTTTAGATATCCAACAAGCATTTGATCGCGTCTGGCACTCTGGCCTTTTGTTCAAATTAAAAAGATTTCTTCCAACGAAGTTTTACTTGCTTTTACAATCGTATTTATCTGACCGGCTCTTTTATGTAGAACATAATAATGATTATTCCAATATACGATCCATTTCCGCTGGTGTACCTCAGGGTAGCGTTCTTGTTCCCATTATATACACAATATTCACGGCAGATCTGCCAACATCTGAAAATGTCCTGGTAGCAACATACGCGGACGATACAGCAATTATGGCAGCGAGTACAATCCCAAGACAAGCATCGAATATTATTCAAGATCAACTCAATAGGTTATATGATTGGCTTCAGAAATGGAATATAAAGATTAACTGCAGTAAATCCAAACATATAACATTTACTAATAACAAAGGTGACTGTCCACCAGTAAAAATGAATGGAGAAATTATACCTCATATCGAGAGCGTTAAGTATCTAGGACTGATCTTAGATCGTCGGCTCAAATCCCACATGAAAGCTAAAAGAAAGGAACTTGATACAAAATGTAAAAAACTATACTGGCTTCTCAGACCAAAATCCCAACTCAGCGTAGAAAACAAATTAATAATATATAAAACTTTACTGAAACCTATTTGGGTATACGGTATACACCTTTGGAGCACGACCTGTCAATCGAATGTAAACATTTTACAAGGATTCCAATCCAAAACTCTTCGACAAATATTGAACTCACAATGGTATGGATGTTAGAAATGACATAATTCACAATGATCTGCAAATGCCTTATGTGAAAGATGAAATCAACCGTTTCTCAGAAAAATATTTAACACGACTAAGCTACCACCCGAATTTGTTGGCCATTTGTCTTTTAGATGATTCCAAAGAAACAAGGCGTTTAAAAAGACTTCATGTACTGGACCTTCCCTTCAGATGATGACCAGAACCTAATTGGTGACCGCAGATTGTAAAATATTTATATTAGTGATTTTATTTAATGAAATAAAATCCTGAATTTAAACTAATTTGCTTATTATCCTAGAATAGATTGCAAATAAAAATAAAAGAAAACCAGTAAGGACCCAGCAGAAAATTTCTGGAGTTTTGGAAGCTCTCGAGGTTTTGTGTACATACTGTAGGCACTACTTTTAAGCGCTTATTTTATCTTGCGGAATTCAGCGATTAATGTAGTTCAAAAAGTAGTATAATATATACTTCAAGATAATGAACTGGCAATAATGGAGATTGATTTAAGAATTTGTGTATACTTTATTGCAACCGGAGTAAGCGGAAGCTTCCTCTCTCGCTTACCCAGTTGCACTAAAGTATGCAAGCTTTGTTTTTGTGGGTTATCTCACGATCTCTAGCGAACTTTGCCGATCTCTGCATTATAAAGCAATAGGTGTTGGTGGTAGTTCTGTAAAAGAATTCTACCGAACTTTGAAAAAATGAAAAGCGATAGAGAGAAAAATAAATTAGTTGATATTTTGCAATCGAGAAGTCCGGTCGTCGCTACGCAAATTATTTTTTTTTTTGCTGTACCAATTTTTTTGTGCGTTGGTACACTGAAAAAAAAAATAGTAATAAAACTAATGATGTCACATTCTTATATTAAGTATGCTACCTCGGCATCAATTCAATGACAATTTTCATTAAAATAATGAAAATTTACACGTTTTTTACGAAATTTTCCTTAATATAAAGTTTTTTGAATTTGAATTAATGACTATCTAATCATTAGTTTTGTGTACGCGCTTCTTTAAATGTACGCATTTAAATTAAAGAAAAAAATCATTATTTTTGTGACAATCCTCATTATTTTAAGTAATATTTCAATATTTTTAAGGATTTTCTACATTAACACTATGACGTAGACATGTCATAGTTTTAATGCCGAATCGGACTTAATTAACAGTATGAGATATTTGAGTAATAAATTTAAGGCTATGCTCCCCTTAAAGGAAAGGCTGTCTTGGTAATAAATTTTATGACTATTGTCATTATTTTTAAGAATACATACGAGAGAATTATACAATCTCTCCCTCCCTCTCTCGCTCGGAGAATCAGTTTTGTTTGGTAATGTGTGAATCTATAATTGTTATGGAATGTTAGAAGAGAAAATAGAGAACAGTGCTGTTGTTCGTTTTCTTTTAAATCGTCAGTTATTTACAAGCGATGGAAGGAAACGGTTGTCTGTTTTCGGGACGCTGATTGTGAAAAAATTTGGTTGCCGTGAATATGTAAGTATACGTGCATACATACGTGCATATTGCACCGAAAATAATTTTAATATGGGCTATTAACAGTTATTTTTGCTAAAGCATAGCAACAACAACAAATGAAACCGTGGTGTACATGTGTGTATGCATGTGGTTATGCCGTCGGCGTCACCATCGATCTCTGTGATAAGGGAGTGCGTGTGTCATAGTTATTTTTGCTGTATGTTATTTATGGCGATGTATGTACATGCGTTTTTGAAGGAGATCTTGTTTGTAAGTCCTGTGAAGAGATTTGTGCCAAATGGATGATAAAATGTGAGTAATAGATTTTGTAATACTGAAAGAGACAATGGGAAAATGTTTAGGTACGTGAAAAATAATATTATTATCCTGAAATAAACATTTTATTGGCAATTACAAAATTAACAAAACACATTTTAATTGAAAGTATTTATTTATTAAAAATACCAGCGCATAATGCAGAAATGTAAAATTATTTGTGGCAATATAGAAATTTATTATTAATAATATGTTATACATATAACTATCTTTTTTAATTTTTTTAGAAAAACAATTTTAGAATGGGTCTTTTGTGAGAAGAGTGGCAAATTTTACAAAATATTTCAACGTAAGTATTATATATGAACGGCTGAAATATTTCTCTTAGTTTTCAGCGTTTTCCAATTGTGATATGATAAAATTTATTTGCATCTCTTTTTTGTTTATAGATAATTTTATTTGATTTATTTTCAGAAAAAATTTAATTATTTTAATTTTAGATCACGTAATATTTGAAGGTAAATGTGATGGATATATGAAAACTGCAGTGCTGAATGCCATTTATAAATTACAAAAAATAAGTGAGATTTGGAAACAATAGATTTGGAAACAATATTTGTAAGTATTATGTATTTCTGAACAAATATATATTATTTGAAAATCAAGAAATTTAATTTGGAACACATATATTACGGTATTAGAACAAAATATATTTGCGAACTGACGTTCACATATAAAATACGTGTTTTCACACAAAAAAAGTTATTGTTAAAAAGTTTTCCAAATATAATTTATTTAAAAAGATGTTTTCCTTTTTTGAATTTTAGTTTAAATTTGTCCTTGATTTCGTGTTCATTATTGCTTCATAAGTACTTCATAATTAAACCTGCTGTTAGATTAGGCCCATTTGGTCCAATTTTTGTATCGTTTCCTTTATAAACGGTAATATATGTACACGCTGAAAAAAAATCGCTTCTGTAGTATATTGTCCCAAACATATTCGGCTTGAAACATATATATGTTTGGGGTAGACTCTAAGTGTTTAATATTTGGTACACACAAAAATTGTGTATTTGGGAAGATGTTGTTCTAAACAAATATTTGTTTACATTCCAATATGTTTTTATTTGGGACCTTTATTTCCGGAACAAATATTTACTTGCATTTAAGTATTCAAAAAAAAAAAACATAAATTGTGTCAAATTTTTCAGTAATTCAAAGTAAAATTTTTAGAAATTTTTAATGTTCGTAAAAAATAATAATTGAAATCATATAATCTTGGATCCATATAAAGTACTTAGAGGATTGACAACTAATGATGACTTGGAATACTCAGAAATTTGAAATGATTGATTTAAAACAGAAGGTAATGCCGCATATGGTATCATAACTGGGAGGTACAATTCGAAACCCAAGAAAACTTGAAACTGAAATATTAAAAACTCAGCAAAAGTTTTGGAAATATTTTTTATTCAAAATATATTTGGAAAAATTCCTAAATAATAATTTTATTTGTATTTAAACACATATTTTATTTGAGAAATTTAGTTTGCAAATATAATTTGTTGTAATATATTAATATATGCGTTCCAAATATATTTTATTGATTTTCAAATAAAATTTATTTGCTAAGAAATATATAATATTTAAAAATTTGTATTCCAAATATATTTTCTTTCGATTCAAACATATCAAAAAAGGCGATTTTGCCCCGTGTATGTATAAATATTGCCTTATAATTTGGTCCAAGGGATATTTTTGTTTTACTAAAATCAAAATAATAAGCGTTTTTGCACAAAAATAATTGTAAATAAGCTGCTTCTTTTCACGAAGTATTGAATAAAAATAAATATAAAATATTGTCTTCCATATTCATTTTATATGAAAAATGTAATGTTGACCAAATGGACTCTTAATCTAGGATTCGTACAGATTTGCTAATCTAACACCAGGGTTAAGAATGTCATAAGCAGCATTAGCTTTTGTTTTACAGACTTAATTTTTAATAAGTTTTTGTAGTTTTGTTTGCTAACAAATCTTAAGATTTTAAAATCTAAGTCACGATTGATTTTTTTGAGAAAATTATTTTTGATAACTCAATTTATATGAAAAATGTCACTTTCGCCACTTTCAAAACAATCAGTTTCTATTATTAATAATATATATAAATATTTTTTTTAACTTTTAGTACAGCAAATTTTGTATGGATCTATGATGAGAATTTGTGTCGTAGAAGAGTGACTAAATATTTCAGTGTAAGTAAGTATATTCCAAAAATTTGAATATATCTTATTTTTCAACATTTTGTGACAGTTATATGATAAAATTTATTTTAATACTTTATCGCATATAAATCATTCTGTCTGATTTCTATTCAAATGGGGAATTAAAAATTTACAAATTGCAGGAAATGAGTGAGCATACAAACTATATGATATAATAATATAATATTTGTTTTATATCATTTCTATTTAAATTCCAGCCAAATTCTAGGTTAAAAATCATTAAGGTCGGTTCCGATAAAAATTGTTCATGGACAACAAATAGAGAAACGAATCCCGCTATAGAATCGATACATAACAATACAATATTCGAATTAAAGTCAAACTTCATAGTGTGTTGTCTTTATACAATTACATAGTTTTAAATTATAAAATGTTCAAGGTTATCAGTAATATGTTTTATATTTTTTTGTATTTTCCAATATAAAATATAACAAATAAAATATTTAGTTAGAAAGATAAAGTGTTGTGTTATTGAATTTTCTATGAATATTAAATTATTTCAAAGAAAATGATTCATTTAAAAGAGTAACATTATAATCAATATAATGTAACGAATTTTCCATACATATTTAAAAAAACTGTATTTAAACTCATGTATGCCTTAAATTAATTACCAGTATATTCTTATATCAAGGACAAACATTTTAAATTTTATTACGATAATGTTTTAAATTATATGATTTTTTACTAAAAATAAGCACGCGCCATACTTAAATTTACGAAAAAATGTGCTTATTTTAAGACCAAACATAATTAGTTTTATTACCCAAAATTCTTAATTCTATGAAATGCATCCTCAAAACAAGTACTATTCACGTCTTTATATTAACTATAGAACCTTCTTATTTTTATAACGATTGTCTTTGGCTCGAAATCATTGCCGAAATCTTAAACTTTACGAAAAATTCATTGATTTTCAGTACGTTTTTTTTTTAGTGTAGGTATACACAAAAGTAGTAGCGGTGGTGGTGATTTGTGTTCGGTTCTGTCTGATATACGTATATGTACATATATAAATATAACTTGTCAATATAAAGCAAACAATAAAAAACTAAACGGTCGGTAAAAGACAAATAAAGAGACTAATAAGAAAAGAAATTAATGTAAATTTGAGTGCTTTAAAGCCTTCTGTTTCTGACAACAGTAACTGTACAACAATCGAATTTACCAGTGAATATGTGTGTAGTACTGACAATCATTTTGACAATTTATTACTAACAATTTATTATGGATAATGCAAACTAACTCAGAAGAAAACTCCAAAACTTACCTAGTGGAAGTAAAGCAGCTAAGAGAAGAAATGATTAAATTACAAGGTACTAAACACCCATAACATTCTTATTGATTTCACTAATATATTTGATTTTCCAGAGAATTCTGCAAATCAAAGACGGATTATAGTGGACCTGTGGTCGGAGATAAAAGTCGTGTTGAAGACAAATCTTTCCCCTGAAAGTATACAACAAAGTACACAAACATGTTTCCCATTTCGTCACAATAAGAATTTGAAGCTGTTGAACACGAAATTAACTCGGATACCAAAGGAGCAATGGTAAATTGAAGCAATACTTTTATTATTACTGGGCATACTAAATTCCGCTTACATGTCAGTCTGTTAAAATCACGCTACAATCCGAAATTATATAATTAAAACGTACTTTTTACTTGTTATTAATAAAATATAAAATAGTTTTATATTTCTATCTTTTAGACTGCAACAATAAAGTTCCTTCTTGGCAGTGGAGATACAATGTTTTCGGTGTTCAGGAGAAAAAACGACTTCCTAATAATAAAAAATTTATGAAGGCACTCTACCGTAAGTATTGTTTTTTTTAAATAGTAATGTATATGTCTGATATACATATATATTTTACTTTTCAGGTGCAGTAGGCTGGGAATCAAAACGAAATCTTCAAGCATCTTGTTAAAAACCTTTATTATAAAAACAAATCGGAAATAAACCTGCCGCCAGCTTACCTTCTGATAGCGAGTAATTGAATCTTTTAACATTAAAAATACTTCATAACTTAAGACTATGCAATACTGAATTATTTTTAATAATCATTTGAATTAAATTAGTATTAAAGCCATTGTATTTTCCTTATAAACAAACTTTGAATTAAAATACTACAACAAATAGGTTAGTATTAACACAATAGTGCATTATGTCATTGCGTTCAGGAGTCAATACAATTACGCTTCTCCTGAGGTATTATTTCCATACATTCTAACAAGCAAACACATCAGCGCTTCTACAAACGTATCATTTCATCATACCTTTTCGTTGCATTTAAAGGAGCTTACAAATTTCGACAAATTCACTGCACAAATTCAGCGCATAAAGGGGCTCATATTGATTGCACAAGGGAAGCGCATTTTGGTGGGACATTTCTTTATAAAATCACCAATGAATTCCTCGCAATAGTAAGTGCTACACCACCCTACCTTCCCTTACAAAGCTGATGAATTTTCAGCACGTTTTTTGCTGGGGAAAGGCTAAAGTCGGGCGGTGCCAACTATATAATACCCTACACCACTCTTGTAATATTGAATAACTCTGATATATAAATTTTGTAATTCATGTATAAATTGTTTACATAAATTTACTTTTGGGACATTTTATACTTAAATAATACCCTGTACCACAGTGTGGTGTAGGGTATAAAAACGATTGGATCTGAAGAGCCAAATCGGATGAAACATATATATGAGAGCTATAGCTAAATCTTTACCGATTTTCTTCAAATTCGGCAATGTTGGTTCATGAATCAAGAAACTCTACCATTCTAAATTTCAAAACGATTGGATGTAAAATACAGCTTTTATAGGACTAAATGGCCAAATCGGACGAAACATATATATGGGAGCTATAGCTAAATCTTAACCGATTTTCTTCAAATTCGACAATGTTGGTTCATGGATCAAGAAACTCTACCATTCTAAATTTCAAAACAATCGGATGTAAAATACAGCTTCTATAGGACTAAAGGGCCAAATCGGACGAAACATATATATGGGAGCTATAGCTAAATCTTAACCGATTTTCTTCAAATTCGGCAATGTTGGTTCATGGATCAAGAAACTCTACCATTCTAAATTTCAAAACAATCGGATGTAAAATACAGCTTCTATAGGACTAAAGGGCCAAATCGGACGAAACATATATATGGGAGCTATAGCTAAATCTTAACCGATTTTCTTCAAATTCGGCAATGTTGGTTCATGGATCAAGAAACTCTACCATTCTAAATTTCAAAACGATTGGATGTAAAATACAGCTTCTATAGGACTAAAGGGCCAAATCGGACGAAACATATATATGGGAGCTATAGCTAAATCTTAACCGATTTTCTTCAAATTCGGCAATGTTGGTTCATGGATCAAGAAACTCTACCATTCTAAATTTCAAAACGATTGGATGTAAAATACAGCTTCTATAGGACTAAAGGGCCAAATCGGACGAAACATATATATGGGAGCTATAGCTAAATCTTAACCGATTTTCTTCAAATTCGGCAATGTTGGTTCATGGATCAAGAAACTCTACCATTCTAAATTTCAAAACGATTGGATGTAAAATACAGCTTCTATAGGACTAAAGGGCCAAATCGGACGAAACATATATATGGGAGCTATAGCTAAATCTTAACCGATTTTCTTCAAATTCGGCAATGTTGGTTCATGGATCAAGAAACTCTACCATTCTAAATTTCAAAACGATTGGATGTAAAATACAGCTTCTATAGGACTAAAGGGCCAAATCGGACGAAACATATATATGGGAGCTATAGCTAAATCTTAACCGATTTTCTTCAAATTCGGCAATGTTGGTTCATGGATCAAGAAACTCTACCATTCTAAATTTCAAAACAATCGGATGTAAAATACAGCTTCTATAGGACTAAAGGGCCAAATCGGACGAAACATATATATGGGAGCTATAGCTAAATCTTAACCGATTTTCTTCAAATTCGGCAATGTTGGTTCATGGATCAAGAAACTCTACCATTCTAAATTTCAAAACGATTGGATGTAAAATACAGCTTTTATAGGACTAAATGGCCAAATCGGACGAAACATATATATGGGAGCTATAGCTAAATCTTAACCGATTTTCTTCAAATTCGGCAATGTTGGTTCATGGATCAAGAAACTCTACCATTCTAAATTTCAAAACGATTGGATGTAAAATACAGCTTCTATAGGCCTAAGGGGCCAAATCGGACGAAACATATATATGGGAGCTATAGCTAAATCTTAACCGATTTTCTTCAAATTCGGCAATGTTGGTTCATGGATCAAGAAACTCTACCATTCTAAATTTCAAAACGATTGGATGTAAAATACAGCTTCTATAGGACTAAAGGGCCAAATCGGACGAAACATATATATGGGAGCTATAGCTAAATCTTAACCGATTTTCTTCAAATTCGGCAATGTTGGTTCATGGATCAAGAAACTCTACCATTCTAAATTTCAAAACGATTGGATGTAAAATACAGCTTCTATAGGACTAAAGGGCCAAATCGGACGAAACATATATATGGGAGCTATAGCTAAATCTTAACCGATTTTCTTCAAATTCGGCAATGTTGGTTCATGGATCAAGAAACTCTACCATTCTAAATTTCAAAACGATTGGATGTAAAATACAGCTTCTATAGGACTAAAGGGCCAAATCGGACGAAAGATATATATGGGAGCTATAGCTAAATCTTAACCGATTTTCTTCAAATTCGGCAATGTTGATCAAGAAAGTCTACCATTCTAAATTTCAAAACGATTGGATGTAAAATACAGCTTCTTTGGACTAAAGACCAAATCGGACGAAAGATATATATGGGAGCTATATCTAACTCTGAACCGATTTCAACCAAATTCAATAGCGATCTTAACAGCCGCGAAATACTCTAAACTGCAAAATTTCAGAACGATCGGAGTGAAATTGCGACCTGTAGTCGACGAACAACTTTACATGGACAGACGGACATCGTTAAATCGACTCAGCTAGTGATTCTGAGTCGATCGGTATACTTTGAGGTGGGTCTAGCTGTGTTATTTTCAGGTGTTACAAACATCTGCCGTGAAACAAACTTATAATACCCTGTACCACAGTGTGGTGTAGGGTATAAAAAATGGTATTGGATGACCTCAGTTGAAGGTTCGTGAGCTAGCTGAAGTCATAGGCATTTCAACAAGTGCTATACACCGCATATTGACGGAAAATTAGATGAGGAGACAGCTGCGCGCCGCGTTTGCTCACAATTAAGACAATGCACCAGTTTACACATACACTATTGCGATGACCAAAATCTATGAATTAAAGTTCGAATTGCTTCAGCAC
This sequence comes from Eudasyphora cyanicolor, assembly GCA_963930755.1. Classification (NCBI taxonomy): domain Eukaryota; kingdom Metazoa; phylum Arthropoda; class Insecta; order Diptera; family Muscidae; genus Eudasyphora; species Eudasyphora cyanicolor. The sequence goes on along the minus strand of OZ005735.1, from coordinate 219,298,609 downwards.
GCACCTTATTCGCCAGATTCAGCCCCCTTGGATTATTTTCGTTTCCAAACTTACAGTTCATATTATATCGAAGCTATTGAAGGGAAAGGATATTATGTGGAGAAATAAAGAAAAAAATTTCCCAAATCTGTTGTGTTTTCTCTGTTAGGTCGGCAAATTTTTGGATCGCCCTCGTAGTTCTACATATGTCAGAACTAGCACGAATGGAGTCCAGTTAGGGCGGTTCGATGTTGGCAGTCTGTAGCGGTCATGTCGTTTTGACGATTGTCTGTTTTTTTGGTATTCAGTCCCTGCTGCCAAATAATCGTGTCAAGTTTCACAATTGAGCTACAGGTCAAATAGTAATTCTATATACTGAACTGTTGCCTCAGTTTTGGTCGAAAATTCTTCTTTAATGTGAAAGGGTCATCAAGATCGTGTTGTTGTTGTAGCAGCTTGGAGACGCTGAGTTGATAATCCTTAAGTCTATTTCTATTACAGACTTCGTTCCGGCATATATCCGATTATCGCGGGAACCCTATGTTGTTTTCATCCACTCAATGTTGTCCGGTTGTAAATTAACATTCGTCTGTGAATTTCAGGGAATGGATGTTATTTTGAGTGTTTGCCGTTTCTATTCTCCACTAGAAACGCTGCATTTCTGTTAATAGTCGTCATGGTGTTTGTCTATTTTTAGCTTCCCTGTTGACTTTGGTGATCAGATATTTTTAGCTGCAGAAGCTCGAATTATGATGAAAACATGAAATGTTGATGTTAAATTTTTCCGGTGCCCTGGCTGGGAGTTGAACCCAGCACCTTCGGGATCCAAGTCTAATGCACTTACCACTAAGCTACCGAAGGCCAAGATCGTGTGATTTGTCCCCGCCAACTTGATTTGTCTTTGCCAACTCTCTAATTCAGTTCAACCCTGAAGTGACTATTCTTTATGATTTCCCACCAAACACTGCGAGCATATAGCTCAAAAAACGTGATGTGATAGAGGAAACGGTTAGTGTCGTTTGGCTCAGCGCATCGAAGTTGAATTGAGTAATTCGATTTCATAAAAGATAACAATTTTGGAGAAAAGACAAAGTGTAATTTGCGACAAGGGTACGGTGTAATAATAGTTTACTTGACCTCAAAACAGAATAAATTGAATCACGTCTGATTTTTCGACATTGTTATTTAGTTAAGGTATTTTCCGAAAAGGGTTGTTGAATTCATTTCCATTTCCCAGAATTTCATCCTAGTCCACGTGGGAAAAATTATTTGAAGAAATTAATTGGGGGGACGAAAGCATTGTTAATTAAAAATGGAATTTCCATGCATATGTAAGTTCTACTGCTAACGTGCGACTCTGTAGTAGGCATTCAATGACCCCTTCCAAGGCAATGTGAAATTTTCGGTCCACACCAGAGACGATTTCGTATTAAGATTAAATTTTGTTATCACATATACAGTTTGCCTATTCCTCTAATGTTCTTTCTAGTCTAGCATATTCCTTAATTGTCCATTTTCTAATGTTACATTATTCCACCAGAAATGTACTTATGTAACGTATGTCATGAAACCAAAATGATATTGATGCTATATGTTCCTAATCCCCCGCACAACTTTCTCAAGGATGGCAAAGATTTGGCAGGTGTCAAGTAATTGTTTCCCATATATCACTCTCAATAGATGATGCGGACTTCACATGACAGTTACGGCTTGTTCTCGGCAACAAAAAGAGATACAAAAACTTTGATTGACCGGATCAATGCCATCTTTAGAATTTGACAAATCACTTCCATTGCATATGAAACCTAAAAAGTTCTCAAACACTTCCCCCACACACCCCACACACACACACACACGCACACTTCTTTGACTGTATAAGTTATTATATATCCTTCCCCACCCCTTCTAGCCACAAAACAATCCAGGACAAGAAAATCATTCATTCATAGCCGTCGCCGACATATCAGCGAAGAGAAGAGCACAGAATAGAAGAAAACAAAATGCCATTACTCCATTGTAAATAAATGAATGAAATGACTTTGTCCGTCCGTCTGCCTGTCTGTTTGTTTATCCGTCATTCAGACTTGATGCTTCACAGGATATGTGAGTATACAGTTGAAAATTCGTCCCCATCCTGCTGCTGCTGCTGCTGCTCCTGCTTGCTCCTTCACATATAAACACATACACACACACATATGCGTGCTTTAACATAAAATTGCAGTAAAATGTCACCAAGTACACGAGGACAATTTCACAGCAATAAACGAACGAGCAGACGAGGAGAAACCCACAAAGAATATTCTCTCTGCAGAAGATGAAGGACAAGTAAACCCGGGAGCTGACGATAGAGAATGGGGACTTTTCATGGTGAATGCTTGAAGAAAGAAATGATGTATAATCTCATCTTTTTAGTGAGTGAGTGTGTGTGATTCTTTTGAATGAATCAAAAAGGGAAAATGTCATATGAACATGTGTGCAATGTATGAGAGGGAGGTATGTTAAGAGGTGGACACGAAACTTTATTTTTTAGTAATTTAATTGGATCAATTACTAAAATATAATGTATTGCTTAAAACCCCAAACATGCGGACACAATTCGGCAAATCCCAAAAATATTTTAAAAATCTCAACTAAAAGCCGGCAAACAATCCTTTAGCAGTCTAAGTAATAATACCTATTTGCTGCAAAAAAGCTTGCAGAAAAAATAATAACAAAATATTTTTAAGATTAAGTGATATAAATTTGTCATATAGGGTCTTTCAAAAGAGTTTTTCGAACTTTAACAGTTAACAGCGGCCATATTGTTGAAGCTACATCTGTCGAAATGTCTGTCATTTATTCAGTCTGTTTTGCCAAATCACCATGGATGGATACTTGCAAATGATTTAACTGTTTTATTAAAATTGGAGTTCTGTTCGGCAAAGTTCCGCGCGATTGCGATAAGGCCCATTTCTTCATGAATGGGTGCGACAAAATCAAAATTGTCGAATTTTGGACGATAGCAATTTGAATGAGATCCAAGAGCGTCCGGAAAATACGAGGGTTGCTATTTATATTTCGGTTCTGGCAATGCTGGTTTTGCTAGATGAAAATTGGAACTTCCATTGGAAAGTATGACATTTTTTAGCATAACTTCACTCAGACCGTTATGTCATTTCGGCGCGAATTGTTTTGGTTACAGTGTGTTGAAAATTCACCTCCAAAACATGGTTTTTGAACGCTTGTACAGGTGCTTCAGGCGTCGAAAAATTTTGACCAAGAAGTTTTTTCTTGATGTGAGTGAATAAGAAGAAGTCATTGGGTGTCAAATCAGGGCTGTACGGCGGATGACCCATCAATTCGACGTTTTGGCCGATCAAAAAGGCGCTGGTTTGAGCCGATGTGTGAGAGCTCGCATTGTCATGGTGCATTGTCTGGTCATTGTCTGGTGGGGATTTTGGGCTGGCGATGTCATCGGTCCATATTTCTTTGAGAACGAGGTTGGCCGGGCCGTCATCTTCCACGCCTAGCGCTATATTTCGATGTTTACCAACTTCTTTTAATCTGAATTGGATGATATGAACACCAACGGTTTCAACAGGACGGCGCTACGTGCCACACAGCTCATGCCACATTGGACATTCTTCATGAGCGATTTCGCGACATAAGTCGCCACAAGCCACAAACCACAGCGGCCCTCAAAGCCAACATAACCCATGCCAGCGATCTAATTCGGCTTGATTTATGCGTCAGAGTCGTGTAAAATTGGGCATTTCGGAAGCGCTCCACCCAGCGAAGCCCCGGCGGACATTTGCACCATCGATAGTTCTTTCAACAGAATCGAATAAAGTCTATGATGTCCCACAAGCACAGTGTTTTATTTAAATCTAAAGATGTGCTAATGAATGGAAATTCAAAGATGTGAAGTACAATCGATACAATTAAGTTCTAAATAAAACGTCATTCAAATGGCCTCCACGACTTCTTCTGCAGGAACGAATTCGATGAATCCAATTTTCGAGCACTTTATCCACTAAATCAAGTCGTATGTCATGAATGGCATTGATGAGAGTCTGGTTTATTTCGAAAGACCAATGACTTCAAATAACCCTACAAGAAATAGTCTAATGGTGTTAAATCACAACTTCTTGGAGGGCATTCAATATCACAATTTCTTGAAATAATCGAATCTCCAAACTTTTCTCGCAACAATTCAATTGTTTCATTTGCTGTGTTGCACGTAGCCACAATCGGTCAATGGCTGAAAGATAGCTCTTAACGAGAGCTAAAATATTGGTCATGGGTGTCAAGGTCGTAGGTCAATTGGAAAGTGTTTTTTTTTTAATTTAAAAAAATGGACTTAGCATCATTTTCAAATGTGAACGGAAAGTTTATTTTTGCTCTAGGTGCTTAACGGTACGTCGGATCGGGAATCGATCAATAGCAAAAAGATAGCTCTTAACGAGAGCTAAAATGTCAATGTGTCAAGGTCGTAGATCGACTGGAAAGTGTTTTTTTTATTTTAAAAAATGGACTTAGCGCACGAAAAGTTGCAATTGGAGAACGATTATTTTGATAATAAAACTGAATAATTTGTAAACGTTGTTCTTGCGTATATCTCTCCATGAAGAAATTGTAAATATACTGAATACAATGAAAAACAAATGACAGATCATGACATATTACAAATGGCCAAAACGTCACTTTAAAATCATATCATCCCTATTGGAAAAACTCGTTACATATACATAATCTTACAGCACTCTTGCTAACAAACTGTGCAATATATCACACTTTCAAAATTTGCCTTACATGGGCGGGGTCACGCCCATTGTTCCGATCCCGCCCATTTTTGTTACGATAAAGTTGTTTGCTTACGGAAGCATACACACAAAATTTCAGCATAATCTAGAGAGCCGTTCCCTAGATATTGAGTTTTAAAAAAGGGGGGCATGTGGGCAGTGCCACCCCCACTTGAGATATATAATAAAATTCAAGTAGCCTATATTTCTTTCCAGACCTAATACTACATTCTGTGAAAATTTCGTGAAGATCGGTTCAGCGCTTTAGACGTCTATACGGAACCAATAAACAAACACAAATTCATTTTTATATATATAGATATATTCAAGGGTTTAAAAATAGTTACCCTTCTTTTCGAATCCAATAACATTTCTTTTAGGTGATTGTTAAAATCAAAGCTTACCTGAAATGAGAAGAAAAATAGTAAAATTAAATAAATTGTAATAGCAGAAAATTAAGGTAGATTAGAAATATATAAATATTTTATTTTTAATATGATTACTTGTAGGTCATGCACTTCAACTGTTATATCGCTCCCTTTATGCAAGAACTTCACATCTCGAAAATGGGATCTTTTTGGTATGGTGAAAAACTGAAATATCTAGAAGTCAGGTTTTAAAATTTGACGTAAGCTGAACATTAGCATTCTAAAGCTGGGCTAATGCTAACAAATTGTATCATACACAATTTCTAACGCTAACGTATACTCCTTGTACAACAATCTAATAAATTACACGTACGCTTTTAATGCTTTAACTGCAACTGAGTCATCCATACCTTCATCTCTAAATGAATTTAATAGCTAACCATTGTCTTTCTTTAGCTGGCCTAGTTCTACCGAATGTTATCTCAAACGATAGCTAACGCTAATGTTTAGCTCCTGATTTCCATCAAGCAGCCCACCCTTCATTATTATAGCTACCGTTTTAACTGTTTTGTAGCTTTGGGTGATCAACACTCCTTCCTTTTCTCTTTGCTAATGAGAGTGGAGAGAGAGAGCAATGTCCTTTTCGTAAAAAAAAACATTTTTAAAAATATATTAAAATTATTATGCAAATAAAAAAATAATGGTAAATGCACGAAACAATATTGCTGAATGTGGTGTATGTATACCACACGATGTATTATCTATGTAATCCCTAGAGGATGTGCAGTTGGCTTATCTACTCCTTCGTAGAAGACCAGTTGGTTATCTACCAAATACCAGTTAATATATCTACTACATAGTAGACATCCATTTATGGCATCTACTCCTTAGTAGACGGTCAATTGTTTTATCTACAAGTTAGTAGACGTCAGGTAGCGTTATCTATGCCTCAATTGGTTTATCAACAACTTCGTAGACGTCCAGTAGGGTTATCTACTTCTTAGCAGACGATTAGTTGGGTTATTTACTTCTTAGTAAAGATACAGTTGGGTTATTTACTTCTTAGCAGACCACCAGTTGGGTTATCTACTCTTTCGCAGACGACTAGTTGGATTATATGCTTCTTAAGAGACGATCATTTCGATTATTTACTCTTTAGCAGAGGATCAGTTGGCTTATTTACTCTTTAGCAGAGGACCAGTTAGGTTATCTACACATTAGTATACGACCTTGTGGGTTATCTAGTTCTTAGTAGAGGATCAGTTGGGTACAATAGACGACTATTTGGGTTATACAAAGGGTTTTTCAACAGGGACGCTACGAAAGTAGACCGACAGGGACAGCAAACGACGCCATATTTTTTGCCGCTCTTTTGACATTTATCTTCAGTAAGGTTTGCCATTTCATGATGGAAAGATATACGAGCCAACAAAGATTCGAAATTATTAAAATTTACTACCGAAATTCGGAGTCAGTGGCCTCAACGTTAAGAGCGCGAAAAATCATCTTCAGCGATGAGGCTCATTTCTGGCTGAATGGCTTCGTCAATAAACAAAATATGCGTTATTGGTCAGACAGCAATCCACACGTACTCCATGAGTCATCATTGCATCCCGGTTTGGTGCGGTTTATGGGCCGGCGGCGTCATTGGGCCGTACTCCTTCCGTGATGATCAAGACCGGCACATTACTGTGAATGGGAATCGCTACCGTTCAATGATAACCGAATATTTTTGGCCCCAATTGGATGATATGGACCACAAGCCACACAGCGAATGCCACAATCAATTTATTGGAAACCAAGTTTGGAGAACGTGTTATCTCACGAAATGGTCCAGTCGATTGGCCGCCTCGGTCGTGCGATTTGATGACGTTAGACTATTTCCTGTGGGGCTGAGTCAAGTTTATGGTCTATGCCAACAAGCCAGCTACGATTGATGAACTTCGTACGAATATCGAACGTGAAATTACAGCAGTATCGGCCGATTTATGCTCGAAAACCGTCGAAAATTGGGTTCAGCGTCTGGACTTCTGCAAGCGTGCCCGTGGTGGCCATGCAAAAGAAATCGAGTTCCTTACATAATGGAATCGAACGTACTTTCACAGGAATAAAGAATTTCATTGATATTCGAAACCGTTTTTGTTTTATTTAAAAAAAAACTTTTGTAGCGCTCTTATTGACGGACCCGATACTTCTTACTAGAGACCAGTTGGTTTACAATCCTTAGTAGATGGCCAGTTGATTTATCTACACCTTATTAGACGACCAGTTGGGCTATCTATTCCTTAGTAGAAGGCCAATTGGTTTATCTGCCGCTTAGTAGACGTCCAGTTCGGGTATCTACCCCTTAATAGACGATTATTTTGGTTATTTTCTCCTTCGTAGAAACACTGTTGGGTTATAACTCTTTAGTAGACGATCAGCTGGGTTATCTACTCCTTAATAGGCGATAATTTGGGTTACCTACACCATAAGAGGCGACCATATTGATTTTTTGTTCTTTTCTTCCTTCTATTTGCGTTACATAACTCTTACTAGAGAAACAGTTGATTTAACTTCTCCTTAGTAGATAACCAGTTGCTTTATCTACTGCTTGGTAAACGACTAGCTGGGCTACCTACTCCAAAATAAATGACCAATTAGTTTATCTATATACTTCTAAGCAGATGACAAATTAGTTTATCTATATACTTCTAAGCAGAGGACCACTTGGTTTATCTACTCGTAAGTAGATAACCAATTGGATTGTCTAGACTGCCAGTTGGGTTATCTACTCAGACAGACAGTTGGGTTATCTACTCCTTAGTTGACGATCAGTTGGATTATTTACTTCTTAGTAAAAATACAGTTGGGTTATAAACTCCTTAATTTATGGTCAGTTGATTATTATTTCCTTAGTAGGCGACCAGTTGGGTTATCTATTCCTTACTTGACAACAAGATGGGTTATCTACTCCACAGTGGACGACAAGTTCGGCTATATACTCCTTAGTAGACGACCAGTTGAGACATTTAATTGGTTTCAAATGTGACTTTTGCTGCCTCTGACATTGAAGGGTCAGGTTTATTGGTAGGTTAGATTATGTCTGTGAAGATAAATTGTTAATTTAACTAGCAAAGACACAAACCACCAGTTTTAACAGAGCGCTGTTAATGGGTTAACAGAGGTATGTTAAGACGAAATGAAGCAGCTGCTAGCATATATTGAATCGATTTATGGACGATCAGGCAAATATATATATCAAAACTAAGGTTTATAAAATAGATATAATGTCTATGTAGTTGTGTAAACATCAAACATAGAAGAAATCTCATGGATTATATATATATATAGCAACCAAAAGTACATATAATTTTGCAAAATCTTTGTCAGCGCAGTAAGTAATCTGGGATACATAGGGTAATAGAACTTATAGAAGATGAAAGGTCGTGGAACGACCTTTCAGAATATATATAGACTATATCCCAAAACAATTTGTGAATCCGGATATTTTCGATATAAACCAAACTGTGTTTTTAACAAAGGAGCCCACTGTGCGAAAACGGAAATACATAGGGTAATGAGACTTGTACTGAGTGAAAGGTCTTGACATGACCTTTCCGAATATATATAGACCATATCCGAAAACAATTTGTGAATCCGGATATTTTCGATATAAACCAAACAATGTTTTTAACAGAGGAGCCCACTGTGCGAAAACGAAAATACATAGGGTAATGAAACTTGTACAGGGAGAAAGGTCTTGAAATAACCTTTCCTAATATATATAGACCATATCCGAAAACAATTTGTGAATCCGGATATTTTCGATATAAACCAAACAATGTTTTTTGAACAGAGGAGCCCACTGTGCGAAAACGGAAATACATAGGGTAATGAAACTTGTACTGAGTGAAAGGTCGTGACATGACCTTTCCGAATATATATAGACCATATCCGAAAACAATTTGTGAATCCGGATATTTTCGATATAAACCAAACAATGTTTTTAAAAAAGGAGCCCATTGTGCGAAAACGGAAATACATAGGGTAATGGAACTTGTACTGAGTGAAAGGTCTTGACATGACCTTTCCGAATATATATAGACCATATCCGAAAACAATTTGTGAATCCGGATATTTTCGATATAAACCAAACAATGTTTTTAACAGAGGAGCCCACTGTGCGAAAACGGAAATACATAGGGTAATGAAACTTGTACTGAGTGAGAGGTCGTGACATGACCTTTCCGAATATATATAGACCATATCCGAAAACAATTTGTGAATCCGGATATTTTCGATATAAACCAAACTGTGTTTTAACAAAGGAGCCCACTGTGCGAAAACGGAAATACATAGGGTAATGAAACTTGTACTGTGTGAAAGGTCTTGACATGACCTTTCCGAATATATATAGACCATATCCGAAAACAACTTGTGAATCCGGATATTTTCGATATAAACCAAACAATGTTTTTTGAACAGAGGAGCCCACTGTGCGAAAACGGAAATACATAGGGTAATGAAACTTGTACTGAGTGAAAGGTCGTGACATGACCTTTCCGAATATATATAGACCATATCCGAAAACAATTTGTGAATCCGGATATTTTCGATATAAACCAAACAATGTTTTTAACAAAGGAGCCCATTGTGCGAAAACGGAAATACATAGGGTAATGGAACTTGTACTGAGTGAAAGGTCTTGACATGACCTTTCCGAATATATATAGACCATATCCGAAAACAATTTGTGAATCCGGATATTTTCGATATAAACCAAACAATGTTTTTTGAACAGAGGAGCCCACTGTGCGAAAACGGAAATACATAGGGTAATGAAACTTGTACTGAGTGAAAGGTCGTGACATGACCTTTCCGAATATATATAGACCATATCCGAAAACAATTTGTGAATCCGGATATTTTCGATATAAACCAAACAATGTTTTTAACAGAGGAGCCCACTGTGCGAAAACGAAAATACATAGGGCAATGAAACTTGTACAGGGAGAAAGGTCTTGAAATAACCTTTCCGAATATATATAGACCATATCCGAAAACAATTTGTGAATCCGGATATTTTCGATATAAACCAAACAATGTTTTTAACAAAGGAGCCCACTGTGCGAAAACGAAAATACATAGGGTAATGGAACTTGTACTGTGTGAAAGGTCTTGACATGACCTTTCCGAATATATATAGACCATATCCGAAAACAACTTGTGAATCCGGATATTTTCGATATAAACCAAACAATGTTTTTTGAACAGAGGAGCCCACTGTGCGAAAACAGAAATACATAGGGTAATGAAACTTGTACTGAGTGAAAGGTCTTGACATGACCTTTCCGAATATATATAGACCATATCCGAAAACAATTTGTGAATCCGGATATTTTCGATATAAACCAAACAATGTTTTTAACAGAGGAGCCCACTGTGCCAAAACGGAAATACATAGGGTAATGGAACTTGTACTGAGTGAAAGGTCTTGACATGACCTTTCCGAATATATATAGCCAATATCCGAAAACAATTTGTGAATCCGGATATTTTCGATATAAACCAAACAATGTTTTTTGAACAGAGGAGCCCACTGTGCGAAAACGGAAATACATAGGGTAATGAAACTTGTACTGAGTGAAAGGTCGTGACATGACCTTTCCGAATATATATAGACCATATCCGAAAACAATTTGTGAATCCGGATATTTTCGATATAAACCAAACAATGTTTTTAACAAAGGAGCCCACTGTGCGAAAACGAAAATACATAGGGTAATGGAACTTGTACTGAGTGAAAGGTCTTGACATGACCTTTCCGAATATATATAGACCATATCCGAAAACAATTTGTGAATCCGGATATTTTCGATATAAACCAAACAATGTTTTTAACAAAGGAGCCCACTGTGCGAAAACGAAAATACATAGGGTAATGGAACTTGTACTGTGTGAAAGGTCTTGACATGACCTTTCCGAATATATATAGACCATATCCGAAAACAACTTGTGAATCCGGATATTTTCGATATAAACCAAACAATGTTTTTTGAACAGAGGAGCCCACTGTGCGAAAACGGAAATACATAGGGTAATGAAACTTGTACTGAGTGAAAGGTCTTGACATGACCTTTCCGAATATATATAGACCATATCCGAAAACAATTTGTGAATCCGGATATTTTCGATATAAACCAAACAATGTTTTTAACAGAGGAGCCCACTGTGCGAAAACGGAAATACATAGGGTAATGGAACTTGTACTGAGTGAAAGGTCTTGACATGACCTTTCCGAATATATATAGCCAATATCCGAAAACAATTTGTGAATCCGGATATTTTCGATATAAACCAAACAATGTTTTTTGAACAGAGGAGCCCACTGTGCGAAAACGGAAATACATAGGGTAATGAAACTTGTACTGAGTGAAAGGTCGTGACATGACCTTTCCGAATATATATAGACCATATCCGAAAACAATTTGTGAATCCGGATATTTTCGATATAAACCAAACAATGTTTTTAACAAAGGAGCCCACTGTGCGAAAACGAAAATACATAGGGTAATGGAACTTGTACTGTGTGAAAGGTCTTGACATGACCTTTCCGAATATATATAGACCATATCCGAAAACAACTTGTGAATCCGGATATTTTCGATATAAACCAAACAATGTTTTTTGAACAGAGGAGCCCACTGTGCGAAAACGGAAATACATAGGGTAATGAAACTTGTACTGAGTGAAAGGTCTTGACATGACCTTTCCGAATATATATAGACCATATCCGAAAGCAATTTGTGAATCCGGATATTTTCGATATAAACCAAACAATGTTTTTTGAACAGAGGAGCCCACTGTGCGAAAACGGAAATACATAGGGTAATGAAACTTGTACTGAGTGAAAGGTCGTGACATGACCTTTCCGAATATATATAGACCATATCCGAAAACAATTTGTGAATCCGGATATTTTCGATATAAACCAAACAATGTTTTTAACAGAGGAGCCCACTGTGCGAAAACGGAAATACATAGGGTAATGAAACTTGTACTGAGTGAGAGGTCGTGACATGACCTTTCCGAATATATATAGACCATATCCGAAAACAATTTGTGAATCCGGATATTTTCGATATAAACCAAACAATGTTTTTAACAGAGGAGCCCACTGTGCGAAAACGGAAATACATAGGGTAATGGAACTTGTACTGAGTGAAAGGTCTTGACATGACCTTTCCGAATATATATAGACCATATCCGAAAACAATTTGTGAATCCGGATATTTTCGATATAAACCAAACAATGTTTTTAACAAAGGAGCCCACTGTGCGAAAACGAAAATACATAGGGTAATGGAACTTGTACTGAGTGAAAGGTCTTGACATGACCTTTCCGAATATATATAGACCATATCCGAAAACAATTTGTGAATCCGGATATTTTCGATATAAACCAAACAATGTTTTTAACAGAGGAGCCCACTGTGCGAAAACGGAAATACATAGGGTAATGGAACTTGTACTGAGTGAAAGGTCTTGACATGACCTTTCCGAATATATATAGACCATATCCGAAAACAATTTGTGAATCCGGATATTTTCGATATAAACCAAACAATGTTTTTAACAAAGGAGCCCACTGTGCGAAAACGAAAATACATAGGGTAATGGAACTTGTACTGAGTGAAAGGTCTTGACATGACCTTTCCGAATATATATAGACCATATCCGAAAACAATTTGTGAATCCGGATATTTTCGATATAAACCAAACAATGTTTTTAACAGAGGAGCCCACTGTGCGAAAACGGAAATACATAGGCTAATGAAACTTGTACTGAGTGAAAGGTCTTGACATGACCTTTCCGAATATATATAGACCATATCCGAAAACAATTTGTGAATCCGGATATTTTCGATATAAACCAAACAATGTTTTTAACAGAGGAGCCCACTGTGCGAAAACGGAAATACATAGGCTAATGAAACTTGTACTGAGTGAAAGGTCTTGACATGACCTTTCCGAATATATATAGACCATATCCGAAAACAATTTGTGAATCCGGATATTTTCGATATAAACCAAACAATGTTTTTTGAACAGAGGAGCCCACTGTGCGAAAACGGAAATACATAGGGTAATGAAACTTGTACTGAGTGAAAGGTCTTGACATGACCTTTCCGAATATATATAGACCATATCCGAAAACAATTTGTGAATCCGGATATTTTCGATATAAACCAAACAATGTTTTTAATGTAATTTATCCCCTCCCTTTAAGGTGAGGGGATTAATATACATTCAAATGTCACGTCAGTTTTTCTCGTAGTTAGTTATGAATATTTTTTGAAGTGTAGATATTTTGGTCTGAGCGTACATTTTCGAGAAAAACGACCAAAAATATCAGTATGACAGTGGCGGTTATTTCGGTATTTTTCATGGCCCCCCAAAATTAAACGAAGAGTTCCGACTCAGGTCTGTTTGAACTTTTGGGGAGCCGAAGGGGAGTATAAGAACACAGAAGTGTAGAAATTTTGGTCTGAGCGTACGTTTTCGAGAAAATCGACCAAAAATATCAGTATGACAGTGGCGGTTATTTCGGTATTTTTCATGGCCCCCAAAATTAAACGAAGAGTTCCGACTCAGGTCTGTCTGCACTTTTGGGGAGCCGAAGGGGAGTATAAGAACACAGAAGTACAGAAATTTTGGTCTGAGCGTACATTTTATAGAAAAACACACACAAATACAAGTATAAAAGTAATGATTATTTAGGTATGTTTTAATAACCCCACAGTTTAGAATCAGGTCCTTTTATAGCCGATTTCTTTTCAAAGTAGTATAAAATAAAAAATAATAATTAAAAAATAAAAAAAAAAATGAATACAAAAATAATTATGATATATAAAAAAGTTAAATTAAAAATGTTCCGCCCGATCGGTGGTTCGAACCTGGGACGTCGCGTGCGCCAGGCGTGAGCTCTACCCACTAGGCCACGATCATACCTAGAGGCCTGTGCGCAAACATGTATCATGATATTTACAATTATTAAGTTAGGGTGACATGGAGTAAGTGAATGGTAAAAATAGAGATATGTAACTGTTTTTGAACAAAAATATCATTCGATTGGAATTTGCCCATAGGACGTTTGTTGTATGTCGTGAAGTACAATGTGCGAAGGAGACATATTCGGGGGTAAAAATATGAAAAAAACATTCTGATTACCCTATGCTACTACTAAAATGAGTAGTAATAACGACTGCATATTTATGATGGATTAGCTCGCATATTGTAAAACTAAGAAAAAATTATAATTGAACGTATAAATTAAAAAGTCTAAAATTCTTTATACATAACTCACGAAGATTTCTTCGTTTTTCCGAGAAAACAGTAATTGCTATTTAAATAGTGTAAAGATCCTCTGATTTTTTTAATTTGAATGATTTATTTGCTTAAAAATACCGAAATGTTGACCAAAAACACATTTTTGCATACAGCTTTAGATATTTCTGAAACTAGTGAATAGATTAAAATATGTAACAATTTTAGTTGACGCAATTGCTATATGTTAAAAATATTTAACAAAATTTACATATGTATGTGTATACGGTATGTTACGAAAATGTTTTAACATCGTAAAAAATTTACATATGTATCTTCAGATGCATTTTTTTGTTTAATTTTAACTTAAAATTGACAAGCTTTATGTTTTCTTTTGTAATTAGTAAGCGGTTTTCTAACAAAAACATTTTTAAAAAACCCATAAGCATAATTAAAAAATTCTCTGAACAGTGATCTTAGCTGATTGGTAAAATAGCACGCATAATATTAAAATAAATACAAAAACTTTTCTGCTCCCCAGCGTCCTCGAACTCGCAGCCTCCAGTTTCCGAATCCGGCGTTCTAACCACTGGACCACCAATAATACTGTTTCGTCGTTGACAATTAACTATCATGTTCGTTTACAGATGAAATGAGATGAAGAGAGAGAGACAATGCGACAGATATGATACAGAAAAGAGACCTATAACAAACAACATATATACATACATGTCAACATACACATGTATGTATGGAAGTATAACAAACAAAATATATACATATCAGCATATGTATGTACATACATGATGGACACCTCCCGTTAAGTGTCATCACTAAACTCGTCTACGTACTTTCATACATACATGTGCATGTATGTAGATATGTTTGTTATATGTCTCTTATCTGTCGCTTAGTCTCTCTCTCTCTCTTCATCTTCATTTCATCTGTAAACGAACATGACAGTTAATTGTCAACGCCGAAACAGTCTTGTTGGTGGTCCAGTGGTTAGAGCGCCGGATTGGGAAATTGGAGGTAGCGAGTTCGAGGACGCTGGGGAGCAGAAACGTTTTTGTATTTTTTTTAATATTATGCGTGCTATTTTACCAATCAGCTAAGATCACTGTTCAGAGAATTTTTTAATTATGCTTATGGGTTTTTTAAAAATGTTTTTGTTTAGAAAACCGCTTACTAATTACAAAAGAAAACATAAATCTTGTCAATTTTAAGTTAAAATTAAACAAAAAAATGCATCTGAAGATACATATGTAAATTTTTTACGATGTTAAAACATTTTCGTAACATACCGTATACACATACATATGTATATTGGCCAAAGAGATTATAAAGGTTATGAATAAAAAAAATTTTGTTAAATATTTTTAATATATAGCAATTGCGTCAACTAAAATTGTTACATATTTTAATCTATTCACTAGTTTCAGAAATATCTAAAGCTGTATGCAAAAATGTGTTTTTGGTCAACATTTCGGTATTTTTAAGCAAATAAATCATTCAAATTAAAAAAATCAGAGGATCTTTACACTATTTAAATAGCAATTACTGTTTTCTCGGAAAAACGAAGAAATCTTCGTGAGTTATGTATAAAGAATTTTAGACTTTTTAATTTATACGTTCAATTATAATTTTTTCTTAGTTTTACAATATGCGAGCTAATCCATCATAAATATGCAGTCGTTATTACTACTCATTTTAGTAGTAGCATAGGGTAATCAGAATGTTTTTTTCATATTTTTACCCCCGAATATGTCTCCTTCGCACATTGTACTTCACGACATACAACAAACGTCCTATGGGCAAATTCCAATCGAATGATATTTTTGTTCAAAAACAGTTACATATCTCTATTTTTACCATTCACTTACTCCATGTCACCCTAACTTAATAATTGTAAATATCATGATACATGTTTGCGCACAGGCCTCTAGGTATGATCGTGGCCTAGTGGGTAGAGCTCACGCCTGGCGCACGCGACGTCCCAGGTTCGAACCACCGATCGGGCGGAACATTTTTAATTTAACTTTTTTATATATCATAATTATTTTTGTATTCATTTTTTTTTTTATTTTTTAATTATTATTTTTTATTTTATACTACTTTGAAAAGAAATCGGCTATAAAAGGACCTGATTCTAAACTGTGGGGCTATTAAAACATACCTAAATAATCATTACTTTTATACTTGTATTTGTGTGTGTTTTTCTATAAAATGTACGCTCAGACCAAAATTTCTGTACTTCTGTGTTCTTATACTCCCCTTCGGCTCCCCAAAAGTGCAGACAGACCTGAGTCGGAACTCTTCGTTTAATTTTGGGGGGCCATGAAAAATACCGAAATAACCGCCACTGTCATACTGATATTTTTGGTCGATTTTCTCGAAAACGTACGCTCAGACCAAAATTTCTACACTTCTGTGTTCTTATACTCCCCTTCGGCTCCCCAAAAGTTCAAACAGACCTGAGTCGGAACTCTTCGTTTAATTTTGGGGGGCCATGAAAAATACCGAAATAACCGCCACTGTCATACTGATATTTTTGGTCGTTTTTCTCGAAAATGTACGCTCAGACCAAAATATCTACACTTCAAAAAATATTCATAACTAACTACGAGAAAAACTGACGTGACATTTGAATGTATATTAATCCCCTCACCTTAAAGGGAGGGGATAAATTACATTAAAAACATTGTTTGGTTTATATCGAAAATATCCGGATTCACAAATTGTTTTCGGATATGGTCTATATATATTCGGAAAGGTCATGTCAAGACCTTTCACTCAGTACAAGTTTCATTACCCTATGTATTTCCGTTTTCGCACAGTGGGCTCCTCTGTTCAAAAAACATTGTTTGGTTTATATCGAAAATATCCGGATTCACAAATTGTTTTCGGATATGGTCTATATATATTCGGAAAGGTCATGTCAAGACCTTTCACTCAGTACAAGTTTCATTAGCCTATGTATTTCCGTTTTCGCACAGTGGGCTCCTCTGTTAAAAACATTGTTTGGTTTATATCGAAAATATCCGGATTCACAAATTGTTTTCGGATATGGTCTATATATATTCGGAAAGGTCATGTCAAGACCTTTCACTCAGTACAAGTTTCATTACCCTATGTATTTCCGTTTTCGCACAGTGGGCTCCTCTGTTCAAAAAACATTGTTTGGTTTATATCGAAAATATCCGGATTCACAAATTGTTTTCGGATATGGTCTATATATATTCGGAAAGGTCATGTCACGACCTCTCACTCAGTACAAGTTTCATTACCCTATGTATTTCCGTTTTCGCACAGTGGGCTCCTCTGTTAAAAACATTGTTTGGTTTATATCGAAAATATCCGGATTCACAAATTGTTTTCGGATATGGTCTATATATATTCGGAAAGGTCATGTCAAGACCTTTCACTCAGTACGAGTTCCATTACCCTATGTATTTTCGTTTTCGCACAGTGGGCTCCTTTGTTAAAAACATTGTTTGGTTTATATCGAAAATATCCGGATTCACAAATTGTTTTCGGATATGGTCTATATATATTCGGAAAGGTCATGTCAAGACCTTTCACTCAGTACAAGTTCCATTACCCTATGTATTTCCGTTTTCGCACAGTGGGCTCCTCTGTTAAAAACATTGTTTGGTTTATATCGAAAATATCCGGATTCACAAATTGTTTTCGGATATGGTCTATATATATTCGGAAAGGTCATGTCAAGACCTTTCACTCAGTACAAGTTCCATTACCCTATGTATTTCCGTTTTCGCACAATGGGCTCCTTTGTTAAAAACATTGTTTGGTTTATATCGAAAATATCCGGATTCACAAATTGTTTTCGGATATGGTCTATATATATTCGGAAAGGTCATGTCACGACCTCTCACTCAGTACAAGTTTCATTACCCTATGTATTTCCGTTTTCGCACAGTGGGCTCCTCTGTTAAAAACATTGTTTGGTTTATATCGAAAATATCCGGATTCACAAATTGTTTTCGGATATGGTCTATATATATTCGGAAAGGTCATGTCACGACCTCTCACTCAGTACAAGTTTCATTACCCTATGTATTTCCGTTTTCGCACAGTGGGCTCCTCTGTTAAAAACATTGTTTGGTTTATATCGAAAATATCCGGATTCACAAATTGTTTTCGGATATGGTCTATATATATTCGGAAAGGTCATGTCACGACCTTTCACTCAGTACAAGTTTCATTACCCTATGTATTTCCGTTTTCGCACAGTGGGCTCCTCTGTTCAAAAAACATTGTTTGGTTTATATCGAAAATATCCGGATTCACAAATTGTTTTCGGATATGGTCTATATATATTCGGAAAGGTCATGTCAAGACCTTTCACTCAGTACAAGTTTCATTACCCTATGTATTTCCGTTTTCGCACAGTGGGCTCCTCTGTTCAAAAAACATTGTTTGGTTTATATCGAAAATATCCGGATTCACAAGTTGTTTTCGGATATGGTCTATATATATTCGGAAAGGTCATGTCAAGACCTTTCACACAGTACAAGTTTCATTACCCTATGTATTTCCGTTTTCGCACAGTGGGCTCCTTTGTTAAAAACACAGTTTGGTTTATATCGAAAATATCCGGATTCACAAATTGTTTTCGGATATGGTCTATATATATTCGGAAAGGTTATTTGAAGACCTTTCACTCAGTACAAGTTTCATTACCCTATGTATTTCCGTTTTCGCACAGTGGGCTCCTCTGTTCAAAAAACATTGTTTGGTTTATATCGAAAATATCCGGATTCACAAATTGTTTTCGGATATGGTCTATATATATTCGGAAAGGTCATGTCAAGACCTTTCACTCAGTACAAGTTTCATTACCCTATGTATTTCCGTTTTCGCACAGTGGGCTCCTCTGTTCAAAAAACATTGTTTGGTTTATATCGAAAATATCCGGATTCACAAGTTGTTTTCGGATATGGTCTATATATATTCGGAAAGGTCATGTCAAGACCTTTCACACAGTACAAGTTTCATTACCCTATGTATTTCCGTTTTCGCACAGTGGGCTCCTTTGTTAAAAACACAGTTTGGATTATATCGCAAATAACCGGATTCACAAATTGTTTTCGGATATAGTCTATATATATTCGGAAAGGTTATTTGAAGACCTTTCACTCAGTACAAGTTTCATTACCCTATGTATTTCCGTTTTCGCACAGTGGGCTCCTCTGTTCAAAAAACATTGTTTGGTTTATATCGAAAATATCCGGATTCACAAATTGTTTTCGGATATTGTCTATATATATTCGGAAAAGTTATTTCAAGACCTTTCTCCCTGTACAAGTTTCATTACCCTATGTATTTTCGTTTTCGCACAGTGGGCTCCTCTGTTAAAAACATTGTTTGGTTTATATCGAAAATATCCGGATTCACAAATTGTTTTCGGATATAGTCTATATATATTCGGAAAGGTCATGTCACGACCTTTCACTCAGTACAAGTTTCATTACCCTATGTATTTCCGTTTTCGCACAGTGGGCTCCTCTGTTCAAAAAACATTGTTTGGTTTATATCGAAAATATCCGGATTCACAAATTGTTTTCGGATATGGTCTATATATATTCGGAAAGGTCATGTCAAGACCTTTCACTCAGTACAAGTTTCATTACCCTATGTATTTCCGTTTTCGCACAGTGGGCTCCTCTGTTCAAAAAACATTGTTTGGTTTATATCGAAAATATCCGGATTCACAAATTGTTTTCGGATATGGTCTATATATATTCGGAAAGGTCATGTCAAGACCTTTCACTCAGTACAAGTTTCATTACCCTATGTATTTCCGTTTTCGCACAGTGGGCTCCTCTGTTAAAAACATTGTTTGGTTTATATCGAAAATATCCGGATTCACAAATTGTTTTCGGATATGGTCTATATATATTCGGAAAGGTCATGTCAAGAGCTTTCACTCAGTACAAGTTCCATTACCCTATGTATTTCCGTTTTCGCACAGTGGGCTCCTCTGTTAAAAACATTGTTTGGTTTATATCGAAAATATCCGGATTCACAAATTGTTTTCGGATATGGTCTATATATATTCGGAAAGGTCATATCACGACCTTTCACTCAGTACAAGTTTCATTACCCTATGTATTTCCGTTTTCGCACAGTGGGCTCCTCTGTTCAAAAAACATTGTTTGGTTTATATCGAAAATATCCGGATTCACAAATTGTTTTCGGATATGGTCTATATATATTCGGAAAGGTTATTTCAAGACCTTTCTCCCTGTACAAGTTTCATTACCCTATGTATTTCCGTTTTCGCACAGTGGGCTCCTCTGTTCAAAAAACATTGTTTGGTTTATATCTAAAATATCCGGATTCACAAATTGTTTTCGGATATGGTCTATATATATTCGGAAAGGTCATGTCAAGACCTTTCACTCAGTTTAAGTTTCATTACCCTATGTATTTCCGTTTTCGCACAGTGGGCTCCTCTGTTCAAAAAACATTGTTTGGTTTATATCGAAAATATCCGGATTCACAAATTGTTTTCGGATATGGTCTATATATATTCGGAAAGGTTATTTCAAGACCTTTCTCCCTGTACAAGTTTCATTACCCTATGTATTTTCGTTTTCGCACAGTGGGCTCCTCTGTTAAAAACATTGTTTGGTTTATATCGAAAATATCCGGATTCACAAATTGTTTTCGGATATGGTCTATATATATTCGGAAAGGTCATGTCACGACCTCTCACTCAGTACAAGTTTCATTACCCTATGTATTTCCGTTTTCGCACAGTGGGCTCCTCTGTTAAAAACATTGTTTGGTTTATATCGAAAATATCCGGATTCACAAATTGTTTTCGGATATGGTCTATATATATTCGGAAAGGTCATGTCAAGACCTTTCACTCAGTACAAGTTCCATTACCCTATGTATTTTCGTTTTCGCACAGTGGGCTCCTTTGTTAAAAACATTGTTTGGTTTATATCGAAAATATCCGGATTCACAAATTGTTTTCGGATATGGTCTATATATATTCGGAAAGGTCATGTCAAGACCTTTCACTCAGTACAAGTTTCATTACCCTATGTATTTCCGTTTTCGCACAGTGGGCTCCTCTGTTCAAAAAACATTGTTTGGTTTATATCGAAAATATCCGGATTCACAAATTGTTTTCGGATATGGTCTATATATATTCGGAAAGGTCATGTCAAGACCTTTCACTCAGTACATGTTTCATTACCCTATGTATTTCCGTTTTCGCACAGTGGGCTCCTCTGTTCAAAAAACATTGTTTGGTTTATATCGAAAATATCCAGATTCACAAGTTGTTTTCGGATATGGTCTATATATATTCGGAAAGGTCAGGTCAAGACCTTTCACACAGTACAAGTTTCATTACCCTATGTATTTCCGTTTTCGCACAGTGGGCTCCTTTGTTAAAAACACAGTTTGGTTTATATCGAAAATATCCGGATTCACAAATTGTTTTCGGATATGGTCTATATATATTCGGAAAGGTTATTTCAAGACCTTTCACTCAGTACAAGTTTCATTACCCTATGTATTTCCGTTTTCGCACAGTGGGCTCCTCTGTTCAAAAAACATTGTTTGGTTTATATCGAAAATATCCGGATTCACAAATTGTTTTCGGATATGGTCTATATATATTCGGAAAGGTTATTTCAAGACCTTTCTCCCTGTACAAGTTTCATTACCCTATGTATTTTCGTTTTCGCACAGTGGGCTCCTCTGTTAAAAACATTGTTTGGTTTATATCGAAAATATCCGGATTCACAAATTGTTTTCGGATATGGTCTATATATATTCGGAAAGGTCATGTCAAGACCTTTCACTCAGTACAAGTTTCATTACCCTATGTATTTCCGTTTTCGCACAGTGGGCTCCTTTGTTAAAAACACAGTTTGGTTTATATCGAAAATATCCGGATTCACAAATTGTTTTGGGATATAGTCTATATATATTCTGAAAGGTCGTTCCACGACCTTTCATCTTCTATAAGTTCTATTACCCTATGTATCCCAGATTACTTACTGCGCTGACAAAGATTTTTGCAAAATTATATGTACTTTTGGTTGCTATATATATATATAATCCATGAGATTTCTTCTATGTTTGATGTTTACACAACTACATAGACATTATATCTATTTTATAAACCTTAGTTTTGATATATATATTTGCCTGATCGTCCATAAATCGATTCAATATATGCTAGCAGCTGCTTCATTTCGTCTTAACATACCTCTGTTAACCCATTAACAGCGCTCTGTTAAAACTGGTGGTTTGTGTCTTTGCTAGTTAAATTAACAATTTATCTTCACAGACATGGTTAGATTAGTACTTGGATGTCACAAGGTGGCAATTCAACACTACATCCATCCCATGACAAAGTCATGTTAAATTTACCGCTTGTTTTCATGTAAAAGGGATAATCTGCGGACCAAATTAATCCCCTAATGGACCTATTACGCGTTTGGTTTTGTACCGGTCCAACTTCTCTTCGGGAAGTTCAAATTATTAACTTATTCACCCTATTTAAGTAAAATTATACTTATATAGGGCCAATTTTTTGATATTTGTTTTTTCAGTGTTAAGTGTTTGCCAAAAATGTTCAGTTTGCCTTTCCATTTCATTTGTGCTATGTGAAAAATGCGGTTTTTATCGAAAAATTATCTTCAGCGACTTGAAAAATATACTACAGAAGCAATAGGGCGACGGTTTTTAAATTTTATATAGATTTTTAAAAATTTTCTGAAATTCTAAAACAAAATGTCAGCATTTCTAACAAAATTTTTAGTACCAACTGATGTTTCTAAATTCCAAATGGAAATTTTAAATTTCTTTTGAAAATCTGTAAAGTCCTATACCGACCTCGTTTGCCGCTTCAACAAATGAAGAGAAAATATTATTGTCTGGTAAAACGAAAATGCCACTATCTAACCAGGACCACACATTCTCCACACCACTGCACAGCAGAACATCACCACCATTACAAGGACACATTGTGCTTTTACAGAAATTCTATTTTTTCGGGAATACTTTGAGTTTCGTTGAGGGGAGGGAGAAAGGAGGTACAGAGGTAAACTACACACACGCATAACACAACACAATACGTAAGTTTCATTTCTTTCTTCTTTAGCTCTCAGTGCCATGTTGTGTTCTTCGAAGCTCTATGGGAATGCTGGTGGTGTAAACTTTTTTCCCAACTCCAATCTCAAAGGAGATGCATCCTTTCGTCGTCGTCGTCGTCGTTTTTGTTGTCATCGTCAGCCTTCTTTCCATCCAATTCCACTCAGAAAATTTCATGCAACAACATATTTTCATTAACATCCCAGACATGCTCAAACCTAGAGTACCACCATTCAGCAGGAGTGGAAGCAGCCGTGGCAGTCAGGATAGGCTGGTTAGGGTAGGGAGTTGGGATAATACCAAAAAGCATATGTTGGAGGGTTGAAAATATGTGTGGCTCCGGCGGTTTTTGCCTTAAGAAATTTACCAGAAAAAAGCCCCGCCAGAAAACAAGGGTTGACATTCTGTTATTGTCGTCGCCGTCATCGTCCTCGAAGTAGAACCAACCACCAGACCAGCCAACACAACCATATATTTTGTGTATGGAAGATATTTTTGAATTTTGCTCAGAATGACGGAATACAAAATCTACTAAAGGAATTTGACCTCTATAGAGAAAGTTCAAATTGAAATTGGGAATAATTCGAAACTTGGATACAAAGTATGTTTTCTGTTTTTGGCCAAGACGAAATGGAATACAAATCATGGGAGACAGTTTGACCTTTGGGGCGAAAGTTCAATGTGGAAAATGGGGGGGGGGGATAAATACGTATACTTAATATGCTCATAATGGCGCCAAACCACCAGGCGTCGAAGACATGGTAACCTTTACGGTCATAGTTCAACGTAAAATTGGGAAAATTATTATTTTCCAAAACATGTTTTTGCGAAAAGCAATCAATTGTGAAAGTTGTTAATGTTAAGTTAATGGGACTTTTGTTTTTTTCAATTTTGAAAAACGTGAGTAGATTGACTGAATACCTTTACCTTTACATATATCATTTGCTCGTGCTCCGCAGCCAGACAGACCAACAGACATAGAGCTAGAGGAGGAGAAGCTACAGGTCGTCAATTAAGTGGTCATACATATAATGCCCCACTATTAGGTAGGGCCTAAAAAAGGATTATGCAGGACCTACAAAAGCTCTCTGCGTCATTCGCTGTTAAATTCTGAGAAAATTTTGTAATCAATTCAAAATATGTACATTTCCAGGGTTATCGTGCGCCCACCTAGACAAACGGTCAGGCATAGTTCAAATCTGTTTAAAGTTCTTCCGAATTTGAACCAAACACACTTAGGATCTTAGGTCGCTGCTGTAGGCAGACCAACGGACAGGAGGATAAGCTACAGGTCCTCAATTAAGCGGTCCTACATATAATGACCCACCTACAAAAGTTCTGTGTGTCGGTCGGTCGGTGTCGGTCGATCGGTGTCGGTCGGTGTCTGTTGTATTCCTACACAATTTAGTAATCAGTTCCAAATATTTACCTATCCAGGGTATCGTGCGCCCAGCCAGCCCGACGGACGGACATAGTTCAAATAAGTTGCAGACAGACCAACGGACATACAGCTAGAGGAGGATAAGCTACATATCCACTATTAAGTGGTCATGCATATAATGACCCACCATTAGGTAGGACCTAAAAAGGATTATGTAGGACCTATAAAAAGGATTGAAAATAACAAGAAAAGCTCTGTGCGTCGTTCGCCGTTGAACTCTTTTTTCCAGGCTATCGTGCGCCCAGCCAGCCAGACATACGGAAATAGATCAAATAACATAAAAGGTCTTCAAACGAATTTGCCCCAAATAAACTTAAGATCTCAGGTCGCTACTGCAGACGGATTAGCGGACCTAGATCTAGAGGAGTATACGCATACAAGTCCTAAATATTGTGGTCATACATATAATGTCTCACCATTAGGAAGGACTCTAAAAAAGGGTTATGTAGAATCTACAAAATGGGTTAGGAAGGAACTAAAAAGATCTGTGCCTCGGTCGCTATAGAATTCCTAAAAACTTTAGGGGTCAATTCCAAATAAGTACCTATCTGGTTTAACGTACCCCCAGCCAGCCAAGCGGAATGGTATAGATCAACTTAACCAAAAATTTGTTAAACGGGTTTGTCCCAACAACCCTTTTCATTTTAGGTCGCAGCTTCCATGTGTTACACTTTTTATTCGTAAGTACATTTCCTTACACCTGATGAGATGAGGTTATGAAATTTGAACCTTCAGACAAAACATTGCGAGTCCCCCCCTGTTCTGCATTAAATGTTTGCAATCAACTATTCTATATGACTATTCTGTCTCAATTCCTTACTTGAGTGATGTTGGCAACTCTCTCTCTCTTCCCGTCAAGCGAATCGAAACAAACGTAAAGTGGTCTATGTCCTTGCCAGAACCACCAGCCATTGTACCATTGTTGTTGACCTCCGAAAATTGTTTAGGGCACTCTTCCAAACCACTCCACATTCTGTAGGACTTTTGAGGTTTTTCTCTTGAATGTTTTAGGACAAAGAGTGAATGAAAGAGTTGTTGTTGATGATGGCAGTGTGTGTTTAGACAAATAAAACGAATCTGCACTCAAGTACTGGGGCGAAGGGGAAATAACAATTCACAATGCATTTAAGAGTTACATACAGAATTAGGGGGAAAAGGGCCATAAATCGGTTTGAATCTTATAATTGACAAATTAAAATCAAAAGCGTATTTAAAGGGTTTTCCAACAAGAGGTGTTATTTTGGTATTCAAAGAAAAATGTAATTTTTTGACATAAATGACCGGATGTTTATTTCATAATAAAGAGGAAGGTATACCGTTAATAATGAAAAACAACATCAGTCAAATGGCCACCACGATCACGCTTACAGGACTATATCCTTTCATGAAATTAACCAAATCGCAAAGTGACTGCCCTATGTCCTCGATAGCCTCACGAATTCTATCTTTGAGGTCTTGAATCGACGCTAGGCTGTTGGCGTAGACCTTATCTTTCACGTGGCCCCAAAGGAAGAAGTCGCAAGGTGTTAAATCGCAAGATATCGGTGGCCAATTGTGATCACCTCTTCGAGATATAACACTGTCCGGAAACTTTTCCCGTAACAGAGCAAATGTCAAAGAATAAAAGCTTCAAAAGTGACAGCTACCGAAATACCGGGTGATTCAAAATAACACCTCTTGTTGGAAAACCCTGTATTATAATTTCATTTGATTACTTTTGACGCAAAAATCACAAATAATTGCGACATGGGACCTGCAAAAGGATTGAGTTAGAAATTGGGACATTCAATGGAGAGGTGGAGTTACAGCCTTCAATAGAGAGGTGGAGCTACAGCTCCGGAACCTAAAAAAGGATTAGGTAGGATCTGCAAATAGTTTTCGGAAGGACCACAAAACGATTTGCTAGGACCTACAAAACGAACCTACCTTTTATAATCTTCAGGTTGACTCTAGTAATGAGGAAGACCTCTGAGAGATCGACTCTAGTGTAGAGGAGGACTTCTGAGAGGTCGACTCTAGTATAGAGAAAGACCTCAGAGAGATCGGCTCTAGTGTAGAGGAAGATCTCTGATAGGTCTACTTTAGTGTAGAGGAAGGTTTCTGAGAGGCCGACTCTAGCGTAGAGGAAGTCGTCTGATAGTTCGAATGAAGTGCAGAGGAAAACCTCTGAAAGTTCGACTCTAGTGTATAGGAATACCTCTGAGAAGTCGACTATAGTGTAGATGAAGAGCTCAGAGAAGTCGGCTCTAGCGTGGAGGAAGGCCTCTAAGAGGTCGACCTACAAAACCATCCTACACGGACCTACAAAAGCACTGTGCGTCGGTCGGTGTTGAATTCTTATACAATTTCATAGTCTATAGGTCGACTCTAGTAATGAGGAAGACCTCTGAGAGATCGACTATAGTGTAGAGGTCGACTCCAGTATAGAGGAAGACCCCAGAAAGATCGGATCTAGTGTAGAAGAAGACCTCTGATAGGTGTACTTTAGTGTAGAGGGAGGTTTCTGATAGGTCGATTCTAGCGTAGAGGAAGTCCTCTAATAGTTCGAATGTAGTTTAGAGGAAAACCTCTGAGAGGTCGACTCTAGCGTAGCAGAAAACATCTGAAAGTTCGGCTGTAGTGTAGAGGAAGAGCTCAGAGAGGTCGACTCTAGTGTAGAGGAAGAGCTCAGAGAGGTCGACTCTAGCGTAGAGGAAGACCTCTGAGAGGTCGACTTAAGCGTAGAGTAAGACCTCTGAGAGTTTGACTCTAGTGTCTAGAGGAAAACCTCTGAGAGGTCGAATCTAGTATAAAGGAAAACTTCGAGAGGTCGATTCTAATATACATAGAGGAAGCGCTCTGAGAGGTCGACTATATAGGAAGACGAGTATATAGGAAGACCTTTGAGAAGTCGACTCTAGCGTAGAGGAAGAACTCTGAGAAATCGACTCTAGTGTATGTAGAGGAGACCTCTGAGGTCGACTCTAGTATAAAGGAAGACCTCTGAGAATTCAACTCTAGTATAAAGGAAGACCTCTGAGAATTCAACTCTAGTGTAGAGGAAGACCTCTGAGAGGACGAATCTGGTATATAGGAAGACCTCTGATGTCAACTCTACTATAGACGGAGATCTGATTGATCGACATTGATTTCAGAGATCGTCTCTAGTATAGATACATATATACTCGTAGTATCTGTGTGCACCGGTCGCCGTTGAATTCCGATAAATTTTTATTTTAAATAATTACCTATCCAGTCCCTTTAGATATATAAATAAAAATTACAAATAAGAAGCCCAAATCTCAAGCGGCGGAGTCTTTCCTGGAAAATAAAATATGAAACCGATTATTCGAACATGTGGCAAGTGTTGCATACACCCACAATGACATTAACAACATTATACGATTCTTTATTGTTTCATTTTTTGTGAGATTTCAAGTATTGCAGTCATTTCGTCACATACTGAACTCCAGACTGGTTAGGCAGTCGCCAACTCTTGTACATCCACTGATGATTGTGGTGCAACGTCACCATCATCATCATCATGCACATTCTTTACTCTAATCCTTTTTTATTCTTTTTGTGGTAATTCTATGCAATTTCATTTCAAGTATTACCGCAGCAATTTCACAAATGCCCAAATTCACTACGACTACGACGACGTTGACTTTGAAGAGGACATTTGTAGTATTTTATTTTGTTTCCAGTAGTACTGCAAAACCGTTGTTGTCCTCTATTGTTTGCTATAAATTGACCATAAAATCACAATTAGCATAGTTTGCCAAAAACAAAACCTCAAATAACAACAACCGTAACGTTAGAATATAGATTAGAGACTTGGTTCGGAGAGAGAATGCGAAAAAAAGGAGGTGTAAATTCCCATCACATTATCACCCCCTCAGAACACTTGCAGCGGTAGTAGAAAAAGAGAGAGAGAGGGAGTGTAACAAATTCAAAGCAATATGAAAAAAGGCAACCCGACATGTGGCCACAATTGGCAAAATTCCGTATAAAATATTCATTGTGGGAAATAGAATGAACAGCAATGCTCTACTGAGAGTACAATGATCGTAAATGATAGCCTATGCTTTAGGATGAAACATTTTGTAGTCATAAAGTGAAGTATAATTTTGGGCTGTATGTTTAAATTTAGAAATAGGAATTTTTTTAAGTAGTATTTATTGAAAATAAAATATTAAGGATTATCAAGATAACTAATAATGACTAGAGGAAGATCTCTGAGGCCGACTCTAGTATAGAAGACCGCAGTGGTCAACTCAAGACTAGAGGAAGCCCTCAGAAATCGACTCTAGTCTACCGAATGACATCAGCGGTCGATTCGAATACAGAAGACGGCCTTAGTGGTCGTTTCGAGTATAGAGGAAGACCTCTAAGGTCGAATATACTATAGAGTAAGACCTCTGAGGTCGAATCTACTATAGAGGAAGACCTCTGAGGTTAAATCTAGTATAATTAGATTATAGAAATACCTGTCAGCTCAATTATGGATAAAGCCATCAGAGGTCCACTCTAGTATAGAGGAAGACCTCTGTAATCGACCCTAGTATAGAGGAAGACTTCTGATGTCGACTCTAGTATAGAGGAAGACCTCTGAGGTCGTTTCTAGTATAGAGGAAGACCTCTGAGGTGGACTCTAGTATAGAGGAAGACCTCTGAGGTCGACACTAGTATAGAGGAAGACCTCTGAGGTCGACTCTAGTATAGAGGAAGACCTCTGAGGTCGACTCTAGTATAGAGGAAGACCTCTGAGGTCGACTCTAGTATAGAGGAAGACCTCTGAGGTCGACTCTAGTATAGAGGAAGACCTCTGAGGTCGACTCTAGTATAGAGGAAGACCTCTGAGGTCGACTCTAGTATAGAGGAAGACCTCTGAAGTCGACTCTAGTATAGAGGAAGACCTCTGAGATCGAATCTACTGTACAGGAAGATCTCTAAGGAAGACCTCTGATGTCGACTCTAGTATAGAGGAAGACCTCTGAGGTCGATTCTAGAATAGCGGAAGACCTCATAGGTCGTAGTAGACGTAGACTTCTAAGTACAGATGATGACCTCTGAGGTAGATTCTAGTATTGATAAAGACCTCTGAGGTCGACTCTAGTGTAGCTAAAGACATCTGAGGTCGACTCAAGTGTATAGAAAGGCCTCTAAGGTCGACTCTAGTATAGGGAAAGACTGAAGGAATGACTCTGAGGTCGTCTGTATAAAAGCTAAAACTTTTGTGGTCGACTCTAATGTAGAGGAATCCCTCTGAGGTCGATTCTGAGAGACCACTTAGGTCGACTTTAGTATAGAGGGATATTTCTGAGGTCGACTCTAGCATATATTAAGACCTCTGATGTTGACTCTAGTAGTAAGACCTCTGAGGTCGACACTAGTACAGTTAGAAATCTAATCTATAGATTAAGATCTCAGAGGTCGACTCTAGTACGTATAGGAAAAGACTCTGAGGTCGTCTCTTGAGTAGATAAAGACCTTTGAGGTCGATTCTAGTGCAGAGGAATACCTCTGAGGTCGATTGTAGTTAGAGGAATATTTTTTGGGTCGACATTAAGACCTCTGATCTTGACTCTCGTAGTAAGACCTCTGAGGCTGTCTGTAGTATGCCGTAGAAATCGGAGGTCGACTCTTGTATACAGAAAGACCTCTGGGGTCGACTCTAGTATAGAGTAAGACATATGAGATCGACTGTACCACAAATAAGACCTTTGAGGTCGACTCTAGTATAGAGTAGGACCACTGAGGTCGACACTTGTATACAGAAAGACCTCTGGGGTCGACTCTAATATAGAGTAAGACCTCTGAGGTCGACTCTAGTATAGAGTAGGACCTCTGAAGTCGGCTCTAGCAGAAAATAAGACCTCTGAGGTCGACTCTACCATAAAATAAGACCTCTGAGGTCGGCTCTAGTATAGTAAGACCTCTGAGGTCGACTCAAGTATTCTTGACATATTTTCTACCCAACAATTATAAACATCAGCAGAAAATTGCTCCACTACATAGATAAAATATAATTTTCTTTTGCACCGAAAACATCAGCAGAATATTGCTACAAAAGTTTAAAATACAATTTTCTTCTTCAAATTCCCAGAAAACTTTATGAAGTAGATTTCCATGTTCTCCCTTAGCGACTTACGGCAGCAGCGCATTCAAACAACAAAGTTGAATCAATAAAAATGATGTGATACTCTTGGGATGGGGCGGCGGGTGGTATCAAGAATCAAGAACAAAAGCAACCACACTGTATATCCTGACAAGCTCCCTACTTTCCAATTCATAGGAAAAACTCTGAGGAACCTAATAAAGCACAATGAATGACCAGCAGTTCTGGGGAGCAGCATTTAGAGCAGAGCAAACAAAAAAAGGATTACAACTACAATTGACTTTCGATTTATACTTATTTATGTAGATTTCAAGTCAATCTAACTATCTAAGGATAACGAAGAGAAGATCCGAAAGGAGAGGAATTGCAGAAGAGGAGAGACAGTGTAAAAAAGAAACAATAAACGTACAACAACAAAACGAATCAGCGTATAATAGAAAATCAATACCAATTACCAAGAAGAGCAGAAGGACGATAGGACCTATGAGCGACTGAATGGATAGATAGACAGATGGATGGA
This sequence comes from Eudasyphora cyanicolor, assembly GCA_963930755.1. Classification (NCBI taxonomy): domain Eukaryota; kingdom Metazoa; phylum Arthropoda; class Insecta; order Diptera; family Muscidae; genus Eudasyphora; species Eudasyphora cyanicolor. The sequence continues at coordinate 219,266,967 of OZ005735.1, read as the reverse complement.
TGGACAATGAGGTGGAAAAAATGATAAATCTGAGATTAACATCCAACCGGACTATATCAAAGCAACGAAGGCCTTTTTGGAAAGGGAAATAAGCTATGAGGGTTTGAGGCGGTTGAGAAATCAACTTTCAAAGATTGAAATTGAAATTAATACACTATCAAACAAACACTTACACCGGAGGCTGTAGCAACAACAACAAAAAACCTCGGACCTACCCTATTAACAACGAAACAAGTTTATTCATTCATAATAGAGTATTTCTCTCTCTCTGCTCTTTGCAAAGGCCGTAATTGATGGTTGTAAAATAATTGAGCCAATTGCTAAGGGAAAACAAAACAAAAGTCCATCCAATTCCAATACGATACTCGTCGTACTATGCGATTCGAGGCGATACTTTGCGATATCCATAGGAAAGCCGTTCTCAGTCTCCCCTACTCTCCTCTCCGCAGCACTTGTGCGTTGTTCTGTTGTTGGGTTCCGTTGTTCAACATGTACTCGAGTAAACTCGAGTGAATGCAATTTTTGCCAGAACATTGAACTCAAAAGTTAATTTTTTTTTATTCTATTTTCCAAAGCCCCCTTGGTGATGGCTGCACAGAGAAAGAGAGCAGCATGACCACCGCACACATATGCCACATACAGTACTAAGAAAATGTAGCACCAAATTTGAAATGGAATCGAATTTTTAATATTTCTATAGGAAAGGAATATATTATAATTTCATTTTTTAAGAGTTAAAATAAGTAGGAACAGTATTCATTACTATTTTTCGTTAGCTTTGATTGTTTTTAATACTGTGGACCTTATCTGAAGGACACTTTGTTTACCTTAAGTTTGAAATTTGGACGTTCTACGGTGAGTCTGATGTACAGAAAAACAAATGTATATCTAAGCAGATAAAACCTCTTCGGTAGACTGGAGGTACAGAGGAAACGCTGATGATTCTGCTTCAGTATAGACTTGACTTGAGTATGGATAAAGACCTGATGATTCGACATAAATACAGAAGAATACCTGAATGGTCGACTCCTTATAGAGGATACCACAAATTTCGACTATTTTATAGACCAGACCTCAGTGATCTGCTTTAGCGCAGAACAAGACCTCAGTGGTAAACTTGGTATAGAGGAAGACCCCAGTGGTCGACTCTAGCATAAAGGAAGACCTCAGGGGTCGTCTTTAATATAGAGGAAGACCCCAGTGGTCGACTCTAGTATAGAGGAAGACTTCAGTGGTCGTCTCTAGTATAGAGGAAGACCTCTGAGGTCGACTCTAGTATAGAGAAAGAACTCAGTGGTCGACTCTAGTATAGAGGAAGACCTCTGATGTCGACTCTAGTATAGAGGAAGACCTCTGAGGTCGACTTTAGTATAGAGGAAGACTTCTGCGGTCGACTCTAGTATAGAGAAAGAACTCAGTGGTCGACTCTAGTATAGAGGAAGACCTCTGATGTCGACTCTAGTATAGAGGAAGACCTCTGAGGTCGACTCTAGTATAGAGGAATAACTCTGAGGCCGACTCCAGTATAGAGGAATACCTCTGAGGTCGACTCTAGTATAGAGGAATACTCTAGAGGTCGACTCTAGTATAGAGGAAGACCTCTGAAGTCGACTCTAGTATAGAGGAAGACCTCTGAGGTCGACTCTAGTATAGAGGAAGACCTCTGAAGTCGACTCTAGTATAGAGGAATACCTCTGAGGTCGACTCTAGTATAGAGGAAGACCTCTGAAGTCGACTCTAGTATAGAGGAATACCTCTGAGGTCGACTATAGTATAGAGGAAGACGTCTGAGGTCGACTCTAGTATAGAGGAATACCTCTGGGGTCAACTCTAGTATAGAGGAATACCTCTGAGGTCGACTCTAGTATAGAGGAATACCTCTGAGGTCGACTCTAGTATAGAGGAATACCTTTGAGGTCGACTCTAGTATAGAGGAAGACCTCTCAGGCCGACTCTAGTATAGAGGAAGACCTCTCAGGCCGACTCTAGTTTAGAGGAAGGCCTCAGTGGTCGACTCTAGTATAGAGGAATACCTCTGAGGTCGACTCTAGTATGAAGGAAGACCTCTCAGGCCGACTATAGTATAGAGGAAGACCTTTGAGGTCGACTCTAGTATAGAGGAAGACCTCTCAGGCCGACTCTAGTTTAGAGGAAGGCCTCAGTGGTCGACTCTAGTATAGAGGAAGACCTCAGTGGTCGACTCTAGGAATACTTCAGGTGTCGACTAAAATATAGAGGAAGGTATCAGTGGTCGACTCTAGTATAGAGGAAGACCTCAGTGGTCGACTCTAGTATAGAGGAAGACCTCAGTGGTCGACTCTAGTATAGAGGAAGACCTCAGTGGTCGACTCTAGTATAGAGGAAGACCTCAGTGGTCGACTCTAGTATAGAGAAAGACCTCAATGGGCGACTCTAGTATAGAGGAAGACCTCAGTGGTCGACTCTACTATAGAGAAAGACCTCAGTGGGCGACTCTAGTATATAGAAAGACCTCTGAGGTCGACTCTAGTATAGAGGAATACCTCTAAGGTCGACTCTAGTATAGAGGAAGACCTCTGAGGTCGACTCTAGTATAGAGGAAGACCTCTGAGGTCGACTCTAGTATAGAGGAAGACCTCTGAGGTCGACTCTAGTATAGAGGAAGACCTCTGAGGTCGACTCTAGTATAGAGGAAGACCTCTGAGGTCGACTCTAGTATAGAGGAAGACCTCTGAGGTCGACTCTAGTATAGAGGAAGACCTCTGAGGTCGACTCTAGTATAGAGGAAGACCTCTGAGGTTGACACTAGTATGGAGGAAGACCTCTGAGGTCGACTCTAGTATAGAGGAAGACCTCTGAGGTCGACTCTAGTATAGAGGAATACCTCTGAGGTCGACCCTGGTATGAAGGAAGACCTCTCAGGCCGACTATAGTATAGAGGAAGACCTTTGAGGTCGACTCTAGTATAGAGGAAGACCTCTCAAGCCGACTATAGTATAGAGGAAGACCTCTCAGGCCGACTCTAGTATAGAGGAAGGCCTCAGTGGTCGACTCTAGTATAGAGGAATACCTCTGAGGTCGACTCTAGTATAGAGGAAGACCTTAGTGGTCGACTCTAGTATAGAGGAAGACCTCTGATGTCGACTCTAGTATAGAGGAAGACCTCTGAGGTCGACTCTAGTATAGAGGAATAACTCTGAGGTCGACTCTAGTATAGAGGAGTACCTCTGAGGTCGACTCTAGTATAGAGGAATACCTCTGAGGTCGACCCTGGTATGAAGGAAGACCTCTCAGGCCGACTATAGTATAGAGGAAGACCTTTGAGGTCGACTCTAGTATAGAGGAAGACCTCTCGTGGTCGACTCTAGTATAGAGGAATACCTCTGAGGTCGACTCTAGTATGAAGGAAACCTCTCAGGCCGACTATAGTATAGAGGAAGACCTTTGAGGTCGACTCTAGTATAGAGGAAGACCTCTCAGGCCGACTCTAGTTTACAGGAAGGCCTCAGTGGTCGACTCTAGTATAGAGGAAGACCTCAGTGGTCGACTCTAGGAATACTTCAGGTGTCGACTAAAATATAGAGGAAGGTCTCAGTGGTCGACTCTAGTATAGAGGAAGACCTCAGTGGTCGACTCTAGTATAGAGGAAGACCTCAGTGGTCGACTCTAGTATAGAGGAAGACCTCAGTGGTCGACTCTAGTATAGAGGAAGACCTCAGTGGTCGACTCTAGTATAGAGGAAGACCTCAGTGGTCGACTCTAGTATAGAGGAAGACCTCAGTGGTCGACTATAGTATAGGGGAAGACCTCTAAGGTCGACTTTAGTATAAAGGAAGACCTCTGAGGTCGACTCTAGTATAGAGGAAGAACTCAGTGGTCGACTCTAGTATATAGAAAGACCTCTGAGGTCGACTCTAGTATAGAGGAAGACCTCTGAGGTCGACTCTAGTATAGAGGAAGTACTTAGTGGTCAACTGTAATATAGAGAAAGACCTCAGTGGTCGACTATAGAGGAAGATCTACGAGTATGTGTTGCCGAACGAAATGCCGTTAAATTGTTTCTAGTGTAGAAGTATTCAATAGTAATCCCTTCTTCTTAAGCTACTGAAAATATAAATTCCCGAATAATCCCGACCATAAACTTGAGATATCTCTCTGGGTGTTCATTTAAAAAATAGTGTTCGTGCCGTTATTCTTACTTCGGTCATTATCGTTAAATCCACTCCAATGGATGCCAACATCCCGCTCCATTCGACTCGAGAGAAGCAAGGACATCAACGATGGAATGTTGCAAACGAAGTCTTAAAACCAAATGGAGCTGCAATAGTTTTGCTCACAGAGACAGAGAAGAAAAAGTCAACAACGCCAACGGTTCAACAAAAAAAGAAAATAAATGAGACAATTGAAACGACCCCAATTCGCAATATGACACACAAACACAGGCACACACACACGTGTTGCCACACATATATGTGTATGTATATAAAATGCAACTCTGTGCATAATGGCCCCACTAGACAATTCAGGCAAAAACGTGCACACGTACTCACTTTCACACGGTGGAGCAGATTTCGCACAAAGGCCCATTTAAATGTTGCAGCGGACAAAGCAACACTTCACAGTTTATTCTGTTCTGTTTTTCAAAGTGTATTCATGGGTGCGTGCATGAGTGTTGAGCCCAACATACACCCCACACCCTGTTTCTACTGATAAAAAATATACCGACAAATATATCTACGGAGGGGAGAGATAAGAAGAGCGAGAGAGAGTGACACCAGTCATTGAGAAAGAAGGAAAAAACGCAGCACTCGCAAACAAACAAAGGTAAACAATACAAATGGACACAGACACAGGGACAATGCCACAGAATGGTCCTGCTTGTCGTCACATGTTCGTTGCTTTGTCGGTCATCCTGGTCGTTCGGTCAGCCGGTCGACACAATAAAGTCACAAGAAAGAAGAAGCACCACATGGAATGGCGTATGGCTGGAAGAGTGCGTGCGTGCGTTTGACTCAAATAAATGTTGCCATTGGCTATTGAAAAATCCTCTTTGTATATACATACATAAATATTTAACAAATAAATAAGAGCTGTTGAGACCAAACAAAAACAACAGTAGCAACAGTGACAGCGACACAAAAAACAACGGGAAAAAGGAATACAAGAACACACAATCCAACCATCCAGGATGTGACGACCAAGTGAATGAAGGTATCGAACATTCGTCGTATTTTTGTTTATTGTTTGCCGACGACAGACTTCCTCTGCATTTAGGCGACACGACGAGTAAAAGGATAAAGGGAAGAGTAAACGATACGATTACTAGAACTACGAATTGAGCAATTTGAATAAATCAAGCTATTATTATCAACTCTTCGGCAGTTTATTTATAGTTGTGAACGGAACCAAAAGTTGTTACTGTAAAAAAAGAAAGAAAATCCTGTAATCTAAGTAAAGTTATAAATAGACTGTCTGACTACCTGCCAGGATTGTGCATGTATGCGTTTGTATATATTAGGGTGTTTATAGTTATTTAATATTAGATTTGAGGAAACACACGTGAAAGTGTTGGAAAATGACAAACATTAGAGCATCACATTCATGTATATTTATATTACTACACCATTTTCAATTATAGATATTTCAAATAATTTGAATATATTTTAGAAACAAGTACGTACGGCTGATCAAAACCTTTATAGCTATTAAATTTGTATAAGCGGGCCACTATCACAGCAGTTTTTGACTCCATCACACACACTGATATCAAGGTCATACATATCAAATTTCGTGACTCTTTCTGCGATAGTACTACAAAACTTTAATTTTTAAATCTCAGGTTGTGTTGGCGCTGCTGTATTTTGCTCCTTCACGAGTAATGGTATCAGTGCCACACATAGCATTTTTCGAAACACTTGAAGGAAATGTAAGTTCAGTGACCTCTGATAAAAGGTCATTGACGCCGGGTTAAAGGTATTTGACCCAGGATTAACGGTCATTGACGTCGGATTAAAAGTTATGGACTATAGATTAAATGTCATTGACCCCCATTAAAGGTCATTGACCCCCATTAAAGGTTATTGACCCCCGGATTAAGGTCACTGACCTCGGATTTAGATCACTGATCGACTATTAAGGTCACTGAACCCGGATTAAACATCATTGGCCTCTACTGAATGTCACTGACCTCGGGTTAAATGTCATTAACTTCGATTTAAAGGTCATTGACCTCGGATTAATTTGATCTACACCGGATTAAGGCCATTAAATCCAGATAAAAGGTAATTGACACAGATGTCATTGACCCCGATTTAGTGTCATTGACCCTGATTAAAGGTCATTGACCACGGATTGAAGCTCATTGACCTCGGATTTAAGGTTATTTACGGAGGATTAACGTCATTGACCGAACATTAAGGTAATCTACACCGGATTGAGGGCATTGAACTCGGATTAAGATCATTGACGCTGTATTCAGGTCATTAGCCCCGGATTGACCACAGATTATGGTCACTGACCTCGGATTAAAGTCATTGTTCCCCGGATTAAAGATTATGGATCATGGATTAAAGGTCACTGACCCCGATTAAAGGTCACTGACTTCGGGTTAAATGTCATTGAACCCGCTTATGGGACATTGACCTCGGATTAAATGTCGTTGACCCCGGATTAAAGGTAATTGACCCAGGTTAAAGGTCATTAATCCAGATTAAAGGACATTGACCTCGGATTAAGTTAATCTACACCGGATTACGATCATTGAGCCCAGATAAAAGGTCACTGACCCAGATCAAAGGTCATTGACCCCGGATTAAAGGTCATTGACCCTGATTAAAGATCATTGGCCCCGATTAAAGCTCATTGACCCCGATTAAAGCTCATTGACCTCGGATTTAAGGTCATTTACGCAGGATTAACGACATTGACCCCGATTAAAGTTCATTGATCCTGGTCACTGACCTCGGATTAAGTTTGTTATTAAGACATTGACATCATATTAAGGTCATACGAGGGCTGCTATATATATTTCTGGCCTAATAATGAAAATGCGAATATTTATCATCAAAAATTGCTTTATTGTTTTTCAAAGTATTCTCCAGCATGATTTATACACTTTTCCATGCGCTCAAACCAATTGTTGAATCACTTTTTCCACTCCGATTGAGACACCTCCAAAACATGGTTTTTGAACGCTTCAACACCATCTTATGGCGACGAAAATCGTTGGCCACGCTTTTTTTTTCTTGATGTGCGGGAATACAAAGTATTGGGTGCCAAGTCAGGGCTGTACGACGGTCAAAAAGGCGCTGGTTTGAGCCGATGTGTGAGAGCTGGCATTGTCATGGTGCACAATGATTCGTCTTCTCTTTTTCGTTTCTCGAATTTCTCCGAAGAACTTAGGCAAAGAAATTGTGGTGTACCACTCAGAATTGACCGTCCTACGTTGCTCACGCGGAACAGTCGCCACATGACCAGTTTTGCCGAAGAAACAGGCGACCATTTGCTTAGAGGTGCTTCTTCCACGAACAACTTTCGTTGGATTTGGCTCGTTGGACACGGTCGATTGCTGTTTTGTTTCGGGCTCATACGCATAGATCCAAGATTCGTCACCTGTGACGATCTTATAATCGCCAATCGCCACGAGCCTTTTTTTGACCGATTGTCAAATTGTGCGGGATCCAACGAGAACAAACCTTTTCTACGGCCAGGTGTTCATGCAATATCAAATGTATGCTGGTGGAAGAAATGCCCAAGGATACCTCTATCTCACGGTATGTCATATGACGATCTTGCATTATCAGTTCACGCACGGCATCAATGTTCTCTGGCACAACGGCCGTTTTTGGACGACCTTCAAGACCTTCGTCTTTGGGCGAGTGTCGGCCACGATTGAATTCATTAAACCAGTTTTTCACAGTGCTATAGGATGGTGCTTCATCGCCATACACAGATTAAGTTCATCGATGCACTCTTGTCGTGATAATCCACGATGAAAGTTGTGAAAAATTATCGCACGAAAATGTTCACGAGTTAATTCCATTTTTTTTTGCCAAATTGATTTTTTCAAGTCACTGTAAACAACACAAATGATGTTCGTACGTTAAAACGTTCCGGGTACGTTTGTGCTAAAAAATTTAAAGCTTTCCAATTGAAATGTCAGGAAATGTATATAGCAACCTTCGTAGACATCGGATTAAAGTCATTGATATCGGATGAAGGTAATTGACACCGACTAAACCCCGTTTAAATTTCATTGACCCCGAACTAAAGGTCACTGACCTCTATTAAAGGTCATTGACTCCGGATTAAAGGTCACTGACCTCGGATAAAGGATACTGATATCCGATATAAGATCATTGACATCGGATTAAGGTCATTAAATGTCATTGATCCCGAATTAGAGGGCACTGACCCCGGATTAAGGTCATTTACATAGGATTAAAGGTCATTGAACCCGATTGAAGGCCATTGACACCGAATTAAATTACATTGAGCCCAATTAAAGAACAATGATCTCGAATAAAGTTCATTCAATATACAGATCTTGCAGAATGGCGTCCTGTTAACTGATATAGAGTGGTCTCATGTCCCCGGAGGAGCCCTTATGTGAGAATATTTTAGGTTTAAGTTAGCGTGACAGCCAGCTTTGGCAGCTCACATAGATCAGTGTAGGTCCCAAGTGATATCACGGGCTCAGATGCCCCTCAACAAAACCAAACCTTTTGATCAAAAAAAGTTATCAATAAGAATATTGGTACCGGAAAAATCTGTCAGGCTTCCTAGAAAGGCCGACCCCAGTACATTCAGACGTCGCGTACTTACTGAGGGACAGTAGCAAAGCAGGTTCTCAATGTTTTTCACTTCTTCCTCATCGCCACAGCTCCTGCAGAAGTCAGTGGACTCAATACCTAACTTTTTTGATGTAACCGATCAGACAGTGTCCCGTCAGAACAGACGCTTACGTAGAACGTTTTTTCCTCTCTATTGCAAGGAAACATTTTGACCTTCTCAGTTCGTATCATGGCCATATTTGTCTAGCTACCCTACATTTGTCGATTTCTTACCATCTTTCATTGGAGTACCTGATTGCCTAAGCCAAAGCTTGTATTGGGACAGTGTCGCACCAATATATGCAAATTCCTTGACAATTTGTAGTATCGTCTCTTTCCTAGCAAGTTCATCAGCTTTATAGTTCCCCGGGATATTCCTATACCCAGTAACCCATATGAGAATGTTTACTTAGCCTGTTCGAAGGGCTTCAAGGAAGCCACAGATCTAAGACGATTGAAGCCCTGGTCTAGAGCGAGGATCCTACCAGTCCATACCAGCTAGGAATGAATTATATTTATTATAACATAATTACAGTGGCTTCGAATGATTATATCGTCCCTTCAATGTAATAATAGCCTATAATACACTACGCATAGCGTATTATAGGCTATTATTATATTGTCGTACTTGAAATAACCCAGGAAAGATCCCAACAACAGAACCGATTTGTCTTGACCCAACTAAAATCAGGATGGTAAAGGCGCCTCAATTAATGACTTTAAGCCGCATGACCAGGAACACAACGACACTCTACACTACTTGAACTGTCCTACCAATTCCATGCAGTTGATTACTATATTCGACCACTATATAGAAGTATAGCGTGTCTGGGAATACGTTAAATACTTGCCTTTAAAATAATTGTCAGTTTCCAGAGTTTTTCTATTATTATGTTGGAGGATCGAAGTGTCTGAAAAATTAATTAGAAGCCATGGGAAATTCGTTCATTTTACGGCATATCCCTTTCATACATCAGATGGTTAGAAAATGTGTTTGTAGGGCCTAGACACGTTAGTTATATTTTTTATTTTCCACAATTTTGCAAATTTGTTGCTTAAACCCACTAAAGTACATTAAAAATGGCTTGTCCTTGAATCATTGCAACATTTTTTTTCCACAACTTTACCAAACCATCACAAGTATCTCATACCAAAAAGAGTAATATACATTGTACATAGTATGTATATATGTATCCTGCAAGTGTGGCAAGCCTTCTTATAAAACTTTAATGAGCTGAGAAAATACCAAATTGCTCTGGCAAACTTCAAGGAATGACAGCAAAAATGAAAGAGCAAACGAGCGAGAAAAAACTTACAAAAAAACGAATCTTCATTGCCACACGGTAGAGTAGATAGAGTAAGTAGTAGACAAGAAAACGGAAACTGAAACTGCAACTTTTTTCTAAAAAAAAAAGAAACTAAAAACAAAAAATATATAAATGACAGAGCACAAGTTCTGACGGAAGGGCGGCAGAGCGGTATGGCTGTCGGACACGAATTGCTTTCCTTAAAGTTTTGAGCATATCACAACTTTTTCGGATTATTTTTTATTAATTCCAGTGAAAAGTTTTGATGGCAAACAGAGAATTTATGAGCTAAATTTATGTAGTATTTTTTCTTAGAGTTGTTTCTTTGTGTGTCATTATATATTATTATTGAATACGTAGTATTTCTTTTATGAGCGCTAAAAAAGTAGTATATTTCTCGATAACCTCAATAATAGTTTTGGGGGCATTATTGAAGATTATCTTTAGTTGTATTCTTCTTGAATGAATCGCGCTGCCTGGCTAGCTGGACGATGTGTAAACAAAGAATCTATAAGTATTGAATTTTTATTCATAATCGGGTGTTTAATAGAAGGGGTCGTATACAAAATACCAGAAGAAGACACAATTGATATACATTTTTTTATTTTTTAATTATTTTTTTTTATTTTTTACGTCGAGATATCCTAGCTATCTTGTGAGAATGTTTGCTTAACCTATTCGCTGGGCTTTAACGGGACCACAGTGCCAAAAGGACTGAGAAGCCCTGAGTTAAGGGACTAGAGCTCTTTCAGAAAAGCAAATTTTACATACAGTATCGGACAATACATATTGGACTAACTTCATACTCGTACTTCAGTTTTTTTTATTTTATTTATTTATTTTCAAAAAAACGTTACAATATATGATTTAGAGGCCCAGCGCCTTGCAGGCATTATAGAGGCTATCCCCAAAATCTGAAAAACTATCAATTTTTTTTTATTTAGGGATTTGGTCGTTGGAAATACCGGGACAGAATACCAGAAAAGAGAAACTATCAACACTTCTATACAGATGGTTCGAAGCTTAATGATAAGGTTGGCTTCGGTTTTCACTGATAATAACTCAGTCTTGATATACCCCACAGACTACCAGATACCTGCAGAGTTTTTCAAGCCGAAATCATGGCAATAAGGGAAGTCGCCACGTGGCTTAATCGTAACATAGTGACCATCCCTAAATCCATAAACAGCCTTCGACTTACAGTTGTGTAGTTCGTGAACGAACTAGTTCAATTGAACGGGTGCCTTTACTGAACGGTATGAACTATTTCACTCAACTCGTTCATAACAGTTGAGTATTTCACCATGTTTTTTATCTTGAAACATGTCATTTCGTTTGCTCTTCTCGGCTGTTATGTTGGATTCAATCTAAACAAAAGCATTTAAACTTTCAACTCATTACATTCATGTTCCAATCCTTTAATAGCGGCTAATTTGAACTGGTATTAAAGGGTTTTCCAATAAGAGTGATATGATTTCTTTAAAAAAAAACCCTCTTTTTGTCAAATTCAAAAGCTTTTTATTTAATGTGAAGTACAATCGATACAATTAAGTTCTAAATAAACGTAATTCAAATGGCCTCCACGACTTCTTCTGCAGGAACGAATTCGATGAACCCAATTTTCGAGACCTTTTTCCACTAAATCAAGTCGTATGTCATGAATGGCACGTTCAATATTGACTTGTAAAGCTTGAAGAGAGTCTGATTTACTTCGAAAGACCAATGACTTCAAATAAACCCACAAGAAATAGTCTAATGATGTTAAATCACAACTTCTTGGAGGCCATTCAATATCACAATTTCTTCAAATAATCCAATCTTCAAACTTTTCTCGCAACATATCATTTGCTGTGTGGCACGTAGCCACAATCGGTCAATGGCACAAATATAGCTCTTAACGAGAGCTACAATAGTCCGTCGTAGGTCGACTGGAAAGTGTTTTTTTTTTTGGATTAAAAAAATGGACAGCTTAATTTTCAAATGTGAACGGAAAGTTTATTTTTGCTCTAGCTTAACGGTACGTCGGATCGGGAATCGGTCAATGGCAAAAAGATAGATCTTAACGAGAGCTAAAATATTGCTCATGGGTGTCAAGGTCGTAGGTCGACTGGAAAGTGTTTTTTGTTTTGGATTAAAAAAATTGAATTAGCACACGAAAAGGTGCAATTGGAGAACGATTATTATGATAATAAAACTGAATAATTTGTAAACGTTGTTCTTGCGTATATCTCTCCATGGTGAAATTGTAAACACTACTGAATACAATGAAAAACAAATGACAGATCATGACATATTACAAATGACCGAATATATCCCACTGTCTACATGCAGTCTTTGGCTTACGCAAGAGGCAATCCAATGAGATATAGATAGAAATTTATACCTGTAGGGTAGATAGACAAATCTGGCCAAAATTACGTCCGGAGAAGGTCAAAATATTTCCTCGCACTAGAGAGAAATAGACTGTCTACGTTAGAGTCAGTTTTGACAGGACAATGCCTGATCGGCGAAAAATTCCAATTTGAGTTCAATGACTTCTGCAGCAGCTGTGGAAATGTGGAGGAAGTGGAGAGGATTGAGCACCTGCTTTGTTACTGCACCGCATTGAGTTAACGACGTTTGTATATACTGGGGTCCGCCTTTCTAGGAAGTCTGACAGATCTTTCCGATAACTATGAATGTCTTTGTTTATCAAACAGGTTGTTTTCGATAAGGGTCATCTGAGCCTGAGGTATCACTAGGGACCTAAGTACATTGGTATATGTAAGCTGGCTGTTACCCTAACCTAAACCTAGGGTGTCTAGACAAATACGACCCGAGATGGCCAAAATATTTCCTCTCACTTACAAGGAAAAGACTGTCTACCTTAGTGTCAGTTCTGACGGGAATTGTAGAGCATTGAGTACCTACTTTGTTACTGTCCCGCATGGCGTAAACGACTTCTCCGGGGTTTCGGCATTAATGGGCGATTTTCGGAATTATCAACCTCTGGTGTGTTTCATTTAGGGATATGGTCCCTTTTATTACCGGAACTGCAGTATTTTACGTGCGATTTTCGGAAGTATTAAGCTTCTGAGAATTATGACATTTTTAACGCCCAAATATTTGTTTACGCATATTTCTGTAAGTTTATTATTTTTATCTAAAATTACTCAGATAGTGACCTTTGAATGGTGATGGTCAACGGAGATTTTTTCAATGACTCTGGCGCATAAATTCAACTTAATTTGAAAGTTGGCAAGGTTTATGCTGACTTTGGGGCCATTGGTCGATCGAGTCTTATTGACCTGCTACTTCTGTGCAATTTCGAGAACTAACGCAACAAGTCAGAAGGCCAAGTTCTTTATGAAAAATATTTATCCAAGAGTCCTTCAAATTTACTTTTCAGAGATGAAAAGTACCTTTCAACAATTTACTCTTTTAATTCCTCGCTGAAGAGACTAACCTTTTCAATTTCCCTGCAAAATATTTGGGGCCAATATCTGGCACAACCTAATATGGTTTAGAAACCATTTACTCAGCTCCTTGAAATTATGAGTGATAAATTCTGTTGCATTCAGGGATGTCGATATTTTTCAATCCAGCACTATCAAGCTTCTGAGAATTTCGACTCCCTCTTATTCGATTTTAAACTACTATCACACACAAAATGATAAAATGTTACTCTTGCGCTTTTCACTTTTTTTCATTTTGAGACACAACAACTTGCAATCTTTTTCTTAACCCACTCTATTACTGCAAGTTCTTTCATTACACTTCTTATTTCATTTCTTCTATATGAAGTTGCTTTTGTTGCTCATTCTTGGCCTCCCTCGAGCACTTAATCTGCCCCCGCAGCAGCTAATAACTTTGGAGAATTGAACGGAGTGCGGCGTAGGGGACAGAGAAAACACTCTATACTCGCAACATTCAACCTACTTTTGGCAATTGAGCTTTTTTGTATTTGTTCTTCATCTTCATTGGATTCTTGTGCATCGATTGCGGCGGCTACGGTGGCGTCTTGTTATGGTTTCTATTTCTAATGTGTGTATTGGAAGATTGATATTGCCTCTTCTGTCCGCTCTTGTTGCCAGTGTTGTTGTTAACTTTGTAAATTACGTCAAGTAATACACCCCAGATTCAATTATCGGAGCACGTTTTACAAAAAGAAACAAAGCGTAGACACACACCACACACACATGCTACAAACATGAAACACACATACGCACCCGTTACCCATTATAAAGCGTGAACAACAACAACGGCAACATCTGATTACATTTGTTTTTGTTTCTCTTTTTTGTCTATATTGAGGATTTTGTTTTTCTCACATATGGATGGATTTTGTCTTCGGGCAAAACGAGAGTGCGAGTGCGTGCATGTACGTACGTGTGTGTGTGTTGAAGAGTTGAAGTTAACACATCGTTTAGTGTAAAACGCCAGAGGAAAATTATCTATTAACTATTCACTCACGTGTAAGATTGAGTAGTGGGGTTAAATGTGAGTTACCGTGCAACGAATAGGGTTTGAATTGGAATAAGACATAAATCGATGCAATTAGAAATTTGACAGACTGCATATGTTGAATGATATGGATGTATAAAATATAGAAATGTATTGTAATGTTTCAATGTATTGTGAAACATCGAAGGAGTGGACCGTATGTATATCAGAGTGGTTCGGTTTGTGTGGACAACAAATGAATTACATCGAATACCCATCTAAAATGACAGGTTTTGTTTTATGAATGTAAGTCACTGATATCCCCAGCCCTGGCCTCTTCAGCTATTCAGAGCATACCTCTTTCCTTTATACTTACTCACCGAAGACATACCAATTTTTGTTATCCGGATCCAATTTGTGTATGTAAAGTCCGGATATAAATGTGTATTACTGCCACGCTCCTCTTGGTACCTCTCACACAAAGTGTCCAAATCATACCAAAATTGCATGGCTGTAACATTAATACCAGTGCACATTACCACTTACAATTTGGTGCAGTGCAATATTCTTGAAATATCTACAGTTCACCACAAAATAGGAGTATTTGTCAAGTCGCTTCTGGTTGACAGATTCATTCTAACCCAACATTCCCATAATTTCTGTAGCAAACATACATATTTTTCATATTCTGTATTTTAGACCACTTTTGCCAAAAAAATGTTTCCACTAGAAAAAAGTTTCCATTTTCTGACTTTTACACATATGATGGCGGGTCAATTTTATAACAAACCATTTTATTTTGCAGCGTAGTATCCTTTGAGATCTGTACAGTTTGTACAACGTTTCTTCAATTTTGTATCCATTCCAAAAAATAATATTTGTCGAGGTCATCAAAACAGGTATGTATTTATTTGTCAAATCTATTTCCGCCGAGCCATTTCCTCAGGTTTCTTTAACAGGAAATAGCCACTCGAGGCTAAATCCGGTAAATAGGGCGGAAGAGTGAACCTAATTCTCGAAATTTTGGCAATTAAAATAATTGTTTCTTAGCAAAAACAAAATTCAGTAAACCTTTCTTTTACCATTCAAATTGATGGAACAGAAAATAAAGTCCATATTGCGGTTGACTAACGTCAAACACGTCAAAGTTTTCACACGTTTGCGTTCATGGGCGATTGTGAGCAAACGCGGCACACATTTTGCGGAAAGCTTTATCATACCCAAGCGATCGTTCAAAATTGAAACCACTGAACCATGTGAGATGCCTATGGCTTCAACAATCTCTCGCACTTTCAATCTCCGATCGACTAACACCTTATCGGGAATTTTTCAAAAGTTTCGGGTGCAGAGACCCCAACCGGGCTTCTAGAACGTTCAGCATTTTCCGTGCTTGTACGGCCACAACAAAATTCAATAGACCTTTATTTACCATTCAAATTGATGTTGCAGAAAAGAACGTCCATACTGCGGTTGATTATCGTCAAACATTTCTGCTTGATTCAATTTGATTTCAACGAGTGAGGTCTTCTGCGGATTTCCAGACCGATTTTCTCGAATTTTTTGCAATTGTCACAATTAGAAAAAGAATATCAATCGATAAATGCCAAAAAAGTTCAAGGCATGTTTCCGGAAAAGTGTTTTTTGCGTTTAAAAATTCATTCCAATTCGTTCACCATTGACAGATTTTGACATTTGGACGGGAAGGGAATGTATTCTTATAACGGGTTTTCCAATAGGGATGATATGATTTTGAAGTGACGTTTCGGCCATTTGTAATGTCATGATTTGCCACTTGTTTTCATACATATTAAGTAGTGTTTACAATTTCATCATGGAGAAATATACGCAAGAACAACGTTTACAAATTATTCAGTTTTATTATCAAAATAATCGATCTCCAAATGCAACTTTTCGTGCGCTAAGTCCATTTTTTTAAAATCGAAAAAAACTCTTTCCATTCGACCTACGACCTTGACACCCATTAGCAATATTTTAGCTCTCTTTAAGAGCTATCTTTTTGCCATTGACCGATTCCCGATCCGACGTACCGTTAAGGAGCTACAGCAAAAATAAACTTTCCGTTCACATTTGAAAATGATGCTAAGTCCATTTCTTTTTTAAATCCAAAAAAACACTTTCCAGTCGACCTACGACCTTGGCAACTCTGAGCAATAATTTAGCTCTCGTTAAGAGCTATCTTTTTGCCATTGACCGATTGTGGCTACGTGCCACACAGCAAACGAAACAACTGAATTGTTGCGAGAAAAGAAGTTGTTATTTAAATTCATTACACTATTTCTTATTTAGTTTTATTTAGAACTTAATTGTATCGATTGTACTTCACATTAAATAAAAAACTTTTGAATTTTCTTAACAATAAGTGTGTTTTTTTTTTCAAAGAAATGATCACTCTTATTGGAAAACCTTGTATTTTACTGTTTTTGGGTAAGCCTTAGAGGACTCAGCATCAAACTAACGGGTAAAGTGCTCCTGGACCTCAGTATGTAATTAATAAAAATATTTGCAATTTAAATATGTAGGTTGGACTATTAGGTATAAACGTTGCTGAAGCGAACTTAAAGCTCAAGCGGTGTACAGTAATACACAAATGCAAAAAAATTTAATAGTCACCGAATTGGATATGGGTATGTAATTTTACATACTTTTAATAGCTCTCCAGATTAAACTATTGGGAGTGAAATTTGGCTAAGCTTAATTTTCCGAAAGCTCTAGAGTAGCACAATATTACAAAAAAAATATAAAAAAATTTTAAATAAAAAATGTCAGTGAAATAATCGTAAGACAATATCTAATATTGCACCCAGGAAATAATTGGTTGGAATTCGATTGTAACAATAAAAAAATAGTACTAGCAACAAAATGTATATTGCCTACACCGTGTGTTGGTTGTATTTATATATAAATAGTTGAAACAACAATAATATCACGGATACGATCAAATGAAAATGCTTGCATCTAAAACGATGGTTGTGTCAATCGAATTAAGATTGTTTTTTTCATTGACACTCGGTTAGTTGTGGTAACCAATTTTAAACTTTCATTGTAGTACCATATGATCGATTTTTGGTTATGACAACCAATGTTTTTTCTTGACAACAGAAATTGTATCAAGAGAACAAAGATTATTATTGCAACGAATACTTGGTTACTACAACAGAAAAAATATTAATAAATAATCGTGTTTTGGTTATCCCAATAACTTCCCAAATTTAGAATAATCAAATGTATTTCGGGAAATACAGCCGAAAGATTCGTTGCTGTTCTTTTGCTCATACATGCCAAACAAAAAATAAAATAAAATTTGTTCTAGTGCGGTATTTGTAGTCAAATATAATCTCGTGTGGATAATAATGTGTGGAATGCAGAATATGCTGTGCAAAATGTTTTACATAAATAAAAAATAAAAGCACAGGGTTAAGCGATATTTGCATAAAAGTTTTGTGCTTTTTTTCGTGTACTAAAATTTGTGTCAAATATTTCCACATCTCATAATAGTGATGAATTTGTAATATGGGATTTTTAATTTTGTTATGAATTGTTTGGTTCTTTGTTCAATAAATAAAATAAAAATTAATGAAAACTGGTTTTTAATTAATTGTCGGTAGTATATGACTGACAAATTGTCAGAACAACCAATTTTTTAAAACAGTTGGTTGTGGCAAAATACTCCTATAACAGATGATTTTAGCCACCCTTTTCTTAGTTGGCGCAACCAAATATGATTGTTGTCAACATGGAAGCAGAAGTATATCACAACCCAAATGTTGGTTGTCCTGATGGAATTGCATGAGAGTTGACAGAACTACAAAAATTCGGTTGAGGCAACCAAACTGTGTATTCTGTGTGTGATTTCTATTCTTAAACAAATGCTACCACATCGACGTGCAGTACTAGAAAATATTTACCATTTTTAGGTCGAACTGATGCAGTTTCTCGGATTCAGGAAAAGGGCAACAAAAATGTTGCACTCTTTTGCAGAAAGGAAATCGCCCTAAAATTCAAATATATTTAATTGATAAAATTCATACAATTTACAGATTTGGATTGTTTCCAAACCATTAATAATATGAGTAAAACTTCACGCCTCTTGTGTCCCTTTGCCATATGGGCTACATTTAATCGTCCATAACTTATGCGCTATCATCCATCATAATGTATGTTGTTATATGATAATAAGTTCTTCTGTAGGACACTTTGATTTGAGAAAGTGTGAACTTGACAAACATAAAAATAAAATTTAATTGTACAAATTTAATTTCAAATGTTCTATATAATAATCCATGATATTGTGCGTGCGTCTGATAGATAGTTTAGGTTGAGTTTATCTTTATGTCACATATTTCATAAAAATAACCATAAAACAATTTACTACATTTTACAGTTTATATTTCTTTGAGTGTAACGCCGCCCCAATCACAACTTTTTATTGTCATCAATAGTGTAATGTGTATCCTCATCGATTAGTTTGGGCGTTGAGTTTTAAAGAACACACATGAATGTGTACATGTGCTTGTCTGTCCATCTGTCAGTCTGGATCTGTGTGTAGATAGTTTTTAAATAATTTATGATATGTTGTGCATTAGTTTGGACAACCATTTCAGAAGATAAACTTGAGCAAACATTTACATTTACACTCTTTTTTTAATGTTGCCCTTCCCTCGGAGGGGGGTCAGTTAGTCTGCCTGTTGGGACGGCATGCGAGTCTTCTTATCGTCTGACTATTGAACTGGGACGAAAAGCTATAAAAACAAAGTTACTTTCGATGTGTAATCAAATATTCTTTGGTATACTTATCGTCGACATTGGGGGTGTGTTTTTTCTTTGAGCGATTCGATATTAGGTTTATTTTGATAATGACCCAAGAGAATTTGAATTTATATTTATTTATTTTTTTTTTTCTGCTTTCAAAGAAATTTTTATTAAGAAATGTGAACACCACAAAAAACTTAAATATGTATCGAAAAAGACCCACAAAGGTCGTTTCGACTCCAAACAACTCAAAGGTCCTTGGTATAGAGCAATGTTTACCGACTTTCTGTGATCAGAACTCGAGTATATCCGAGCTGCGCTACATAGCGTACAAGCAATGCAGCTTTCGAAGTTGTGAAGGAAAAATGAGGCAACTGGGTTATTAATCTCACGGCGACCGTGCATCAATTGTCCGCTGCGAGCATGCAACTGGACACTCTTCAATTATTTTCTCTGGGGCTACGACAAGCCCATACTCCACTCTAATAAGCTATTATTCCACTCGCATCCCAAAAAACAGAAACCATGACCTTGTTTGTAGATGGAACTGTCTTCGCCTTTTTTTTGGAAACGATTCTCCCATTCCAGTCCAGTGCTTTGACGGTTTTACTTTGTTGTGGACCCATGTCTCAGGCATCCATGCAAAAACTCGGTTTTATTGCGGTGAAACATCGCGAAACACCAAACGCTATTTAAACATCTTCACTAAGCTGTTTTTCTTCCGTTGTGAGCAAACGCGGCACCCATCTTGAGCACAGCTTTGTCATCTTCAAATATTCAGTCAATATGCCGACGACCATTCCAATACCATTTTGTGGATTTTCTTACTGGCGTGTGGACACCTCAATTGATCGATCAATACGGTGTTCATCGTGGCAGTTTAAACTCCGCCACCCAATATTTTATAGTAGTAAACGAGGAGGAGCGGACCGCACCGGAGTAGAATTTATGTAGATCGGCTTTAATATTGGTTGGACTGAGACTTTTCAAATTAAAGCACTGAATAACATAACGGTAATGAAAATTGTCTATGTTTACGAATTCTCTGAGATCGTTTATCGGTTCAGATTTAGTTATAACTCCAAATCTTTGGAATCGAAGCGCTATTGAAGTCATATTTTTCATCTGAACATTACTAAATTTTGCACAAAGGAATTTTTTTATCCAAAAATAAATATAGTTAAATTTGAAGCTGACACATGTCAATAATTCAATAAGCTGTGTCATTTAGTTTGTGTTTGACAGCCATTGATAGCAGACTACCGCGTTATTTGAGGATAAAATGGAAACGAAGGCTAGGTTTGATAAACACTATAGGAACTCCGATTAATATTGTGGCGAGAGAAGTTGCAACCAAAGCGGCAATAAGATTAAACTGCCTATCAATGTAGAGGTACAAGAACTACGGTCACATAAGGATATCAGAGTGTAGTTCTATGGTAACTGACCGAGTGGACTATATACCCACTGTGTACACCTTCGAGAGACATTACATCACTATGATTCCCGCCAGAGATGAATGGGTTGGAAGAATACCAGGTAATAGAAACCATCTCCACTTTTACACGGATGGTTCGAAGCTTGATGAAAAGCTTGGCTTCGGAGTACACTGTGCAGAGCTTAGTTTGGATATAGATACAGACTACCAGATGCCTGCAGAGTCTATCAAGCCGAAATAATGGCAATATGGGAAGTCGTCATTTACTCGGACAGCCAGGCTGCCATCAATTCTCTGTAGGCAACATCCCTAAATTCACAAACAGCCCTCGACTGCCGCAGATCTTTTAACGAGATGGCTGAGCAGTTTAATATCCCTGGGCATGGGGATATTCCGGGGAACTGCAAAGCCGATGAACTTGCTAGGAAAGGGACGACATTACAAATTCTCGCAGAATTTGCATATATTGGTGCGCCATTGCAGGGTGCACTGGCACATGCAGGGTAGCTAGACAAATCTGGCCAAGGTATGACCTGAGAAGATCAAAATATCTCCTCGCACTAGAGAGGCAAAGATTGTCTACATTAGTATCAGTTCTGACGGGACACTGCTTGAGCGGCGAACACGCCAAAAGGTTGGGTATTGACTCCAATGACTTCTGCAGAAGCTGTGGATATGAGGAAGAAGTGGAGAGCATTGAACACTTGCTATGCGACTGCCCCGCTCTAAGTAAACGACGACTGGACATACTGGGGTCGGCCTTTGTAGGCAGCCTAACAGGTCTTTCCATTACCGATATTCGTACTATCGATAAATTTGTATATCAAACAGGTTGGTTTCGATTAGGGGCATTTCAGCCCGTGGTAACACTAGGGACCTAAACTGGTCTATGTGAGCTTGTAAAAAAATACGGCTGCCACCCTAACCTAAACTATTTTAGAACTCTGCACCATTAATTTAAATGCTAAAATGGAGATTTACTATGATTCTTTGTGGCCGTACAAGCACGGAAGATGCCAAATGTTCTGGACGCCCAATTGAGGGATATAAATACAACCGACACAACCGAAAAACTCACGATATGTTGTTGGATGTGCGAGAAATTGTGGACGCAGTAGGCATCTCACTTGACTCAGTGGTTTCAGTTTTGAATGATCAATTCGGTATGTTGTTGTTGTTGTAGCAGCTTGGAGACGCTGCGTTGATAACCCTTAAGTGTATTTCTACAGGGTTTTGCAATAAGAGTGATATGATTTCACACACTAATTATTAAGGAAATTCAAAAGTTTTTTATTTAATGTGAAGTACAATCGATACAATTAAGTTCTAAATAAAACATCATTCAAATGGCCTCCACGACTTCTTCTGCAGGAATGAATTCGATGAACCCAATTTTCGAGCACTTTTTCCACTAAATCAAGTCGTATGTCATGAATGGCACGTTCAATATTGCCTTGTAAAGCTTGAAGAGAGTCTGGTTTATTTTGAAAGACCAATGACTTCAAATAACCCCACAAGAAATAGTCTCATGGTGTTAAATCACAACTTCTTAGAGGCCATTCAATATCACAATTTCTTGAAACAATCGAATCTACAAACTTTTCCGGCAACAATTCATTTGTTTCATTAGCTGTGTGGCACGTAGCCACAATCGGTCAATGGCAAAAAGATAGCTCTTAACGAGAGCTAAAATATTGGTGTCAAGGTCGTAGGTCGACTGGAAAGTGTCTGTTTTTTATTTAAAAAAATGGACTTGGCATCATTTTCAAATGTGAACGGAAAGTTTGTTTTTGCTGTAGCTCTTTAACGTCGGATCGGGAATCGGTCAATGACAAAAATATAGCTCTTAACGAGGGCTAAAATATTACTCATTGGTACCAAGGTCGTAGGTCGACTGAAAAGTGTTTTTTTGGATTTAAAAAAAATGGACTTAGCGCACGAAAAGTTGCAATTGGAGAACGATTATTTTGATAATAAAACTGAACAATTTGTAAACGTTGTTCTTGCGTATATCTGTCCATGATGAAATTGTAAACACTAGTGAATACAATGAAGAACAAATGACAGATTATGACATATTACAAATGGCCGAAACGTCACTTCAAAATCATATCATCCCTATTGGAAAACCCGTTATTTTAGACTTCGTTCCGGCATATATCCGATTGTCGCGGGAACCGTATGTTGTTTTTCATCTGCTCAATGTTGTCCGGTTGTAAATTAACATTCGTCTGTAAATTTCAGGGAATGTGTGTTATTTTGAGTGTTACCGTTTCTATTCTCCACTAGAAGCTCTGCATTTCTGTTAATAGTCGCCATGGTGTTATGTCTATTTTTAGCTTCCCTGTTGACTTGGGTGATCAGATGTTGTTGCAGTGGTAGTGCGCCCGGTGAGTTATTTCTAGATGCAGAAACTCGAATTATTATGACAACAGGATATGTTCATGTTAAATTTTTGCCAGTTCCCTGGCTGGGAATTGAACCCAGCACCTTCGGGATCCAAGTCTAATGCACTTATCACTGAGCTGCCGAAGGACACACTTCGGTATGAAAGAGCTTTCCGCAAGATGGGACCGCGTTTGCTAACACTCGACCATAAACACAATGGTGTGATAACTTCTCAGGTGTGTTTGGCGTTGTTCAACTGCAATGTGGAAGAGTTTTTGAGATGTTTCGTAACCGTGGACGAAACGTGGATCCACCACAACACACCCAAAGACCAAACAGCAGTCAAAACAGTAGTGAAGTGAATCGGTACCGTAGAAGTCATGCCGACCGTTTTTAAACCCTCCACCATAGAATGGGGGAAATATTCATGTTGTCACTCTGTTTGTAACACCTCTAAATAATGATCTGAGATCCAATAATGTATATAAATTCTTAATCGTCGTTAAATTCAAAGATTAAACCATGTCCATCCGTCCGTCTGTTGTAATCATGCTACAGTCTACAATAATTGAACTAGATGGCTGAAATTTGTTATATATACTTCTTATAGCTGCAGCTAACATGGGATTGAAAATGGGCCATATCGGTTCATTTTTGATATAGCCCCCATATATAGCATCTCCACGATTTGACTTCTTAACGCCATAGAGACCACAATTGTCAAGTGATCGGAAATCGAAATTTGGAAATAAGATTTTTTTTGCGCCCGAGGCCATTCTCATGCTATGCATGGTGGAGGGTAATAAGATTCGTCATAGACGTACATAATGCTTTTACTTAACACAGAATACAGTTTGGTTGCCTCCACCGAATTATTTGTCAACCGAATTTTGGTAGTTCTGTCTACTATCATGCGATTCCTTCAGGACAACCAGCATTTTGGTTGTGGTATACTTCTGCTTCCATGTTGGTAAAAATCATATTTGGTTGCGCCAACTAAGAAAATGGTGGCTAAAATCATCTGCTATAAGTTGCCACAACCAACTGTTTTAAAAAATTGGTTGTTCTGACAATTTGTCAGTCATATACTACCGACAATTAATTAAAAACAGTTTTCATTAATTTTTTGAGCAAAAAACCAAACAATTCATAACAAAATTAAAAATCCCATATTACAAATTCATCACTCTTAGGATATGTGGAAATATATAACACAAATGTTAGTACACGAAAAAAAATATAAAACTTTTATGCAAATATCGCTTAACCCTGTGCTTCAATTTCATGTAAAACATTTTGCACAACATATTCTGCATTCCACACATTATTAACCATTATCGAAGATTTATTTATGTAGAATAATTTTATTTTTTGTTTGTCATGTATCAAGAAAAGGACATCAACAAATCTTTCGGTTGTATTTCCCATAATACAATTAATTATTCTAAATTTGGGAAATTGTTGGGATAACCAAAAAATGATTATTTATTAATATTTTTTTGTTGTAGTAACCAATTATTCGTTGCAATAATAATATTTGATCTATTGTTACAATTTCTTTCGTCAAGAATAAAACATTGGTTGTCACAACCAAAAATTGATCATATGGTACTATAATGAAAATTTAAAATTGGTTACCACAACTAACCGAGTGTCAATGAAAAAAAATCTTAATTCGATTGATACAACCATCGATTTAGTTGCAAGCATTTTCATTTGATCGTATACATGTTATTATTGTTGTTTCAACTATTTATATAAATATAAATACAACCGACACACGGTGTAGGCAATAGACTTTTTGTAGCTAGTACTATTTTTTTATTGTTACAATCGAATTCCAACCAATTATTTTCCTGGGTGTTGTTTTACAGGGTTTTCCAACAAGAGGTGTTATTTTGAATCACCCGGTATTTCGGTAGCTGTCACTTTTTAAGCTTTTATTCTTTGACATTTGACAAGTAGAAACTACGCCATTACTAAAAATGGAACGATACACGATTCAACAACGTAATGAAATTATTAAAATTCGAAAAATCATCTTGACTGATAAGGCCCATTTCCACCTCGGTGGCTATGTCAACAAGCAAAATTGTCGCACCTGGGGCTCGGAAAACCCAAGAGTTATTGTTGAGAAACCTCTCCATCCTCAACGAGTGACTGTTTGGTGCGGTTTATGGTCCGGCGGGTTCATTGGACCTTACTTTTTCGAAAATGTGGTTGGATCAACTGTTACGGTGAATGGATTGCGCTATCGAGAGATGATTAATGATTTTTTATGGTCGGAGTTGGATGGTATTGATCTGGACAACTTTTACTTTCATCAAGACGGCGCTACGTGCCACACAAGCAACGAAACCAGTGCTCTGTTAAGGGAAAAGTTTCCGGACCGTGTTATCTCTCGAAGAGGTGATCACAATTGGCCACCGAGATCTTGTGATTTAACACCTTGTGACTTCTTCCTTTGGGGCCACGTGAAAGATAAGGTCTACGCCAACAGCCCAGCGTCGATTCAAGACCTCAAAGATAGAATTCGTGAGGCTATCGAGGACATAGGCCAGCCACTTTGCGATTTGGTTATGGAAAATTTCATGAAAAGGATATGGTCCTGTAAGCGTGGTCGTGGTAGTCATTTGGCAGATGTTGTTTTTCATTATTAACGGCATACCTTCATCTTTATTATGAAAGAAACATCCGATCATTTATCTCAAAAAATTACATTTTTCTTTGAATACCAAAATAACACCTCTTGTTGGAAAACCCATTATTACTATTATTTTGATTTATAAAAAATTGAAAAAAAAAATTGGCACAGTTTTTATTGAAATGCGAATGGTTAAGATTTTTATACAAAAACATATTCTCAAATGATTTATTCAGTTAAAAACATTTTAATCAGATAATATTTTATTGGAAAATACTTGTTTTTCCAGTCAAGTATTCTGATATTCTAAATACAAAAAGTCCTTTTGAAAGCAAAGCGGACAAAATTAGTTTCAACTTTCCTTAAAAATAACATTTTTTGTCTATACTATGAGAAAATAAAACAACAGTATCAATAGATGTCAAAACAAGAAAGTCCTACGAAAAAAAACCAGAAGCCATATTCAAAGTTTTCATACAACAACCAAAAAAAAAAGAAAAACTAAAACAAAACTGCTTATAATAGAATTTTACAGGTTGTAAAAAAATGTGTGTTTAGTTTTGGTTGTTCCTCAAGCTGTTGAAAAGTAAACTATTTGCTGCTGCTATAGAATATACAATCTACAATATAATATATATAAAATACATATGCTATAAAATTATTATACAATTTGTTTGTTTTTTGTAGTGCTGATGATGAAAGGTTCATTGACTTTTGGTTTGCCAGCCAACCCTCTACACTTCCTCCCTCGTCCACCTTATATTTCTAATCCATATAACAACATCTAAAAAATTGCCACAGACCAGCAGTAAATGTAAATTTACTCACCCACAAAAACCTGGAGCAAAAAATAAAAAAGAATATCATATTGAACTTTATGCATTTTTTCGTATCTGGAAAATATATAGTTAAAAGCCGCCCCTCAAAAGGGTAAGCACCAGTGGAGAGGTGAGGGAGGTTGCGCACTACAACAAAATACATAAAATGCAATCACAGCAAAGTGTTACAGAATGAGGCCAATAAAGTATGACAGCCAGCAGCCGGTGCACAGTGGGATGGATGGATAGGATAAACAATTAGAAAATAATTAGGGAACTGTGAACAATCAAAAAAAATGGTTAAACAATTAAAAATATATATTCTCATTTTGATAATAAAAAAAATGATTTCCCACAAAGTCTTCCCTAAAAATACTTAATTAAATTCCAAGAAATTATTTTAATAACAACCAATTCACCTCGAAATCCTATTGTCATATCCCTTAATCCCTACCATTGTTCATGATTTTTCCGCGTCATGATTTTCTCCGTCTTAGACTGTAGAGTTTATATTTGTAGTTTGAGTTGGATTTTGATTTTTTGTTCTGTTTTTGTTTCTTTAGTTTCCGTTTCCTTTTTTGTTTACTCGAACCACTCGGAGAAAGGCCTGAACTCAAAATATAATAGACTGACAAAATGAACTTAGTACTTGTACGTTGGAAAAAGTCGGTCGGACGGTCGGTCGGTACAACATAAAAATCTATTCATTCATCTCTGTCGGTCCGTCCGTCCGTCTGTCTGTCGTTCTGTCTTCATATTTATAAAATGGAAAACCTCGAAACAATAAAATAAAAGCCAGCAATAGTTTGTTGGGTTTATTGTTTTGAATTTCCATGGCATCAATTTTGATTGTTTCTGTAGCATTTTCAAAACACCAGAAGACTGTTGTAATGATTTTAGCTTTGCCATAGACAAATTTACATAATATTGTTGATGATTGCATTTGGAAAATTACAATGGTGATGAGGGTGGGAGGGTAATGTTTGATTGGCACGTTCCTGAAACTCCAATATACATAAATGGAATTTATTTCAGAAATATGTAATTTGGAGTTCATTTTTATTAGGTGTTTATATATGGGTTCAGTACAAAGAAATTTCAAGAGAGGTGCCGCCGTAATGCTGTCTAATGAAGGAAGATTTTTTTATTTGTTCATAATGAAGATCATAACAACTTTTCATTACAAAGGATTTACAAAATCGATTCATTACAATACATTTATTTATGTCTATGGAAAAAATTCGTTCAGGCTACAATGAGAAACAAATGTCAGCACATTTATTTATGTCGATAGAACAAATCTTTTTAAAAATTCCAAACTGAAAACAGATATCCTGATTTTTTAAAAAAAATCGTACTTAGAATAAAAAATTTACTTTATGGTAAAAAATTAGTTATTACATTAATTGTGATTTTTTGACTTTATGTTAAAAAATTAGTTATTACATTAATTGTGGCAATAACTATTTTTTTTAACATAAAGTAAAAAAATCACAATTAATGTAATAACTATTTTTTTAAGATAAAGTAAATTTTTTATTCTAAGTACGAAGTGTCCATATTTTAAAGATTATTACTTATTTGTCCAAAATCTACAATCTTAGAAAAAAATGTTCTTAGTGTAGTTATATACAAAGTCTAACCGCCTGACCCACGATGTCGAACGTTAACGTTCGCAAGATTTCTATGCGAAAAACAGCTGATTTGTGACCTGCAAAAAGCAGCATCCGAAAGACAAAGCGAATGAAAACATACTGCCTGATGCCAGTTAGTTGGTCGCAAAACAGATGGTTTTTGACATCGTGGGTCAGGCGGTAAATCTATAGTTTTTAAAATAAAACAAGTAAGAAAGTTTCAGTCGGGTAAACCGACTAAGGTATACCATCACTTTGTGAGTAATGTAATATTGAATATTACTCGAATTATTCTCTCAATTTGTGTGGGAGGTACCAGAAGGGGTTTATCAAATACACCTTTTTTCGCTGAACATTAGATACTTTAAATTCATTGCACTGTGCCGACTTATAAGCATTTATGTGCACTGGTATAAACGTAATGACAAAATTTCAAGTATTTTTATACACTGGTATTAATGTGATAAGCTGTTATCTTTTGGTGCAAAATGGTACCTTTGTGTAAGAGGTACCAAAAGGGGCGTGAATATGACACCCATTTTTCGCTTGACTGTAGGCAATATAAAGCATAATACTGTACAAAATTTCAAGTTTTTTTATACACTGTTATTAATGTTATAAGCTGTTAACTTTTGGTGCAAAACGGTGCATTTGTGTGGGAGGTACCAAATGGGACGTGGGAACTTCGCCCATTTTTCTCGAGTTGATAGCGACTAATAAGCTAATACTATGTGTGGAATTTCAGAAGATTCGAATAAGTAGTATAGCAGTTAAATAAAGAATTAATTTTTCACAACATTTTAACCCTTTGTGGGGGAGGTACTAGAAGGAGTGGACCAATATGGGCCATCTTCGAACTTAGCCGGAGATAGAAAAAAATATTACCACATACCAAATTTGAAGTCAATCGGTTACTCCTTTCGAGAGTTATCGTGCGCACCAGCCAGCACAGACAGACAGACAGACAAACGGACGGACATTGCTCATTCGACTTAAAATGACCCAAAACGGTTTTCCTCCGAACATACTTGGGGTCTTAGGTCGCTCCTTCGATGTGTTACACTTTTTTCCGTAGCAAATGATATATACCCTCGTCACACTAAAGTGAGGTTATAACAAGTAAGAAAGTTTCAGTCGGGTAAACCGACTAAGGTATACCCTCACTTTGTGAGTAATGTAATATTGAATATTACACAAATTATTCTGTAAATTTTTGTGGGAGGTACCAGAAGGGATTTAAGAAATACACCTATATTTCGCTGAACACTAGATACATTAAATACATTGCACTGTGCCGAATTGTAACCGTTTATATGGACTAGTATATTAACGTTGAGATATTAAATTGTGGTATAATTTGGCCGTTTTGTGTGGGAGGTACAAAAAGGGGCGTGGTGATAACGCTCATTTTTCACTGGACTATAGGCATTATAAAAGCATTACACTGTACACAATTTCAAGTAATTGTATACAATGATATTAATGTTATAAACTGTTAACTTTTGGTGCAAAATGGTACCTTAGTGGGAGAGGTACCAAGAGGGGCGTGACAATAACGCCCATTTTTCACTGAACTGTAGGCACTATAAAAGCATTACACTGTACAAAATTTCAGGTATTTTTATACGCTGGTATTAATGTTATAAGCTGTTAACTTTTGGTGCAAAATGGAGCATTTGTGTGGGAGGTACCAAAATGGGCATGGCAATTTCGCCCATTTTTCTCGAGTTGATAGCGACTAACAAACTAATACTATGTGTGGAATTTCAGAAGATTCGAATACGTATAATAGCAGTTATTAAAGAATCAATATTTCACAACATTTTAACCCTTTGTGGGGGAGGTACCAGAAGGAGTGGACCAATATGGCCCATCTTCGAACTTAGCCGGAGATAGAAAAAAATATTACTACATACGAAATTTGAAGTCAATCGGTTACTCCTTTCGAGAGTTATCGTGCGCACCAGCCAGCAGACAGACAGACACACAGACAGACACACAGACAGACAGACAGACAGACAGACAGACAGACAGACAGACAGACGGACGCACATTGCTCATTCGACTTAAAATGACCCAAAACGGATTTCCGCCGAACATACTTGGGGTCTTAGGTCACTGCTTCGATGTGTTACACTTTTTTCCATAGCAAATGATATATACCCTCGTCACACTAAAGTGAGGGTATAAAAAGCGAGCCAAGAAAGTGTTTTTACATAAGAAAATCTCTAACAACTTTTTGGGAAAAGCAAAATCTTGTTTAATTTTTTTTAATAAACAATTTTCTTTTAATATTTGTAATAAATTATAATATTTTTTTGTAATAAGACTGCTACAGGGTTTTCCAACAAGAAGTGTTATTTTGAATCACCCGGTACTTCGGTAACTGTCACTTTTGAAGCTTTTATTCTTTGACATTTGACAAGTAGAAACTACGCCATTACTAAAAATGGAACGATACACGATTCAACAACGCATTGAAATTATTAAAATTCGAAAAATCGAAAATCATCGAAAAATCATCTTGACTGATGAGGCCCATTTCCACCTCGGTGGCTACGTCAACTAGCAAAATTGTCGCATCTGGGGCTCGGAAAACCCAAGAGTTATTGTTGAGAAGCCTCTCCATCCTCAAAGTGTGACTGTTTGGTGCGGTTTATGGTCCGGCAGGGTCATTGGACCTTACTTTTTCGAAAATGAGGTTGGATCAACAGTTACGGTGAATGGATTGCGCTATCGAGAGATGATTAATGATTTTTTGTTGTCGGAGTTGGATGGTATTGATCTGGACAATGTTTACTTTCAACAAGACGGCGCTACGTGCCACACAAACAACGAAACCATTGCTCTGTTACGGGAAAAGTTTCCGGACCGTGTTATCTCTCGAAGAGGTGATCACAATTGGCCACCGAGATCTTGTGATTTAACACCTTGCGACTTCTTCCTTTGGGGCCACGTGAAAGATAAGGTCTACGCCTACAGCCCAGCGACGATTCAAGACCTCAAAGATAGAATTAGTGAGGCTATCGAGGACATAGGGCAGTTACTTTGCGATTTGGTTATGGAAAATTTCATGAAAAGGATATGGTCCTCTAAGCGTGGTCGTGGTGGCCATTTGGCTGATGTTGTTTTTCATTATTAACGGCACACCTTCCTCTTTACTATGAAATAAACATCCGATCATTTATCTCAAAAAATTACATTTTTCTTTGAATACCAAAATAACACCTCTTGTTGGAAAACCCTTTATAACTAGAATGTTATTTCAAAAGTTGGTTTCAACATCGGCCTCTTATTCCGACCTGGAGTAAATTTGGATATTTATTAGAAAAAATTAACTGCGATTCCCACCACAGGCTCTGGTCTGTCGCTGCAAACATTTAGCCTATGGTCTTTGTAACCCGGCCTTTCCCTGGACCGTAAAATTAGAA
This sequence comes from Eudasyphora cyanicolor, assembly GCA_963930755.1. Taxonomy (NCBI): domain Eukaryota; kingdom Metazoa; phylum Arthropoda; class Insecta; order Diptera; family Muscidae; genus Eudasyphora; species Eudasyphora cyanicolor. The sequence goes on along the minus strand of OZ005735.1, from coordinate 219,235,305 downwards.
TATAAATTTACTTTGTATTGTAATTTATATAAATAAATAAATAAATAAATAACTGCGGTAAACTTTTACTAGAAAATTATTCACTGGATTACAGTGGTCTTTGTAATAAACGATTCGTAGAAAAGGTTTCATATACAGTGCGTAAACATTGGATAGACTCACCTACTTCTATCAGGGGAAAACTTTAATATTTATATTTCTCGAAGCGGTATCTCAAAAATATTTATACCTTTCGAAAGAAAGAGCACACTTTTTTCTTTAAAACGGAAACAATTGTGTGTTTTTCATTTGAAGCTAACGATATTTTCGGAATGGTTTCTCTTAATACGTAGTAACGAAAAATGTTTATTATTAGGTGTAAACTTGGGATAGACTCATACATTAAATGGTTCAAATTAAATTTTTTTTAAAACTAAATATGAAATATTTGACTTACACGGTACAACACATGATTTTGGGACTCACTTCCAGGAATGCCCAAAAATAAGAACATCTGCGTCACTCGTTTAGTCAAATTGGCTCAATTTCTACTTTCACGTCCAATTCTCAAAATTGAGTCCCAAATCAATAAGCTGAAAAAATACTGTACTATGTTACGATTAATTTTTTAATATTCGATATATTTTTATTGCTCCAATGTTTTTTTTGTACATTTTTATAGATACATGCTTTAATTATCGGACTGTTCATTATCTCTAACAATCGCAATATTATTTTTGTCTGAATTTCAGTCTATGCTATCCTTATTCCGATCTGGAATAAAAATTTTTAAAAAAAAAATCTACTAAGATAGACTTTTATTAGATAAATGGGGTACTCCTTTTTGAAAATTTCCCCTGGACCTTTCTGAAAATCCGCATTTGTGATATTGTCTTATAAAAAAATCTTTTTAATATAAATAAATTCCATAATTAACTTACGTGTCCGTAATCTACAATATTAGGAAAACAATTCCGTTTTAGTAATTTACAAAATTTAAATCAATAACATATAAAATACGTCAAGCCAAGAAAGTGTTTCTACATAGAAAGTTTTCTAACCAAAGTGGTGTCGTTCTATTATTCCGATGTTTTGTACATTTATAGACAAATCCACTTTGGATGACTTTTACTTGAGAAATATCCATTGAATGTACAGTTTTTAGAAAAAGTTCGCTGTAATGACCTTTTTTAGAAAAAATGCCGCTGTACTAAACTATAGAAAAAATTAACAGGAGTGATTTCCTTTTATAGAGAAAAGCTCTTTTTAAAAATAAACGTTAATTCGTGCAAAAAAATGCAAATTTTTATAATTTTTTGTGACGAAATGGCAGCATTTATGCGGAAGCGTCTCGAAAAAAAATTGAATTGCGGTGGTGGCACTCATAACTCGATACCGGATCATCACAAATTAAAAAAAAAATAATTTAGTTAGATAATCGTTATACCCAGGTAACGCTGCCGAATTTTTTTTTCGAAATTTTAATTTTTCATTTTTTGGGAACACTGAAGTAAAAAATGCGATTTTTGCGAGAAAAAATCGACTAATTGGTTATTCTTAAATAAAAAATTAACAACTACATATTAAAAATATCGGCAGCCTTACTTTGTAAATTATGTAAAGAAATGATGTGGAAAATTTTAAAAGGATCGGTTCAGTAGTTTTTGAGTTATGAGGGGCACCGTTTTTGAAAATATGGGTTGTGGTGAAAAACGCTTTAAAGTTTTTCTGATGTACTGAGTCACGTATGAGGAGCGGTTGCTTAGACTGTTGTATCTTCGTCAGTTTTGCTCCGATTCACCTCAAATTTTGCAACAATATTCTCTATTCAGAAAAAAAAATTAAAAAAATGCCAAAAAAAAGTTTATAAACGTTACTACAATTTTCTTTCAATATTGGTAATAAATTATGAAGTTTCCCCAATTTTTTTAAATTTAATTTGATACGTTGTACGTCGACGTATATACCATATGTATTATAAAAATAGGCTTTAGTGAGTTGTATACATAATTTTAAATTTTTGAAGGCTGGGTTAGGCAAAAGTTGCCGTATCTTGTGCGTAAATGAGTATTTACCCAAACTTAAACATTGTACCGTATGACTCAGATGGCATTCACAACAAATGTATATATAGTAAATAAACTTTATTTTGTTTAATTTCTTTTGTTTCCGATTTTGTATTTCATACTTGCCATTGCGTTATAAAAGTTTCGCAAAGATTTTTAGCTTTTTCACAGTTTTACTGATTATAATGATATTAAAACCCCACTTTTTATCAGCTTTTTGAAATGCAACTAAAACGTATCATATTACGTTACGTTTACAATTCATTGGCAAATCGTTTACACTCGTCGTTTTACTCAAAAAGCACATAAATCGCTAGATTTATAATATTTATCGAGTCATAAAATCAAGTCGTTACAAAGAAACTGATAATTATTGTGATAAATTAAGATCTGCATACATAAATCTGTGCAAACATCATTTTTTTTTTAAATATATTTTTTAGTTCCGTTTTCGCTTGCTCGTAGCAATTTTCGAATATAAAATTGTTAAGCGACATTACGGTTATGTATACCTAGCTTTAAATACATATATATATATACGTTGATTTTCAGCATATACATATATTAATTAAATATACATATGTACATACATATATAACACATTTTTTGGACTTGAAAGCTTTAGTATTACTAAATGTAATGAATGAATAAATAAATACAAATATTTTTCAGAATTTCGCGTCGATGGGGCAACATTTTTTTCAGAGTCGAAATTACTACACGCTGAAAAAGAATCGCTTCTGTAGTATATTGTCCCAAACATATTCGGCTTGAAGCATATATATGTTTATGGTACACTCTAAATATATAATATTTGGTACACACAAAAATTATATATTTGGGAAGATGTTGTTCTAAACAAATCCTTGTTTTCACCCTAATACCTTTTATTTGGGATTTTAATTCCGAAACAAAAATGTATTTAAATTTAAGTATTTCGAAAATATCGAACCTTAATTGTGTTAAGTTTTTCAGTATTTTAATGATAATTTTTTAGAAATTTTTAATTGTAATCGTATAATTTTTGATAACATTAATTTACTCGAAGGATTGAAAAAAATGCTGACATGAAATACCCAGAAATTTAAAATGAGTCCCTTAAAACAGAATGCAATGCTGATAATGGTATTTTTGACTGGGAGAAATAATTCGAAACGAAGGAAAAATTAAAAATTAAATTAGAAAAATTCACCAAAGTTTTGAAAATCTTTCTTATAAATTATATATATTTGAAGATATTCCTAAACAATAATTTTATTGGTATATAAATACATATTTTATTTGAGAAAATTAGTTTGCAAATATATTTTGTTTTAATATATTAATACATGCGTTCCAAGTAAATTTTATTGATTTTCAAATAAAATTTATTTACTCAGAAATATAAAACATTTAAAAAATTGTGTTCCAAATATATTTTCTTTCGATTCAAACATATCAAAAAAGGCGATTTTGCCCCGTGTATTAGAGAAAAGGCTACTGTTGTGAACTAATACATAATGATACACATAAAATGTTAATACACACAAAAAAATCTACTGGTGTGAACTCTTATTGCAATAATGTACTATATTTTCTTAATCCTTAAATCCTTAATCCTTAAATCAGCTTTAGTTAGAGCAAAATCTACTGGATTGAGCTATTCTTAGAGAAAAGTCTAATGGAAAAACATTTCTTATAGAATAGCCCACTGCTGTGATCCCTTCCTTGAGAAATATATACCGGTCTGATCCTTCCATAGAGAAAATTTAGGTTAGGTTAGATAATTTAACTTAGGAAAACATTTCATAGAGAAATACAGTGAAGTGAAATTTTTATTCGAAATGTCCATTGGAGTGCATTGTTTCCATGATACAAGATAAATTAAAGCGATCAGCTGATATACATATTTCTTCATCTAAGCTCAATAAACTGTCAAATTCATTGTTGACATTTAAAAAAATTAAAGGAAACTGGTACATGTTAAAAATGTTAACCAAAATCTATAAAATACTATACATATTTTGTGTTTTTACGATTTTGTACTTTTTTCACTTATTTCTGTTTTTCTGGCAGATAAATTTGAAAATTTATTGTAAGAGTTGTAAACCAATTCTAGTTGTAGGGCAAGTGACATTTACTTGTACAGGGTGGAGCGGGGGTATTTGCTTTTTTGCACTGCAGGCTGTGGCGGCACTATTGGTCGAACAGAGTGGAGAGTGTGCGTGACTTAAAGTGGCTGACGGGAGATTTGTATTCGTCTGCCTTTCAGTTGCCATCGTGCATTGGACACGTGAGGAGAGGTCATTTTGTGTTGCAACGTATTTTTCAAATGCGCACTCGCTCGGGGTGGTGTGAACTGGCCGGCACACTCACCAGACTTAGACCCATGTATTTTTTCCATGTGAAGGTGCATATCAACCGTCCCAACACCTTGGAGGACCTAATTAACAATATTGAGGCTGAACTAGGCAGAATACCAGTTGACATGCTTGTTAGAGTTTATGAAAACTTCAGAAAACGTATGCAGCAGTGTGTGAATAGCGAAGGTCCACATTTGCCAGATACACTATTTAAAACCATGTATTTTAAAAATTCCCTTACTGTTCAATATAATTAAAATATAAAAAAAAAAATTTAGAGTAAATTGTACTTCCACTAGAATTAACATTTCTTAGAAATAGTTTTCGAAGAGAAGTTCAGCTAGACTTAGAAGTCCACTGGCGTTGGTTTTCTAAATGTCTCTCTTTTGGTGTCTATCTTCCTTTTTGAAGAGAAAATCCCACTGAAGTTAACTTTTCTTAGAATAAGTCTACAGACAAATCTTTCTTGAAGAAAAATTTTAAAAAACAATCGTTTATTAGAGTGAAAGTTTACAAAGTTTTACAGTGTGTAATTACACTTAAGTGAAATTTTCTTCCACCGAATTGAATACTGTGAATTTTTTCTTAAAGAAAATCACCTGAAGCGAACTTTCTATAAAAAATTTGACTAAAGTGAGATTTACAGGAGTAAACTAGAAAAGGTTCATTGGAGTGAACCTTTGGCAGAAATAGATTTACTAAAGTAATCAGTTCTCAGAGGTGTAGTTTCATTGGAGAGAACAATAAAGAAAAGTTCCTTTATTTTTTGAAAAGTGTCCGCTGGAGTTTATTTGAATTTTCTGTAGAAAATCAAGAATGGATTACTTTTTTCTTAGAGAAAACTTCATTAGAGTTAAACATTTAAGTTAACTAGAGCGAATTATACTCGGAAAAAATTAGTGAGTGAATAACAACAGGGGTATAACTTTCTCAGAATTATTTCCATTTATTCTTAAAGAAATAAGAATAAATGGAAAATATCCGCTGCAATATGCTTACTGGATGAAACTGCAGTAGAGGGAACATTTCTCAGATATAGATTCCCGGTGTGAACAAATAGTGTGAACTTTTCTAAGAAGAAATTTTGTTGGAGAAAACATTTGTTAAATAACTTTTTTTTTAGAAAAATTCGCGCTGAAATGTATTTTTTTGGAGAAAGCACCATTGTAAACTTTTCTTAGGATATAGGCCTCTGCTGTGAGCTTTCCTTAGGATCAAAAGTTCAAACATAATCTCAATGCAGTTCTGTAAACTGTTAAAACTTGAACGGATTAGTATTTTTGATAAAACAAAATGCTTCGATTTTAGCTTGCTCATTTTATAGGTTAATATTTTTAATTATTTTTTTTCCCAAATGAGAGGTGTTTCTTATCCAAATCTGGTTTAATGTGAGGATCTGTTGCACATGATTCAAAAAAAAAATTCTCAAAATAACCACTGTGCAAATATCGCAGTATCAATCATGGCCGGGAATCGATTAACAGATATGCCACTATCATCAATGCAATCCTTCTTTACACACACCAACACACACGGTACCAATTCAGCAGAATTCATTCCGCTTGATGATGCTGCTGCTCCACTTCCCGCACAACATAAGTAATCCCAGTGGTTCAGCATTTAATCCCAGTGGAAATCCATTTGGCAAAGCTATTGACAATTCATTTGCTGCACATACGCGATTATGTGTAAACAGTGAAAATTTACTTGGCAACTGTCAACAAATGTCATTATTCAATTTTAATTATTTCACTCATGCACTCACTCACCTCTATCTATGTGACGGGGGCCAAGGGTGGCAGGATGGATGGATGCAGGCACTCTTGGTACACTGCTCCGTTTCGATCGTTGTCGCCGATTCAATTAAATTCCTTTAATCCATTTATCCATCGATGGATGACTTAATGATGAAATTTATATATGTGACAAACAAACAAACAGGAAACATACAACAAATAAACAGTGTTTTTATAAAACACAGACTCACAATAAGTCAACGCAACGAGAACGTTGAGGTTAACGCAGAGGATGATGATGATGTTGCATTTGCTGTTCTATTTGTTGTTAATGATGATGATGATGATGACGACGTCGTTTTTGTCGTCGTCGTTGTTACAGCCACAAATATCAACCTAATTGAAAGGATGCATTACATTAATAAACCACATAAACACAAAGAGAGGCAGTGAGACAGTGAGAGGATATCGAGAATTAGAAAGAGCGTAGAAAATATATTGAAAGGTGGGCCAGGTGCGAAGAGAAAGAGAGTAACAGTTTGTGTGCAAAAAGAGATTAACCGGTAGAAATGACACACACATACTACTCTCAATAGTTCAACTTCATATATAAAATTTGTTACAACATTCAGCTGTGGGTGGGTGGTAGAGAAAACCTGTGTGGCGAGGGGTCACCTCAACGAATGGTGGATGATTTGCTGGGTGGGTGGGGGTTGATCACTGAAAGCCTCACTCAGCCAGAATAAGTGCGTGTGGCCGTGTTGTTAGTGAGTGTAGTGCTACTTTGTGTGCCGCCGTACTGCTGTGCCCCTCTCCAAGCAACACACTCAGCTGAGCTGATGGCTGGTAGAGCGGAGCACACACAAAAGCCAAGTCTATGTTTTGAGTATCAGTCGTCAGGTCTGCGTGTTGAAGTGGGCGGTAAAGTGGAAAGTGAGAAACACCGACAATAACAAACTATGGCGAAAACAAACATGGAAAAAATAACCATCATCATCATCGTGACGAACGATGGTGTGGTTCCATGCGAAGAGGAGGAGGAGGAAGTACCTTATGTGTCGATGTAGGTAGCTTGGAGCTAGAGCAGGCAGTGGTGGTGGTAGATGACGACACGCAAAAACCGAAAACAGCACTCTGACGAAGTCCAAAATGAATGAGGAAAGCAAATACGAAAAAAATATCTACAAAAATCAAGGAACACAACAAACAAAATAACAGAGAAACAAATGACGATAGCAACATTGATATGAACGAACATACAGCTCCGGACCTCCCCGGTTCTCCGGTGTCATGAAGCAAAATAAAAACAAAAACGACGAACAGAGAAATGAGGAGAAGACGTGGAGAAATCATGCAGTACAAATTGTAATAAGAAATGCATGTACATATGTATTAAAATAACTCAGTGGAAATTTAACTGTGGAAAATTTTTCCTAGAGAAAAATTCAACAGAGTGAAATGTTGTAAGAAATTAGTTCGCTATAGCGAAGTCTTCTTAGAAAAAGATTCTCTGTAGTAAACACATAAAATCATTATTCCTAGGGAAAATATATTTTCATAATGAAAATCCACTAAATTGAGGTTTCTGCAAAGAAACCTCATTGAAGTCCTCTGCGTGAATTTTTCTTAGGGAATAGAAAACTAGTGTAATTTTTGTCTCAGAGAGAGACGCTATACTAAACATTTCTTAGATATGTTATAATGTATTAAAAATTACTCACAGTTAGTAGCTTTTTTAGAGAAAATTCATTACATAAAATAATTCTTACTTTTGCTTAGAGAAAAATCACGTAGAGAAAATTATTACTCTATTAGAGTGAACTCTTCTTGGACGGCTTTTCTCTATATTTAACGTTTACTAAAGAAAGTGTCAATAAAATGCGAATTTATTAGAGAAATGTTCACTAATGCTAGTTTTATTTTCTTAGAGAACCACGCATTAGAGTTCATTTTCCTAGTAGATTGGGCGGAAATTTCCGCTTTATTCAGATTTTTAAGAAAATCCTTTAGAGAAAGAATATACATTTCCAAAAAAAAAAAGATTTTTCTTTCAGTGAAAGCTCCTAGAAAAAGAGACCGAACAGTGCCTTTTCACAATGACATTTTCATAGAGGAAAGTTCATTAATAACAGTATAAGTATTTTCTAGAAGAAGAATTTTCTTTATTACATTTTTCAGAGAGTTTGTGCAGAATTTAGGGCTTTCAAGAGCAAAGCCCAAAGAAAATGAAGTTATAAAGAAGGTCCGTCCAGTAGCGAGTAGTGTATCAATGGCGAACGAATAGAAACGTGATTTCAGAGAACGTATTTTAGGACCGATTTTCCAGATTTTTTTGCAATTATCACATTTAGAAAATTAATATCGATCGTTAAGTACAAAAAAAGTTTAAAAGAGACTCCAGAAAACTATTTTTTTCGCGTTTGAAAATTATTCCTACGAGTATTCGTTCGTAACTCGCGAAAATGTAAACAGAGTCACGACGGCACATCTGTATAATAGACAGTCTGTGTCAAAACTCCTTTAGATAACAATTTCGAAAGAAGAAAACAAGATTGAAACTTGACTTAATGAAATCTCCGTAGAAGTGAACTTTACCTATGATCTGTATAGAATACATTTTAAAAATTATAAAAAGTGGAGCAAGGCCCGATATTGTATAACTCTGTTCTGGAGAAAGACCCTCTAGAAGAAACTTTTCTTAGAGGAAATACCATTATTCTTCCTCTACAAGAAGAATGCTTAGTTAATGAAAATTGGAGTAAAGTCTTCTTAAAGAAAAATTTGAAAGTGTCAAGCTTTCCAATTAAAAGTTCCTCTAGATTACATTTCTTAGGCAACTGGAGGAAACTTTACTTAGAAAAAATAACACCAGTAAATATATTTCAACAGAACTCTCAATTATTTTTATAGAAAGCCAATCAATTAATGTTTTCGTTTTAATCAACCATTCTCATTATTAAGTTTTACCTACAAATTAGATTAGCTTTCAAGCTCGAGGTCTGAATGGACCCAAGACCTCGAGCTTGAAAGCTAATCTATCTCACAAAAAACATAAATTTTGTCTACTCTATAGCACTGTTTAATCGAACTGACTCGCCTCCCCAGCTACGCCACCTATAAACAGTGAGACTGTAAAAGAAATGCGTGACATGAGATATTACAAAATATTAAAGAAATGAAGGTCAAGCAGACGTCGTTAAAACTTCTGTCGCAATTCCAACATATGGCGGTTCAATACCACCATATGGACGCCTCTTAAACAAAGAACAAACAAGGAATAGGAAAAATGTAATGACGCACACTAGGAAATTTAACTAAAGACAAACAAACGAACTAACAAATAATAAATATAATGACGACATAAAATGAGGGTTCTATTTGATGGAGTGGAGAATTTTGTCTGCATCATGGAGATTTTGGAAAAAAATTATTCTATGGTTAGAAATCCTAAACAAATAAATACAGTTTTTAGTATTGTCGCATTGGAAAACCACAATGAAAAGAACTCACCGCATATAAAGGTGGCAATTCGAAAAGGAATATAAGAAGCATTGTGTGGACAATACTATTACCGTTTTTCCGAATTCTTTGTCTACAAATGTGACAAATGATTCTTCCTGTGTACAATATTTGTTTACAAAATTTAGAAAATTTCAAGAATTATTTGTACATAGGCGCTTTAACTTTTTTCTAATGGTGATTTCTATTCTGAAAAAAATTTTGCCCCTTCGACTAGAATTTTTGAAAAAAAAATGTCCCCTTTTTGGTGGAATGCTCCTATTTCAAAATTCCAAAATGTGGAGAAAAGTCCAGTTTTCGGGAAAAGGGCTGCGAAAATGTTGCACTTTTTTGCAGAAAAGAAATCGCCATAAGTCTTATGTTTCAAACTGTTTTAAAATCTGAAAGATACAATATATGTATTAGAGAAACTGCAACCTTTTGTTGGATGTATTTGATATGCACACTTACAAATTCTATCTCAAGAAAAGAAGGTGGACAATTTCCAATCATACGTGATTATATTTGTATAAGCAAAAGTATATAGCCTCGAAGTTTTTCAGCAAAAGTGCAGTAGTAGTGATTTTCGACGTTTTCCATTATTTTTTGGAACTTACCTTAGTGAAATAACTAATCCAAACATGGAAAAAATTGGTCACTGTTATGTAATTTAATACTATCAAATTCCAAACAATAATAAAGCCGAGTCTGTTGCTTCTTTTGTCGCTTTAACATATTAGGTGTTAGAGTTTAAACGAGGTCGTACGAGCTGCCGAGAGGAACACGGTGGTGGTCGAGCAATTGAGGTCTCCACTTCAGAAACGGATAAGAAAATCCACAAAATGGTAGTGGATGATCCTTGGCTGAAGGAGCGGGAGCTAGCTAAAATGATAAGACATTTCGAAAAGTCCTACAAATCGCATACTGAACGAAAATTCGAAGATGAAAAAACTGCGTACAAGATGGGTGCCGGCTATTGCTCACGATAAAACAAAACTAGCGTTGTGAAGACATTTAAATTGGTAACCATGTATGAGACATGGGTCCATCAGTTCACACCTGTGACAAAGGAACGGTCAAAGCCTTGGACTGGAATGATTGTATCGTTTCCAGAGATGACGAAGGCAATACCATCTGCAGGCCAGTGCTTTGTTTTCTTTTTTTTTTTTGATGCACGTGGCATAATTTATATATATTATCTTTAAAAATATATATATTATCTAAAAAATTATATATTATCTATATACATATATGTTGTTAGCTAGTTGCTGCGTTTAAAAAAATAAAGTGTTGTTTCATCAAGACACTGCACCAGTTCACGCATGCAGTGTTGCGATGCATGATGGGGTATTTGGTAGCAAAACTGTGGAATAATTAATTTTTTTTGCAAGTAACATACGAGCCTTTGGTACCCATTATTTCAGTATTTGCGCAACAACTCCAAAAAGCCATTTTTAGTTAATAAAATACAACTTTAACTTTAGCATCGATTTTCTTGGGGATAGTCTCATTTTATTCATGATCGATCAGACTACCATAAAATAATAAAAGTATAATATTTATGGATTTTTTTGAATTTAATTAAAAAATTATATATATTATTTATATAATTTTTACCTAATACATTGTAAACAATTAAAGACATAAGCTTTCATTTTAGCAAATACAAAATATAGGTTTTGACAAAAATTAATAATTAAATTTATTAGTTTTATGGTTGGGCAAAAAAGGCAGTCTGACCAAAATGTCAAAAATTCAACACCAGTCATATCGGAAAGTCCTTACCGATCTGGTTGAAATGTGGTATCAGAACTACAACCCAATTGTAAACAAAGAACCGGTTTCAAAATGGCTCAGTGTTAAAAGATTTGCCAAAAATGAAGAGTGGAGTCCGTAGTTAATTGCTGGTTACTTTAAGGAGCTAGATAATTCGTCCTATAAACAGTTTATCGAATGTCTTGAATATCGAGTGCATCGAGATAAAAGGAGCTTATGTTGAGAAATTAAAAGAAAATTTCACAAATTTGTTGTAATTTCTTAGTTAGGTCGACAACTTTTGGGACCGCGATCGTAAATAATATCCATAGTTTCTTTTTATAACAATTGGCATATAATAACTTCTGTCGAATTTTTCGCGTCGATTTGGGCCGCCTGTCTGTCCAAATATTCTTTTGATGAAAAGTGCGGGTCGCAAATATGGAGGGATGTTTACAAAAATTGGTACATATGCACTTATTTGACTAAGGACGTTACCTATTGAAAATGTACTTTCAAAATATATTCAGTTAAAATGTCTTGTCTATCCGGGAACCCAATAAAAATGTATTCACAAAATAGTACGGGGCATTCGTTTTGCATTATAAAGGAATTCCATAAAAATTTTATAAAATTGTAATCGGCTCTCCTGAAACATCGTCTGAAGAGAAAATGGAGAATATCGGTCCATGTTTTGATATAGCCCGCTTAGAGGTCAACTCCAGTGTCATTGCATGACGCTCTAGAGAAAAAAAATTTCAATTGATCTCTCTGAAATTTAAGCAATTTTTCGTTATGTTGTACTATGACGCCAATAGTGAGAATGGAGCATGCCGGTCCATATTTTTATATAGCTCCCATTATTTATGCTCTAGAGAACATAATGTTCAATTGATCTCCCTGAAATGTAAAAATGTATATGTTATTTTGCACTAAAACATCTTTGTGAAAATGGAATATATTGGTCCATGTTTTCAATGCATCTAAAATCATTTCTAGTTGCGTATTGAACCAGTCATAAGCTAGTTGCAATGTGACCTATGCAAACCCATTCGCATCTCTGCCACCAAAAACGATTATCTGAGCTGCTTTACAGTATATGCATGGTACCTACACGTTCGAAATAAGCAAAAACGATTGTCTGGTGGTGGCAGATTAAATGTTCCTCTCTCCCACCACCATTATCTTGTGCTCTCTTATTCTCAAATATAGTAATAACTGAACTAGATATTAACTAGTGCTGAATTGTAAACAAATGAACTTGTTGATTGCCTATGAAAAGCCAATGTTAAAATCGTTAGTTCGTTATATGAAAAAAGGACAGATATGTTACTAGTTTGAAGTAAAAAGCAACTAGTATATTTCAATATACAAACTAGTCATTTTGGCTGTAGGGTTGATATAGCCCCCATATAAAGGTACACTTCGTTTTAGGCTGAAGTTCAGCTGTCCATATTTTGATATAGCCCCCATATAAAGGTGCACTCCGATGACATTTCTTGGCGCTCTAGAGAACACATTTTGATCTGAATAAAATTTCGGCATTTATTCTTTATATAGCGTGATCCATTTCGAGGTTCCCTACTTTTTTAAAGAAAAAATTGAATGGGGAATGTTTATTATGAACATAGAATGTTCTTTCAAATAATGTTATATTTTTTGAAGATTATGTCGATCAAATGTTGGCCGCGGCTACATCTCAGTTGGTCCATCCGTTGAGTCCAATTTTCGATGACTCGTTCGAGAATTTCGACTGGTAACTGGCGAATGACACGCGTGATGCTTTGCTCCAAGGCCTGAATCGAAGCGGGTTTATCCGCATAAACTTTAGACTTTACATATCCCCACAGGAAAAGGTATAACAGTGTGATATTACACGATCTTGGTGGCCAATCGACCGGCCCAAAACGTGAAATTATCTGGCCACCGAAGTGTTCTCTCAATAAATCCATTGATTGATGCGATGTGTGGGAAGTGGCGCCGTCTTGTTGAAACCAAATGTCGCCGAGATCACAAGCTTCAATTTCAGGCATCAAATAGTCGGTTATCATGGCACGATAAGGGTCGCCATTGACAGTTACGATCTCAACGGCATCATTTTTGAAAAAATATGGACCGATGATTCCGATACGTCGGATCGGGAATCGGTCAATGGCAAAAAGATAGCTCTTAACGAGAGCTAAAATATTGCTCATGGGTGTCAAGGTCGTGGGTCGACTGGAAAATTTTTTTTTGATTTAAACAAAAAATTGACTTAGGGCAATTGGCGAACGATTAATTTGATTATAAAACTGAATAATTTGAAAACGTTGTTCAGGCGTAAGTCTTTCCATGATGAAATCCCAAACAATACTTAACAAAAATAGCATTTGAAAAAATAGCTATTAAAAAAAGTATCTCTACTTAGATCACCCTATATTTAGAGATGTCAAACGGCATCGTTTTTCACAAATCCCAGAATTCGGGATTTTTAAATTGCAAATCCCGGGATTTTTTCGGGATCCCGAAATTTTTCGATATCCCGTTATTTTCGGGATATATCGGAATAAATCGGAATTTTCGGGATAAATCAGGATTTTTAATTCATATAATATTATTAAAATATCCCGGGATTCATTTTAAAAAATCCCGGGATTGCGGATCGGAATTTCCCAGGATTTGCGGGATCGGGATTTCCCGTTTGGCATCACTGTTTATATTGCAATTAATCGTCTCTGATGATATAGTGAAGCATATCTGTCCATGCTTTGTTATAGCCCCCCATATAAAGCTCCACTCCGATGTCACTACTTATTGACGCTATAATGAACACAATTTTAAACTGCTGTTGCTGAAATTTAAGCAATTATAGTAGTATATCTGTGCATATTTTGACATAACCCCCATAAAAATGTCCAATCCGATGTCATTTTATGATGACCTAAGAAGTCCACTTCCCAATTCATCTGGCTGAAATTGAAGCATTTGAACTTTATATTGCAATCAATCGTTACTGGTGAAAATGGAACGGAAAAAAGGTACACTCCGATGTCACTTCTTGACGATCTACGGAACACATTTTTCAATTGGCCTGGCTAAAATTTAAGCATTCATTACTAATGCAAATTCCTATCAGCATTCCTAGTATCGATCCATGTTTGGATATAGCCCCCATATAAAACTCCACTGCGACTTCACATCTTGACGCTCTAGAGAACACATTTTCAATACTTTATATAGCATAGGTCCAGATTTTGTTATAGTCCCATATTAGAATTGAAATTTGCGCCCAATGCTGACAAAATCCATCATTATCGAAAATTACCATATTTGGTTTATGTTTTATTATAGGGATCATAGAAAGGATCCTTTCGATTTGAATTTTTAACGCTGTTGAAAATTTAATGAAGGGTTGAAGAACGCTTTAACACTGCTAAAGCGTTCCTCAAACCTTCTTTAACTTTTTATGAATAAGGCCCAATGCCTTTCTTGTTCTGGCATAGTCCTGAATCACACGAGGCAACTTTTTCCAAGCAAGTGTCAATGTTTGTCGGAGAGAGAGAGCTCTTTCCGCCTGCCTCCCTCTCGTACAAAATGTGACAATTGCACGAAAAAAATTGCGCCGTGTGCGTCAGGCTTAGTGTAATCATTTTTTGACATGTAGGTATGTCACCTGATTTATAACTTACGGTGCATTTAGCACAAATTTAGCAGTTAAAGATCGCTTTGAAGGCACTTGAACCACTGTGCATGGAAAATCATGTGCATTATTGTTCCCATATTCACAACGAAAGCCATGCGATGCGGGCTCAATCAAATAAAAAATCAAAAAGATAAAGTTCTGCGATAGAACTTTAGCTTAAAATTAAATTTTATGAACTAGGGTCTGTCCTCAAAAACCCTTTGGAAGGTAACGACCGATAACGTTAACAAATATACATACATAGATAATATAATACCCCTTCATGATTGCATCAAAAAGAATCTATCAATATTTTCTCCTAAACAAATAATGAAATTAAAATAGGAAAAAATAAAAACAACCGCGGTGCTGCTAATATCCAATTTCATCTCGTTCAACATTCAGGGGCAGCAACAAAGTAGAAAGGATAAAAAATATCCTCTAAAGTATAAATATATTCAAAGAACGAGGCAACAAAACAAAAAATGGCAAAAACCAGCAGACGACGAACGAAATTATACACAAAAAATTTACGGTGAAAAAAAAAACTAAAAGAAGTTAACAAAAGGACAATGGAATGGGAAAAACAGGAGAGCCGATATACCGGACTAAAAGCAGCCAAGGAAAACAGGAACAGTAAATGACAACAAAAAGGGAATAGAGACAACTAACTAAAAATGACGGCGACAAATCATATACATATATACAAATGAAATGTATGAACGAACGTACACGACGGCAAGGAGGCAAAAAAAATTGGCAGACAATGAACTTTTTTCTGAAGTTTAAGGAAGAAATTCTTTTAATTTATTTAATTGAAGCAGAATAGCACGGCTACCAAATGAGCAGCAACAAAACCAGAGAGGAGACAAAAACACACGAACGCACACACCCAATGCAAAGCAACGCACACACACACGCAACACGGCGGCGATGCCACCATAAACGGCCTCCACCTTTTTTTGTACACACACTTAGCCGTCGTCGTCGCTACCGCCGCAGTGGCAGAGCGCAACATTAAATTAATTGAATTAATTTCAATTTGTTTATATTTATCTTCTATTTCTTTTGGTTTTCTTGCAACCACAAATTCGGAATTGATTTATTTCTATCTTTGGAGCTGATCTTTTGGAGATCTGTTTATATGTTTGCTTTTCTTTCGTTTTATTTATTCTTCACTTAACGCTGCTGCTGCGGCCGCTGTTTCATGCGCGGAGTTGTTCTTCTTTTATGCATTGCCACTTCCAACTTTTATATTTTTTTCTTTACACTTATTCCACACATGTTTTAACTTCGTTTACATCAATTTTTCCTTTACATATTTTGTTTCTTGAATTATTTTTCTTCTTCAAACTTACTTTGGAGTTTCAATTTGTATGCCCGCACGCAATTAAACGCACTATTTCAATACACACACATACACTGTTTCAACGAGTTTTATTTGTTGCCGACATTGGCTAGTAAGAATTATTTTCTCTAATTGTAATGATTTATTTGAATTTTATTTATTTCCTGTTTTTTTCTGGTAGAAAAACACACTGAAACACTACTACCGTCCAAGAGAGCAAGAGTAGAAAATTAATTCTTCACACACGACGACGCAAACCAAGACTGACCGAAAAGCGTTGTAAAATTTTTTTACAGTACTACGGCGAGAAACATCTCTGTTTTTGTGTCCTTCGCTCTCAGTACGAGTGAGTGCAACTGTTCTTGCTCTGGGTAGAATTTTTGTGTTATTTTCCAATGAAACTTTTATTAAAATTCTTTGCACAATGCCGCATAATAAAACTATTTGACTGGGTTTTGGCTCTTTTGTGTTAACTTATGAAATTTTTACCAATAGCACTAATGTTGATTCATACTCTTTCGTACAACAGTGTTTATTTATCCGGCGAAAACAGAAAACTGTGACTTTTTCCCGATTTCCCTTTGTTTATTTTTTCGTATTGCTCTTTGTTTATTTTTTTTTCGATTTCAATTCGCCGGCACTTTTCATGATGCCAGATTGTTAAACAGCTAGTAATCACAACAAACTCCGTGATCGACCTAAATGGCGTCGTAGACAGAAGCGTTTGGTTGTGCGGGCATACGAGTATTCTGGTTGTTCGTATTTTAGGATTAGTTGTACGATTTTACCCAACCGACAAATGGAAACAACACATTTTCAGAGTTTATGTACAGGGTGTTCAGGGTGTTTTGGTACATGTGATGCGGATATTCAGAGCAATATAGATTTTATGAATGATTTACATTTTTTGAAAATATTTTGAACAAACAACAAAGATGGAATAGGAAATGAAGAAATTTGATAGTTTGCATTTGTGAGTCCGGATTTAGACAGGCTGAACGTTCAGCGGAATATCGGTGATTTGTGGGTGAGAGGGGCAACCGGAAAGATCGGAGGAAAAAACTCTACCTGAACATTTTGAGTTCTTCGTGCAAGTTCAAAAGAGAATTTGATGATAAGCTGCTGAAAAAACTTGCCTAGTGTGTCAAGGGTCTATTGGAGCAGTAGTATTGTGTATACACCCAAATCCGACACAAAGTTTTTTAACTGCAAAAAGTTTTATAGCATTGTTGTTCGGGTTGACCAATTTCTAACAGCATTCGCACTCCCACAATCAATAAAACAAGTTTTGTGCGGAAACAATACTATTTAATGCGAGTAATGTAGAAAAAATGCTTACTTTGGACTTTTCTGGCTGCCGTTAAATTCAAGTCTGACAATTCATAAACAAAACAAATGAAATAAAGCAAAGGCAGAGTTGCCGTATAAGGGAAAACAAAGGGGTTGCCAAAGACCAAAGAATCGGCACGGAAAATCGTCCATACCAAATACACCAGTGCAGAACTGGTAACAATTGTAATTATATGTTTTAATCAAAATAACAGTTTGAGTGCATAAATTTGCTTATTTGGGAATGAAATAAAAAAGTTATGAACCTTAGAAAAATTTTATTTTATATTTTAATTATATTGAACAGTAAGGGAATTTATAAATTACACGGTTTTAAATAGTGTATCTGGCAAATGTCGACCTTCGTTATCCACACACTGGTGCATAAGTTTTCTGAAGTTTGCATGAACTCTAACAAGCATGTCGACTGGCATTCTGCCAATTTCAGCCTCAATATTGTTAATTAGGTCTCTCAACCGTCCCAACGACTTGGAAGACTTAATTAACAATATTGAGGCTATTACAATATGGGATTTTTGATTTTGTTATGAATTGTTTGGGTTTTTGTTCAATAAATAAAAAAATTAATGAGAACTGTTTTTAACTAATTGTCGGTAGTATATGACTGACAAATTGTCAGAAAAACTAATTTTTTAAAACAGTTGGTTGTGGCTTCATACAACAGATAATTTTAGCAACCACAACATGGAAGCAGAAGTATACCACAACCAAAATGTTGGTTGTCCTGATGGAATCGCATGATAGATAGTAGACAGAACTACCAAAATTCGGTAGGCAAATTATTTGGTTGAGGCAACCAATCTGTATTCTGTGTGCATTCCAAAAGTGGACTGTGTCCCATCTATTTCAATCAATTTTTGTTAACATGAAAAGCACATTCTAATATAAATTATAATAGTAAAATATTAAATTCTTACCGGTTTTTATATAGCTTTTCCAGCAAATTCAACATTTAATATTTTTCTACTTCGCGCAATGTTCCAAACAAAAAAAATTAAATGCCGCTTGTCATCTGTTTGTGCTTTTCTGTTGTTGTGGTTTTTTCTTTCGTTGTTGTTGTAGCCGGTTTGTCAAATTCGGATTTTTGAGTAGCTGTATAACATCCCCATACATTTGAAATTGAGTTTGACAGAAGCCGGACGCATTCACTGGTATTTAAGAGATACCCTCAGTATTATAGTTGCCGAGTTGTTCAGAATGAAAGATTGGTCGCACTATTTGCATTCATCCGTCGGTAACACATTGATGAATTCGTAAAAATCCTTAAGCCTTATTCAGAATGAAAGATTGGTCGCACTATTTGCATTCATCCGTCGGTAACACATTGATGAATTCGTAAAAATCCTTAAGCCTTATTCATACAAATTTATTGTAGGTTTGAGGAAGGTTCTACTTAAAACACTGCCCAAAGTTTAAAGAGCGCATTGAACATGAGCGATCACGTAAGACGTCATTAATCAACCAATCATCAAAATACACGCGACTGGTATTTCAGTTCGTGCCACTACTCTAATGATGTTTTCTTTTGTTACACACTCTTGAACTGCTACATTTTTATGGTTGTTCAGAATTACACGAGGATATTTCTTTCAGCAGATTCTCCTCTAATTCTCTTTTAAAATTGCGTTTTTTGTACTTTTGTTTCGACTATCCCGCCGAGTAAAACTAAAGGTTTTCGACACAAACGTAAAATCAGTCCTATTATATTGCTGCGAAACCTGGAACGCTGCACCACGAGCTATCCACAAATTGCAGGTGTTTGCTAATCAGTGCCTCCGAAGAATAATGCGTATCTTCTGGCCAAGTATAATCTCAAACAACAGGTTATGGGCCGTAACAAGCCATCTTCCGATTGTCAGAGAAATAAAGAAACGTAAGTGGAACTGGATCGGCCACATTCTACGAAGGCCAGTAAACGACAAAACCCGAAATGCCATCGACTGGAATCCGCAAGATAAAATTCGTTGCCCAAGATAAATCACGCTGGAACGTGTTTGTTGAGGCCTTATGCTCCTTATAGGAACATCGGGAACATATATATATTTCCTGTCTGAACTGTTGTTGTTTCAAAGCGCGAATGGAAAAGATTGAGCCCGAGAAGAAAAAAGCAACGCTGCGAACTTACAATTTTCATCTTGCAACGTTGTCAGAAAAGTCATCATCATCTCTTCGTTTCTTGTAACCACAAATTGAGAATTGATTTATTTCTATCCTTGGAACTGATCTTTTGGAGATCTGTTTATCTGTGATGAGTATTTTTTCTATCTGGGGTATGTCCAAAGAAGACTTACGACCACCAAAGGTTTTAAAAGATTTCCTCTTGTGGTAAGTCAGAACGAGTCTTCCGCTCTACGGAGCTAACGAGAGGGTGTTTTGACATAATTTCGCAAACATTTGTAATCTACTGGATTTTTTTATTTCCTTTGAGATCCAAAACCCATTTTCATGACCCTGTCTTTTCCGCCATATAGAAATGTTATTTTTTTTAAGTTCAAATTAACACGTGGATCCGTTTACACAACGTAATTTTGTTTCGGCTATTCCTCTGTAAATTGTTGCTGGTTCTTTTATAAATTGTTTTTGTTTCAAAGTGCCAATGAAAATCACAAAACGTTGATCCTAAGAAGCGCGAGTACGGGAGATTTTTTTGCCCTCCATTCCGACTGCCTTTCCCTCCTACAAATCGCCGATAATCTGCTGAACATTCAGCCCGTGTAAGTCCTGAGTCACGCGAGGCTACTTTTTCCAAGCAGGTGACAAAGTTTGTTGTAAAGAGAGGCAGGCTGAAAAATTTGTCTGCCGCTCTCTCCTACAAACTTTGACACTTGCTTGAAAAAAATTGCCACGTGTGAATCAGATCTAAATAGAGACTAATATTTGTAGCACTTTTAATTTAAGCATTCGGGCCGGGCAATTTTTGTGGGTTCTGATGGCCGTGTCCCGTATTACGTTACGATTGGACCAAAAGGAACAAGATACTTCACTTTTTAAATTTTGAAGCATTTTTCAAAAACAGCATTTCAGCCGAAGAGTTCTCTATTTACAACACTTTAGTAAACAGCTGATTAAAGGCCGGGTTAGGCATACGTAACCGTAACTTATCTTTACCGTTGCCGTAACGTTGCCCGTTTGAGCGATTAGCCAACGTTGAGATAACGAGTCATATGGTCTGACAACAACAATACATAAGTAAACAAAAAAGCCGCGATTTCTTTTTGTTTAGGTTTATTAAAAATTAAGTTAAAAAGATTGTTTATAAATTTGTGTGTTTTTAAATCTGTGCAGAATTTACAATTAAAGTAAATCAAGAAAATATCGTCCTATAAACAATGACTGAGTTAACTACGCCAAAGCAACGGATTAGACCGGCAGGGATATAACAATAACAATACTGTATGTCAAATATTGCTTTATCCTATGATTCCAAGTTGGGAAATATTAACATTCTATTCTTTAAAATTGTAGATATTTGGGTCACGGTTGTTCCATACAATCGATTGCATGGAGTCACAGGCTGGGGAAAACAACAATCCGAAATATTGTTTTAGAATACAGTGAAGTTTTGTGGCGCTTGCTTTCTCCGATTTAATTAAGTGAACCAACTACACAGCAGTACAAACACATTGCCAATGATTTTCAACGAATGTGGGATATGCCGAATTGTGTGGGAATCTGCGATGCTAACTATACATTCATATCAGTTAATGTTGGAAGTTATGGCAGCCAACACGATGGGGGTATGTCCATTAAACTTCTATTTAATTGTAATCTATTTTAATACAAACAATTTCCATTTCTTAATTTAAATTAAATACAGCTATATTCCAGTACTCTCCGTTTGGCCAATCAGTTATTTTAGGTACAGTACCTGTACCTTCTAGTAAACCATTATCGTCAGCATCCTCTGAAGCCTTTCCTCATTTTTTTTATTGGCGATGCGGCGTTTCCCCTGAGGAATATCCTTGGTCTAAGTCAACAACTATAGACGAGCTCAGAGACAACACCCAACGCGAAATTGCCAACGTTCCGGTCGAAATGTCGCTGTTGACGGGCTCGTGGTAGTCATATGACCGAAATTGAATTGCATTCTTAAAATGTAACATTTGCACTACACCTGGAATAAATTTGAACTCAATATCTTAAATATTCTGTGTTTTATTAATACTTTTACTTATGTCTATTTCCATTGAAGAGGGACTCTGCCAAATCCAATCCAATCTCTATCTATAAATAAGTCCACATTTGTAGAGACGCTTATATTGCTGTCAAATTCACCCACAATGAAGAAGATTGGCGCAATGATTGTCTCGTACTGTCGCCAAAGGAATCCTGAAGCAGATTATAAATTTAATTTTTAATTGAATCAGCCGCGATCTTCATAAAACTCACCTGTGACGCCCAGCTCCTTGCCAATTTGCTTCCAAGCTTCTCGCTTTTTTCAGATATCCTATATGCTGGGTTATATTTATTGTATAAATGCTCGTGCAACTGCAGCAATGAATCAAATCTTCGTCTTTCATGTTTATTTGCATTTTTAAACAACAAATAATTAATCAATTAATTTCGTTGCTTTTCTCGGTGAACATACAATTGTAATTGTAAACAACATGTAGTATCAGCTGTTGTCAAATTGTACGTAAACGGAACGTCCAATTCTAATTTCAACAGATTCAGCCGTCCGTTTACGTTTCGTTTCCGTTGGCTAATCGTTTACACCGACTTCCATATGACAGATTGAATCAGCTGATTCGTTACGCTACGGGGGCGTTACGGTTAAGTTTGCCTAACTGGGCCTTAAGTGCAACCAACGGAAAAAGCGCCGACAACACAACCCTGTATTAACTGCAACCAACTTCACTCGCTTTTTGCAACATCGGCTTCAACCCGGCAACTGTGGCAACATTTTTGCCTCTCCTTCATTCTCTGTCAAAACCACACAATTGGACATTTCGACATTACCAAAAACAATTCGGCCAGTAAAGACGCGGTTATTTATTGGAGCCCATCATCCAATTATCCGTGAACAAAACAAAGACTGGGCCAACAACAGTGAAATTAGTTAGTGTAAAACAGGGTGGATAAAGAGCCAAAAACCTAGATAAATATTTGAATTTACTTTTAAAGTTGTCTAAAGAAAAACAAATTTACAATGCAGTCCGCCCATAGTAAAAAGAGAGTTTGCTACTATTATGACAGTAAGTTTTTATATTTTCATTCATGAACTATTTATTGCACATTCTCATATGTGTATTTAACAATATTTATTGGATATAATGCATATTTCTTGCGTGAAATATTGCGGTTTATCTTGGTTTGGTTAATGCAAATCTCCGATGGCTCTTTGTAAATATTCATAATTTAAGTTGACTGTACCTAAGTCTCACGGCACACTAAGCAGCACAGTGCACTTATTGCATACGACCATACCACAGACTACGTGTGAATTGCTCTCACTCGTCTTGTTGTGTTTTTGTTTGTACAACAACAAAGTGCGCGTTTTTGTGTATTCTGAAAGTATGGTCGTTGGCAGCGAGTGAACTCTTGAGCGAAAACATATGACGCTGTGGGGACTCTCGCTTTTAATTTGATTTTTTCATTGAGTAAATTTTGAAATTAAAAAAATTTTTTTTATTCAAAATTTTATATTATATTTTATTACTGAATTAAATGGTACTATTTTCTTGTTATATTTTAGGTGATATTGGCAACTATTACTATGGCCAGGGACATCCCATGAAACCCCATCGCATACGTATGACCCATAATCTGTTGCTCAATTATGGGCTCTATAGAAAAATGGAAATTTATGTAAATTTAATTTAAAAAAATATAATTAATATTTTCATGTCCATTAATATTTTCTTTTTTTTCGTTTTTAGCGTCCCCATAAAGCCACTGCCGATGAAATGACCAAATTCCACTCGGATGAATATGTACGCTTCCTACGTTCAATACGACCCGATAATATGACTGAATACAATAAACAAATGCAACGGTTTAATGTTGGCGAGGATTGTCCCGTCTTTGATGGTCTCTATGAGTTCTGTCAACTTTCTGCGGGTGGTTCTGTGGCAGCAGCCGTTAAACTTAACAAACAAGCTTCAGAGATTTGCATTAATTGGGGTGGTGGTCTGCATCATGCCAAAAAATCGGAGGCTTCCGGTTTCTGTTATGTCAACGATATTGTTTTGGGCATTTTGGAATTGCTGAAATATCACCAGCGTGTTCTTTATATTGACATTGATGTCCATCATGGTGATGGCGTAGAAGAGGCATTCTATACCACAGATCGTGTCATGACTGTCAGTTTTCACAAATACGGTGAATATTTCCCCGGCACCGGAGATCTACGAGATATCGGTGCAGGCAAGGGCAAATACTATGCCGTAAATATTCCATTGCGTGATGGCATGGACGATGAAGCCTACGAATCAATATTTGAACCCATTATATCTAAAGTTATGGAGACTTTCCAACCGGCCGCTGTTGTCCTACAATGTGGTGCTGATTCGTTGACCGGTGATCGCTTGGGTTGTTTCAACCTCACCGTTAAAGGTCACGGCCGTTGTGTGGAATTTGTGAAAAAATACAATCTGCCCTTCTTGATGGTAGGTGGTGGTGGCTATACCATTCGTAATGTCTCACGTTGTTGGACATATGAGACATCAGTGGCTTTGGGTGTGGAGATTGCCAATGAGTTGCCCTACAATGATTACTTTGAATACTTTGGTCCAGACTTTAAACTTCACATCAGTCCGAGTAATATGACTAACCAGAATACAACAGAATATTTGGAGAAAATCAGAAATCGGTGAGTAATTGAAAAAGCATTTAGATTATTTATTTTTGCATATTTCATCTTATTATAATTTTCATAAATGTTTGAACTACATATGTATGTAAATATGTATACGTATTTGGATTTCAGCAACATAATTTTTCTGCTGAAAGGAAAAAATGTAATTTACAATGCATTTCAATATTTTTTTGTATATACATACATACCTATAACTGGTTTTTTGACAAAGAAGCAAATTAGATTTATAAAGTATTTCCATGAGTTTTTGGTATTTAAAACACGTTTTTGATATACCTAGTGGAGATGTCGCAGACAGTTGTACTTACTTTTGAATCCATACGAAATCTTCAAGACATTATTTCGGATTGTCGTCGCTTAAAAAGCAAGCCTTTTTTCAGATTAGCACAGACTTGCCAATGTTTTCAAAATTTTCTTTAGAGCAAAAATAATATAATTTAAGAAGACATTCCTTCCTGTAACGAGTAAGCGGCAGTTACGAACGAATTGGTATTTGATTTCAACGAGTGAGGTTTTTCGTGAAATTTTAGACCAACTTCTCGAATTTTTTGCAATTCACAATTAAAAAATTAATATTAATCGATAAGTGGCAAACATGTTTCAAGCAATGTTTGCGGAAAACTGTTTTTTTGTGTGTGACAATTAATTCATATTCGTTCGTAATTGACGGATTTTGACATTTCGCCTTAAGAAATATCTTTGTATTCGATAATTTTTGCTTTAGAGCACTTCTTAAGAACCCCGAAAGGTATTGAATTTAGTAAAAAGGTGCAATTTCCTCATTACTTCCTTCATAACATAAAACAAGTAAGAAAGTTTCAATCGGGTAAACCGACTAATGTATACCCTCACTTTGTGAATTATTTAATCTTGAATATTACACGAATTAATATGTCAATTTGTGTGGGATGTACCAGAAGGAGTTTATCAAATACATTTCTTTTTCGCTGAACAGTAGATACTTTAAATACTTTACACTGTGTCGATTTATAAGCGTTTATGTGCACTAACATATTTACGTTATGATCTTTTCAATTTTGGTACAATTTGACATTTTGTGTGGAAGGTACAAAAAGTGGCGTGATGGTAACGCCCATTTTTCACAGGACAATAGGCACTTCAAAAGCGTTACACTGTGCAAAATTTTGCAGTATTTTCGTGCATTGGTACTCACGCTATAAGCTTTTAACTTTTTGAACAAAATGGTACCTTTGTGTGGGAGGTACCAAAATGGGCATGGCAATAACGCCCATTTTTCGCTGGACTGTAGGCGATATAAAAGTATTACCGTGTGCAGAATTTCAAGTATTTTTATGCACTGGTATTAATGCTATAAGCTGTTAAGTTTTTGTACAAAATGGTCCCTTTGTGTGGGAGGTACCAAAGAGGCGGGGCCACTTCACCCATTTTTCTCAAGTTGATAGATACAGATAAACTATTAATATGTGTGGAATTACAAAGAATTCGAATAAGTAGTATAGTAGTTATTAGAGAATCAATATTTTACTAAATTTTAACACTTTGGTTTAACGGACGGACATTGCTCAAATGACTTAAAATGGCTCAAAACATAAGGTCTTAGGTCACTCCTTCGATTTGTTACACTTTCTGTCCGTAGCAAATGATATATATCCTCGTCACTCTAAAGTGTGGGTATAAAAATACTAGATAAATCTTGAGCGGTTCGGTGTCACCTGACTTAACCGCACTCCGACCTAATTTTCCAAGACTTTGGTGACGGTTTCTGACTCTATCTCACGATTGGCTTGCTCGATATTAGCCTTAAGTGCATGGATCGTTAACGGATTGTTCTTTCGCATAACATCGATCCTTCAATGACCGATGGATCATAATGTACATACGTTTCAGTAAATATTGAAAAATACTCTGAGAAATTTTACTTTAATTTTTCTACAAAATTTAATCGAAATTTTATTTTTTTTTTACAAAATTTCATGGAAATTCATTGATCCAATCGCCGTTAATCTGGTGAATATTCCTTAATCCGGCCGATGGTTCTTAATCCGACTAATGATTTTAGGGTGAAACTCTTTGTAAATACGGAATTTTGACGAAAATATTCTACGAAAATGTAATTGTGAATATATTTTTTAAAAAAGAATTAGAAAAACAATTTTTTGGGAAAAAACTTTTTTTTTTGGGCCGTTGTTTACAGTTTGCCAGAATTGTTTGGTTTTTGTCAAAAACAATTTACTATGAAGATATGTCATCCCGGAGCGAGTGTCAGGTACGAACGAATAGGAATTTGAGTCCTACGAGTGGGGTTTTTCGCGGATTTTCAGATCGATTATCCCGAATTTTTTGTAATTGTCACAATTTAAAAATTAATATTAATTAATAAGTGCAAAAAAATTTTTTCGCGTGTGACATTTGAATTTTGGAGTTTCGTCCGGAAGAAATGTTCTTATTCCGTTTTTTTTTTCGATCGTCTTCGACGGTCATCTTCAGTGGTTTTCAATATAAACAAAACAAACGATTTGCTAAAACTTTTGGACATATAATTAGAAACGCATCTTAACTAATGGAGATTATATTTATTTTCAATGTAAGCTAAAATTTTTATTTTTGAATTAAAATTAAACTAATCTTTAATATACAGGGTTTTCCAACAAGAGGTGTTATTTTGAATCACCCGGTATTACGGTAGCTGTCACTTTTGAAGCTTTTATTCTTTGACATTTGACAAGTAGAAACTACGCCATTACCAAAAATGGAACGATACACGATCATCGAACGATACAAAACGATCAAAAAAACAATACGAACGATACAAAATCATCTTGGCTGATGAGGCCCATTTCCACCTCGTCAACAAGTAAAATTGTCGCATCTGGTGCTCGGAAAACCCAAGAGTTATTGTTGAGAAGCCTCTCCATTCTCAACGTGTGACTGTTTGATGCAGTTTATGGTACGACGGGGTCATTGGACCTTACTTTTTCGAAAATGAGGTTGAATCAACAGTTACGGTGAATGGATTGCGCTATCGAGAGATGATTAATGATTTTTTATGGTCGGAGTTGAGATGATTAATGATTTTTTATGGTCGGAGTTTTATCTGGTCAACGTTTACTTTCAACAAGACGGCGCTACGTGCCACACAAGCAACGAAACCATTGCTCTGTTACGGGAAAAGTTTCCGGACCGTGTTATCTCTCGAAGAGGTGATCACAATTGGCCACCGAGATCTTGTGATTTAACACCTTGCGACTTCTTCCTTTGGGGCCACGTGAAAGATAAGGTCTACGCCAACAGCCCAGCGTCGATTCAAGACCTGGAGATAGAATTCGTGAGGCTATCGAGGACATAGGGCAGCCACTTTGCGATTTGGTTATGGAAAATTTCATGAAAAGGATATGGTCCTGTAAGCGCGGTCGTGATGGCCATTTGGCTGATGTTGTTTTTCATTATTAACGGCATACTTTCCTCTTTATTATGAAATAAACATCTGATCATTTATCTCAAAAAATTGCATTTTTCTTTGAATACCAAAATAACACCTCTTGTTGGAAAACCCTTTAATTCAGTAGAAATATTGAGGAAAATGTCATCTACTCCAGCACAGAGAATTAATCTTGCGCTGTTATCAATATAATCAAATGTCACTCGTTGAAATCAAATTCCTATTCGTTCGTAACTGATACTTACGCGCTACTGGAAGGAATGCCATCTTAAATTATATTGTCTTTGATCGAAATGAAAACCAATCAATGTCCGCCATAGCGAAAAGATTTTGCTGTTAACAAATAAATTTCGGAACAATTTAACTATTTTAGAAAACAGAAACCCTAAAAGAATAACAATGCCAAGAAAACCCTCTCCAAATGATGAAAGAGTTATCTGTAGGACCAGTAAAGCCAACCCATCTTTTACTTCACATGAAATTAATGCTATTTCCAATGCCACAAATTTCGCAAAATATTTGACACACATGTTTGAACCAAAAATAAAAAAAAACATTAGCAATTTGCAAAATAGCACCTGGAAAAGCCACTTTATTTTTGGAAAAGGTCTTTGGAGCAACGAATCGAAGTTTAATTTGTTTGGAACAGATGGTAAAGATTACGTGAGTCTTTGTTCCGTGATAAACCATCAAGACCATTAAACAGTGAGGAGGAGGAAATGTTATGGTTTTGATGCATTTAGTTGGTGTGGCGTTTGTCCTATACACCGCATTGATGGTCAAATGGACCAACGCCTATATAAAACTAGTAAGGAAATACTTAATCGGAGGTTAATATATATATATATTGGGGCTATAGCTAAATCTGAACCGATTTCTTTCAAATTTGTCAGTTTTCATGCTTAGTCTAAAGAACTTATTTATGCCCAATTTTTTATTGCTCAGATGTAAAATATGTTTTCTGTAGCGCTTAGATGCCAAATAAATATATTTAGGGACTACAGCTAAAGCTCAACCGACTTTAATCAAAGTTAGTTAATGGACAGCGCAAGTAAAGGATCAACTCAATGTGATAGTCGAGGCACAAGAATTCCGACACCAATTACCCTAAAGTTTTTGGTGTCACATTTTATAGCCTCTTCCGTTCTAACGCGCATACCACAGCTATCTGCATTAAAATGAGAACTACGGTCAAGATCCTCACTTGGATAACAGACAAAGAAACCTTGTTGACCTCTTACAAAGCGATAGATCTGTCTGTGGTAAGCTATGCAGCACCATTGTGGCCACCGAATGTGTGCGGGTCGCAGTGGAAGAGCATACAAACCGGCCAAAATACCATCCTGAAACTGCGACATGGTGCCTCCTCATGTCTTCTGCGGGCGACCTACATGAGGAGACGTAGATCATACCCGTGCGACTAGTGTTGTCAAACGGGAAATCCCGATCCCAAAAATCCCAATTCCGAATCCCGGGATTATTTTAAACAGAATCCCGGGATATTTTGATATAAATAATATAAAGATGTCTCGCAAATGTAAACTAATGAAGCAAATTGTTAACGTCGAAAAACATTGACATAATCCGGTGATAAAATTCGAAATTTGGAGAAGAATTTCAAAATATATCATACATTTAGTTATAAACAGGTAAACTTAAATCAAGAACACAAATGGAGTTTGTGTCCCACAAAACGAAGAACATTGTATTCTATTTTTTTAAATTTACGAAAAAAACCTAATATAAAATCGATTTTGGATCGACAATCGATTTGGTTCTCATAAAAACGGAATTAGTCAAACTGATTTGTGTTGAATGATAGAAAATTATAACGTCAATAATAACTCAGGAGACGAACTGAAGTTGGACCGAAATTATTCCATAGCTAAGACGTTGTAAAATATTTTAATAAAATTTGTTATATTTTAAGTTAATTTATGCTTTAGTTGTTAAATTAATTAAAAATCAACTTAATTAGAACTGAACTAAAATGTTTGTATTCCATTCCGAAATATCACATTATTAAGAATGAAAAAATCCCTATTTATCCCGAAAATCCCGGGATATTGAAACATTTCGGGATCCCGGGATTTGCAATTTAAAAATCCCGAATCCCGATATACATGAAAACCAATCCCGTTTGACATCTCTACGTGCGGCGAAACAATTTTTTGCTGTCGAAACAGCATCTGTCCGATTGCTACCGTCCCAGCCATACTAACCACCATCTTGTGGATAGGCTTTCACCTCCCAGGCAGATCAGGAAAGACATTCATGATCTAGAGCTCGAGGTCCAACGCTACAAGAGAACCTATAGATCAATTAAGATCAGACAGGTGTAGCCGCCTCAATTCATACTGGGCAAGGCACTACGTCGAACACATGTCCCGCTTGTAGTGCCCGACCGAAGTCGGTTTTTAAGGCCGAAGCGGAAGCCGTAGCCGAACCTCGGCTAAATTTACAACCTTCGGCCGAAGCCGTAGCCGAAGCCGAATGTTTTGTTATTTATGTTAAAGAATTGTTAACTTTGCACCAAAAATCTGTTTTTTTTTAATCATGTGTACTGCTTACGCATTTATTTACTTAGCACATAAAATTAAAAACCTTAATGTTATAATGACAAAAAATTTTTTTCTGCATTGATGCCTTGTATACCATTTCTTTTATTTAAATACAGCTACCCAGCAGCATTAAACTACTGCTCTCTAGCACACTTGGATGCAAGTACTTTTCTGCCACCACTTCCAAATTTTTGAAAAGTCTCAAGTTACCGTATTCATGTTAAATATTAATGATTCTTGGACCTAATTTCTCATTATTATTTATTCTTACTACTTTTACAAGAATACTTCCACTGGTTCAAAAGCTTTTAGGTGAGGAACTGAGTCAAGTTTCTTTGTCCTTCCTTCCTTTGATGTCATTTCTCCAATTATTTTTGTTGTATTGTTCACTTCTGTACACTTTGGTGCTCTTATAAAGATTTCCATAATAGAATTTTCTTTAAAAAGTCATATAATTCTATGTTTTTGTACTTTTTGAACAAAAATTCGGCCTTCGGCCAAATTCGGCTGATTTTGTGACCGAATGCCGAATATTGGCCGAATGTAGTGTTTCGGCCGAAGCCGAACATTCGGTCGGGCTCTACCCGCTTGTAACCAGGGACACAGGACTACACTTTTTCAACTGCCCTGCGAGGTCTCTTTGAGCCCAACCAGTGGAAGCAGACACCTTCCTTGGCCTGAAAACCAATACAACAGAACCCACTACACAAGGCAAAAAAAAAACAACACTTAATGGACAACAAAGACATGTACTGCTACTACAACAACAACAACAAGCACATATTTTTCGGGGGATTTTTACAGCTAAAGGGTTTTTCAACAGGGACGCTACAAAAGTAGACCGACAGGGACAGCAACGACGCCATATTTTTTTGCCGCTCTTTTGACATTTCTCTTCAGTAAGGTTTGCCATTTCATGATGGAAAGATATACGAGCCAACAACGAGTCGAAATTATTAATTATTAAAATTTACTACCGGAATTCGGAGTCAGTGGCCTCAACGTTAAGAGCGCGAAAAATCATCTTTAGCGATGAGGCTCATTTCTGGCTGAATGGCTTCGTCAATAAACAAAATATGCGTTATTGGTCAGACAGCAATCCACACGTACTCCATGAGTCACCATTGCATCCCGAAAAAATTACGGTTTGGTGCGGTTTATGGGCCGGCGGCCTCATTGGGCCGTACTTCTTCCGTGATGATCATGACCGGCACGTTACTGTGAATGGGAATCGCTACCGTTCAATGATAACCGAATATTTTTGGCCCCAATTGGATGATATGGACTTGGAGGACATGTGGTTCCAACAGGACGGCGCCACAAGCCTCACAGCGAATGCCACAATCAATTTATTGGAAACCAAGTTTGGAGAAAGTGTTATCTCACGAAATGGTCCAGTCGATTGGCCGCCTCGGTCGTGCGATTTGACGCCGTTAGACTATTTCCTGTGGGGCTACGTCCAGTCTATGGTCTATGCCAACAAGCCAGCGACGATTGATGAACTTCGTACGAATATCGAACGTGAAATTGCAGCAGTATCGGCCGATTTATGCTTGAAAACCGTCGAAAATTGGATTCAGCGTCTGGACTTCTGCAAGCGTGCCCGTGGTGGCCATGCAAAAGAAATCGAGTTCCGTTCATAATGGCATCGAACGTACTTTCACAGGAATAAAGAATTTCATTGATATCCAAAACCGTTTTTGTTTTATTTAAAAAAAACTTTTGTAGCGCTCTTATTGACGGACCCGATATTTTGATGTGTCCCTCTTATATGCGATCAGAAAGCCCATTCGGCGTTATGTCCATTTGTCTCTAACCATATTTAAGACCTCGTATAATCATCGGTCTTCGGCCTTTTATCGTGTCAATTATAGAGGAAACTCTCCGGTGTAAGTCTAAAGCCTGTTTTGTTTGAATGAATCCTTGAATCCGCATGGAAGTCGGTAGCAATGTCCATTATTAAATTGAGTGTTATGTCCGCCAAAGAAGCGGTCGTATCGCCTAAAAATTGTTGTTTCCATGTTCGATTGGCGTTATGACCGGTCGCTCAATCCTTTTGATATATCAAAACAGAATTGACATGTACCAATATTTGTAAAAGTTATAACATCTTCCAATAGGGCCATACGTTTTGTGCAACCTTGCATTTTACATAAAATTTTGAAATTATTCTCGCACTTCCGGCGAATTGTATTGTATGCGCAAGTGGTTGGGGGATGCAGTTAAAAAATACTTGTGTTCGGCCATAAAAGTGAACTACTGCAATATATTACATTAGAAATTACAAGCATAAGAAACGTTTTTTGAGTCAAATTATTAAACATAAGTGCAATTAATACCTTTATATGACGAGAATCAATTGAAGTAACATCCTAGTAAAAAGAGTTTGCTCTTAGAAGCAGTGTTCCTATAAATGCAATCAAGTATGCAAGAAATACATGCAATAGTGTTTGTCGGGGATGATATCGAGCCTTAACCGCCAAAAAGACGAAAGCGCTAGTCAGCCCTTACGTGAAGATAATAATCCATAGATGACGGAAATCAGCAGTAAATCGGAACATTCTCCTCTAAAATCAGCGTTGATTCAGCTTCTTTGCATGGCTTACTGCTGAAAGTGGGGCAGATATAAACGGGTTTTGGTTTGGGAATTGAAATGAACATAAACAAAAACACTAAATAGTTTGTTTATGCAATAACAGTACTTTTGTACTTTTGCATGGAATCTGTAAATCTACTTCGGTGCAGTAATTTTTTTTCCATAAGTTTGATTTCCTATGAGCAGTTTTCAATAAGAGCAAACATTACAGAAACTTTTGAGTGTAGGCAATAATATACAAATTCTAGCATTAAATAGTGAAATGAATAATATAGACAATTTCCTGGGAAACTGTAGTGTATAAAACTGACAATCAAGATATACAAATTAAGGCAACATTAGAGGAAGAATGAAATCCAGCAAATTTATTAACGTTCAAACTATACATCATTTTTCATTGTTTTTTTTTTGGTTCCCATCAGTCATATATGTAAGAATGATTTAAAATTTTTTACTGACCAACATTTAAAAATGATTATTTTAGTCTTTTCGAAAATTTGCGCATGTTACCACACGCCCCAGGTGTGCAAATCCAATCGATACCCGAAGATGCAATCAATGATGAGTCTGATGATGAAGACAAAGTCGATAAGGACGAAAGATTAACGCAGGCCGACAAAGATAAACGCATTGTGCCCGACAATGAATTCTCCGATTCAGAAGATGAAGGAGAGGGTGGAAGAAGAGATAATCGTTCATACAAGGGTCAAAGAAAACGACCACGTCTCGATAAAGATGGCGGCAAAGCGGCAGAGAACTCGGAAGCCAAAGACGACAAAGACAAAAGTGAGTAGTTTTGCAAAGAAATAAAAATAAACCCCCAATGAATGTAAAATTAAACATCCCAATTAAACTAATGATCTATCTCTTTATTCACAGTGGACACAACGGAGAGCGAAGAGCCGGCTAAAAGTGAGGATGGCAAAAAAGAGAACAACATATGACGTGGTGGTCGTAATTGGTTATAGAAACCAATCAAACGTTCATCGAAGTTTAAGCCTAATTTAACGTAGCGTTTATTTAATTTTTAATTTTATTACTGTACTGCTGTTTTTTTTACTCTATGAACTTCACTTTGTTTACTATCATCACCCCTCAACCATTAACTCTCAACCATCTTGGCGTGTTTTTTCCTTCCTTCTTGCAATAATTTAAAATGTTTTTGTATTTCTTTTGTCGAAAATTGAATTTTCAATGTTTTTGATAATGATTAAATTATTGTTTTAATCATAAAGTAATTATAATACACACGCAATGTGCTCGCCATCAAATCGTTTTCGATATATATATATATAAATTCAAATTAAAAATTACCCGATGATCGGAGATCATATTGAATCCTGTCTGAGCTCATGTACACTTCATGCATGCAATCGCACGTCAACTCAAAACACACCAGATGAACATACGTCGATACAGTTAAAATAAAATAAAATAAAACGTTATATTTTATACTTTAGAAGTAAAAATCTACATCATATGTATTTTAAGTTAAGATGTGTAACATATATAGAAAGAATCGTTTATTTCTAATGAAAGAAAAGAAGAAGAGAAATCAATCTAAACTCCCCCTTTCTCCGTCTCATCAAAAAAGAAAAGAAAAGCAAACTAAAGAAACCCACACAAATATTGTTCCATATAAAACATAAAATGTCTTCTGAGAAAAAGTATTCAACTTATTCTACCAACAACCCACACACACACAGACATTCACGCATCCAACACACAATTTGCATACAATCAGTAATTTTACTTAATTTATTTAATTGTTCTTCAACTACATACATATATGCAGGATATACATACTAATAATAGCTATACGAGTACATACATATAAATAACTAAAAATATATTATACAAACTACAGCAACTCTCTTAAATACTTTGCAAATATTGAATGTGTATGTATGTGTGAATATATAAACAAAACAATAGAAATATACATAATAAACCGAAAAAATCGTAAAATGTGGAAAATTACAAACTTTGATATTTTATTATTTTACATAAACACGTTTTTGGTTCTGACCATTTTTGAAATGTACGAAATATTTAAGATCGGATCATCATGAGTTCCATGTCAATTGTGTATTCGAAGAATAAAACGTTCGAAAAATCGCTCATTGTCCCAAATTTAAGTTCCAAGGTTTACCTACCCTCACATCCAACTTCAGAACTCTACACCCATTTATACCCTCAATTGAGTGAAGGAGGTTGCATATCATACGGACCTACGGACCAAAAGTGTCATCATGGAAAGTCTCACACCACAACAGTGTCTCCAAATTCAGTGAATGGGCTCTGGAAATCTCAATGAAACTCCGGTGTTTTATCGTGAAATTTTGTTCAGTGATGAAGCACATTACTCGCTCAATGGATACGTTAATAAACAAAGTTTCCCGCATTAGGTCTGATGAGCAACCCGAAAAGTACCAAGAACTACCATTTTATCCATTAAAAACAACGGTATGGTATGGTTTATGGGCTGGTGTAATCATTGGTTTATATTTCTTCAAAAATTAGGAATATCGGTGAGCTCTGGTTTCAACAAGACGGCACTACGAGCCATACAGCGCGTGAAACAATGACCTGGTTGAGAAATCATTTTGGTGAGCACTTAATTTTAAGTAAATTGGCCATCAGACCGTGCGATACCACACCATTTGACTATTTCCCCTGGGGATATGTAAAGTCTGAGGATTTGAGGAATAAGCTAGCTACGATTGACATATTGGAAGCCAACATTACTCGTGTTATTCGCGAAATACTAGTCGCTATGCTCGAACGAGTCTCCCAAAATTGGACCTTCCGAATGGTCCACCTTCCGAATGATATCATGTAAATGTCATGTTCAACATTTACATGATATCATTGGCAAAAAACATGGGATCCCGAACGCGACAAAAAATGGAACTCGTTTTCGACTGCATCCAGAAATATTGAAAAATCTGCGAATTGAAACAGAATTTTGTAATGCATTTTTTTAAACTAAAATAGACTAATGTAGTTTTTAATTAGTTGTTGTCATGTTAAAATATATCTATTGGATTTTTTTTACAGCCCTTAGTGTAAATTCCGCACGCGACATTATTTCTCTCACGATGAGTTCAAAAAATTTCAACTCATAATTGCATTAATAACCAAAAACTTCGTATTTATTATTAATTTATTTAATACTCGTATATATATTTTAGACTATACATATTTTTTGGTAAAATTATAAGATATTATTTTTCAATGAATACGCCGTTTGAGCTGATTTTATTTTCAAATGTTCGTCACAGGGAAAATAATGTAATTTTCGGATGCCGAGAATATTTTTTCAAATGTTCGTCACGGAAAATAATGTAATTTTCGGATGCCGAGAATATTTGGTATATCCTTCCATTTTTCTGTTAGTGTTGGAGACAAATGGGTATTTCCAGGATCGAGAACGCGACATTCGTACGAACGAAAAAATTAATATTTATCCATAAAAATGTTTTTTACATGTTTAATGCATTTTATAAGCACTATTTTTCTTATAAAAGACAAGCTTTGAGGACTTGTCGTTTTCGAGTTATAAATAGACAATACTGTTAAACCATAATAAAATAATGTAGTTTTCCATTTATAGCAAACATAAAACTAATTTATTACAAAACCAGTAAGGAAAGGCTAAAGTCGGGCGGGGTCGACTATATAATACCCTACACCACTCTCGTAATATTGAATAACTCTGATATATAAATTTTGTAATTCATGTATAAATTGTTTAAATAAATTTACTTTTGGGACATTTTATACTTAAATAATACCCTGTACCACAGTGTGGTGTAGGGTATAAAAACGATTGGATCTAAAGAGCCAAATCGGATGAAACATATATATGGGAGCTATAGCTAAATCTTAGCCGATTTTCGTCAAATTCGGCAATGTTGGTTCATGGATCAAGAAACTCTACCATTCTAAATTTCAAAACGATTGGACGTAAAATGCAGCTTCTATAGAACTAAAGGGCCAAATCGGACGAAACATATAAATGGGAG
Organism: Eudasyphora cyanicolor; assembly: GCA_963930755.1. Lineage (NCBI taxonomy): Eukaryota > Metazoa > Arthropoda > Insecta > Diptera > Muscidae > Eudasyphora > Eudasyphora cyanicolor. The sequence goes on along the minus strand of OZ005735.1, from coordinate 219,198,147 downwards.
CTATAGCTAAATCTTAACCGATTTTCTTCAAATTCGGTAGTGTTTGTTCATGGATCAATAAACTCTACCATTCTACATTTCAAAACGATTGGATGTAAAATACAGCTTTTATAGGACTAAATGGCCAAATCGGACGAAACATATATATGGGAGCTATAGCTAAATCTTAACCGATTTTCTTCAAATTCGGTAGTGTTGGTTCATGGATCAAGAAACTCTACCATTCTAAATTTCAAAATGATTGGATGTAAAATACAGCTTCTACAGGACTAAAGAGCAAAATCGGACGAAACATATATATGGGAGCTATAGCTAAATCTTAACCGATTTTCTTCAAATTCGGCAATGTTGGTTCATGGATCAAGAAACTCTACCATTCTAAATTTCAAAACGATCGGATGTAAAATACAGCTTCTATAGGACTAAAGGGCCAAATCAGACGAAACATATATATAGGAGCTATAGCTAAATCTTAACCGATTTTATTCAAATTCGGCAATGTTGGTTCATGGATCAAGAAACTCTACCATTCTAAATTTCAAAACGATTGGATGTAAAATACAGCTTCTATAGGACTAAAGGGCCAAATCGGACGAACGATATATATGGGAGCTATATCTAAATCTGAACCGATTTTCAACCAAATTCAATAGCGATCTTAACAGCCGCGAAATACTCTAAACTGCAAAATTTCAGAACGATAGGAGTGAAATTGCGACCTGTAGTCGACGAACAACTTTACATGGACAGACGGACGGACGTACATCGTTAAATCGACTCAGCTAGTGATTCTGAGTCGATCGGTATACTTAGCTGTGTTATTTTCAGGTGTTACAAACATCTGCCGTGAAACAAACTTATAATACCCTGTACCACAGTGTGGTGTAGGGTATAAAAACAACGAAAAGCAAAACCTGCACTTAAAGGTGCCAAAAATTAAAAAAAACATATGAACTGTTTATTTTGAAAGTGGCGTAAACGCCATTCTGGTTTTGAACTAAGATTAGTATCGTTAAAGGATATGTGAATAATAAATATGTATATATTATTTACACTCAGATCATCTCAAGACTTCAATGTTTCTATATTCAATGATAATTTTCGCATTCTAGTTTTATTAATCCCCTTTTTCTAATGATTGAATTGAGCAAAGCCAAATGGCGTTTACGCCACTTTCAAAATAAACAGTTCATATATGTGACTTTCTGTTCAAATATTTCACAACAAAAACAAAAATATGCTGTAAACTCATTATATTCTTTAAATTCAAATATTTCTTTGACAATATAAAAGAAAAAACGTGAGTTTATCAACTTTTAATTTTTTCGTCGTGGTGGACATTTCTCTGGAAATGCCCATATATAAAAATGAAATGGTGTTCGTTGGTACGCGATGGACTCGAAAACGGCTGAACAGATTTTGCTGAATTTTTGCACGAGAATATCTTTTGGCGTGTGGAAGGTTCGTAGCTATAGTCGGTTTTGATTGGACAAAGGGGCGTGGCACCGCCCACACAACGTAAAATTTAAAAGTGGAATATCTTGGGTACTATTGGTTCAAAGTGCTCGAAATTCGATGTGTGACCTTGGTACCAGTACACATCATGGAGCCAAAAACCGGTGTGATAGTGACAGTGGGCGTGGCACCGCCCATACAACCTAAAATTCAAATGTGAAATATTTCGAATACTATTTGAGCCAGTACGCATTATGTAGCTGAAAACTAGGGTGATCGTGTTAGTTGGCGTCACATCGGTGCGCGATTTAAATTTAAAAATCCCATATTACGAGTATTATTGCGGTAAGAGTCTGCAAATTTGGTATATGTTACATTGGTAACAGTATGCGTGATGGAACGATAAACTGGTGTGACAGTTATAGTAGGTGTGGCACCGCCCACACAACCTGAAATTTACAAAATCCAAATATTTTCAGTACTATTGCAGTAAGATCGGCGATATTTAGTATTTGTGCCTTGGTAGCAGTACGCGAGTTGGAGCCAAAAACAGGTGTGATTGTCACAGTAGGTGTGGTACCACCCACATTACCAGAGATTCAGAAGTGCAATATTTTGATTGCTATTGAACCAAAATTCTGGAAATTTGGTATGTGGAACTAGATCGAGTGCTGGAGCAAGAAACTGGTGTGATAGTAACAGTGGCCTTGGCACCGCCCACCCAACCTGAAATGAGTAAACATGACATCTGAATATATAATATTTCCTGCACTATTACAGCTAGCCTGTAAAAATGGGTGTGTAACCTTCGAACCACAACCAATGATTGAACCAAAAACTGGCATCGTACCCACAACAGTGGGTACTCCTACACAACCATGGTTTCGAAGTTTGGCTGTCTGGCCTTGGTACCAGTAGGGGTGATGGACTTACAAACAGGAACGATGGAAATAGTTGGCATGACACCGCACAGTGTCACGAGCGTGGCCAAAAATGCTAAGAGCTGATGTTGGAATTGTTGATTTTTTTTACACAATTTTATGAAAAACACAACAACTAAAAAAAGTGTAAAATATTATCCAAAAATATTGAGCAGTTTTTGAGTTATTGTGGCTCAAAGTTATGGTTTGTTTGCAAAATGATAATTGTTAAGAAACACAATGAAATTTCGTATCCAGTAACAAGAGATTAAATTAAAATTTTTTGTTAACGGTTGGTACAAAATGCCATTGAAATGCAAGTGTGATACATATTGCTACAATTGCAACACTGTTATAGTTTACAAATATTGATCATATGTGATGTACCGTTAGAGAGAAGACAGGTCTGGTGTGAAGTCAGGTTTTGACAATATACACAAACTTGCGTAGACAATTAAAAAAAACATCTCTCAAATTTTTGGATATTTTTTAGCTGTATGTATGTATTTTAGCATATATAAGTCTCAGCTGCACAGCTCTTCACAAATTTTATTGGTGAATCTTTTTATCCCCTCACCTTAGAGAGGAGGGTATATATCATTTGCTACGAGCCAAAAGTGTAACACATCGAAGGAGTGACATAAGACCCTAAGTATGTTCGGCGGATGTCCGTCCGTCCATCCGTCCGTCAGTGTGTCTGTTTGTCTGTCTGCTGGCTGGTGCTCACGATAACTCTTGAAAGGAGTGCGGTAATATTTTTCTCTTTATCCGGCTAAGTTCGAAGATGGGCCATATTGGTCCACTCCTTCTAGTTCCTCCCCCACAAAGGGTTAACTTTAAGTGAAATATTGATTCTTTAATAACTTCCTCGAATCTTCTGAAATTTCACACATAGTATTAGTTTGCTAGTCGCTAATACGCCAAGAAGAATGGGAGAAGTGGCCACTCTCTTTTTGGTACCTCCCACACAAATGGACCATTTTAGACCAAAAGTTAACAGCATATTGAGTAGTATATTTGTTCGTACTTACGAGTATATCTGTATTTATTACATATTATCTCAAATAAATAAAAAGTTCATTTCACAATGTGTTAAAATGTATTATGATTTGCTGCATTTACTATTATGACCAAAATGCATATGTGGTAAAAATCCAAAAAATAAACGAAAATTAAACACAAATCAAATTTGAAAATGTAGGTGAACTTTATCGTCCAATATCCCTGTTGTCAACTGTAAGCAAAGTATTTGAGAAAGTTATGTTCAACCAAATGTCTGACAATATAGAAAATAACAACATGATATTTAGCAAACAGTATGGTTTTCGTAAAGGATCTGGTGCGGAGGCAGCTGTAGTAAGCTTAATTAATGATATATGTGATGGTCTTGACAATGGATTTAATGGAGTGGCAGCGGTATTTTTTGATTTGAGCAAAGCTTTTGACCTTGTTGATCATGCAGTTTTAATAAAAAAAATTGAAATTTTTCGGCTTTCAAGAACCAACTCGAATGCTAATAAACAGTTATTTAAGTAATAGAAAGCATTATGTACAAATTGGTAACAGTAAAAGCAGCTTAAAAGCGGTGACGTGTGGAGTACCACAAGGAAGCATCATTGGTCCCCTGCTTTTTAAGATGTATATCAATGATATACAAAACATTCCTTTCAAAGGAAAATTATACATGTTTGCCGATGACATACTTATTTTGTACAACTACAAACACCCAATGGTCTTACGAACACAAATCGAATATGATGCCTCTATGTTATTTGAATATGCTCGGCTTAATAAATTAGCCATAAATGCTGAAAAAACTCAATTTGTGAGATTTCGACCCTATGTTTTGAAAAGGGATCCGGAAATGGCAATTTATATAGATGGTAAATTAATTTTTGAAAAGCTATCTGCTAAATATCTTGGTGTAAACCTATCGTATAACCTTTCCTGGGATAAGCAAATTGAAATGGTGAAGACAAAAATGTCTCGAGCAACTGGAATTCTGCGAAAGTTTAAGACAAAACTATCAACTGAAACTAAGCTTCAACTATATTATGCATTAATTCATAGCTACCTTACATATGTTCCAATTGTATATGGATACAAAAATACCGTTACCTTAAGGTCATTGCAATCTGCCCAGAACAAAGCTTTGAAAGTTGTGTATAATTTACCATCGGATTACTCTACAGTGCAATTATTTAAAGACAATGCTAGATGTATACTCCCTGTGAGAGGAATATACAAACAGAACATCCTAGTATTCATGTTTAAATCTATGAAACAACTTGGTAATACTTTTATCCAATTTTATCAACATTTTGATGAATCGCAAAGATACACACGTCAACAAGCCAATCTGAAATCTACGAGATGCAGACTTGAATTGACCAAGCAGAGAATACAATATGCTGGACCTCATGAATACAATGCATTGCCACAGACTCTTAAAAATGTTGCTACGATTTCGGGTTTCAAAAGAAATATAAAAACATATTTATTGGAAAGGCTAGAAACACTTCTCTAAATAACATTAAGATTGAATTGCCATTTAATATCAATGATTGAATAATATCTTTAATACTACCACCATTTAATTAATACTAAAACCTTAATTGTAATTTTATGGAATTTTCTTTTGCCAACTAGTCTCCAATAATGCCTATTGTCGCGGAGACATTCATAATTTGTAAATATTATTATGAAATAAAAATGAATTAAAAAAAAAAACAAAAACTTAAAAATTTGAGCCTGTTTTCTTTACAAACGATTCGTTCTGTAGCCAAATCGGACTAAACATACAGGGTGGCTGTTGCTATCTTCAGGTTGCTATCATTTCTAAACCGCTAGTCTGATAGCTGGCAGATTTATTTCAGTGACAGTTCATTTTATTGTTTACAAGCTTACAAAAGCATTTTGATCTATTGCATTCAGAAAAAAATTTATTCGTGATGGAATTCAAGCGTGATAGTGTGATTGCTTTATATTTGGGTGGAAAAACACAAGTGGCTATCGTTAGAGCCCTCCAGCATTTAAATGTGAATAAATCTTTTGTTTCTCGTACCATTGCTCGTTACCGTGATACTGGCAGTGTTGCATCGCGTCCAAAAGTGGACGAAAAAAAAACGGTAACAACACCAGAAATGATCCGAAAAGTGAAGGCCAGATTTGATCGAAATCCACGCCGCAGTGGTAGAAAAATTGCTCGTGAGCTGAACATATCGCGAGAACGGGTACAACACATATTAAAAAATGAGCTTGGACTAAAGCCATTGAAGTTCCAAAAAGTGCAAGAGCTCACCGATGCACAAAAAAAGTTAGACTGGAATGAGCCAAGGAGTTGCTTCGCTTGCACGAAAGTGGCCAGTTACCGAATTTGGTTTTCTCCGATGAGAAGCCATTCCAAATTGAGCAGTTTGTGAACAAACAAAATGATCGGGTTTACTTGCCAAAGAGGTCAGCTGAAAATTTACACCTTCGATTGGCCACCAGAACTCAAGCGCCGCCGATGGTAATGGTGTGGGCCGCCTTAACGGGCGATGGTCGCTCCCCGCTCGTATTCATCGACCATGGGGTCAAAATAAATGCCGAATATTATCGGGAAAATGTCATAAAGACAGTATTGAAGCCCTGGGCAGACAAACATTTCGGCCGCAAACCATGGACATTAAAAAACAGGACTCAGCACCATCGCACTCAGCACGCGTCAACCAAGAATGGCTTAAAAAGGAGGTTCCTCGCTTAATTTCTACCGCACAATGGCCACCAAGATCTCCGGACCTCAATCCGTTGGACTTTTGCGCCTGGGGTTTTTTAGAGAGTAAGGTTCGCACTAAAATATACCAAAGTATCGATCACCTCAAGACGGCGCTTCGCCGGGAATGGGCCAAAATACCGCAGAGCCACTTTCGTGCAGCGTGTGATGGCTTTGTCGGCCGTTTGAAGGCCATAATTCGTGCCAAAGGTGGCCAATTCGAACAAATCTAAACTGTTTCTAAAATTTTATGTTATTTCCGACATTTTTTGCTTTTGAACAATAAAATTTAAAAAAATATAGCGCTTTACTTTGTTGCATTACATATCAGCCACCCTGTATATATGGGAGCTTTATCTAGATCTGACCCGATTTTCTTGAAATTCGGCAATACTGCTCTATGGGTCAATAAACTCTTCCATGCTAAATTTCAAAACAATTGGATGTAAAGTACAGCTTCTATAGGGCTAAAGAGACAAATCGGACAAAACATATATATGGGGGCTATATCTGTCCTTTAGTCAATTTTTCCAAAACTTCGTTTTTATTCTTTCCGACCGAAAAAAACGACTTATGCAAAATGTTATTCACCTGCGACGGCTCCTTCTATTTTTGGCCACCTCTTATATGAAATCACGACACTGTGCACCGCCATATAAATAAACAATTAAAAGCGTTAAGTTCGGCCATGCCGAATCTTATATACCCTCCACCATGGATAGCATGTGACCACACAAAATAACTCAAACCTAATGAAAATAACACCGAAAACACAAAAAATATAGTAGATGAGAACAGTAGGAGCTATATCTAAATATGGACCGATATCGCCCGTTTTCAATCCTAAGTTACCTGCAGCTATAAGAAGTATCTATACCAAATTTCAGCCACCAAGCTCTATTATTACGGACTGTAGCGTGATTACAACAGACGGACGGACAGACGGACATAGCTAAATCGTCTTAGAATTTTATGACGATCAATATTTAGAGGTGTTACAAACGGAGTGACAAAATGAATATACCCCCCATCCTATGGTGGAGTGTCCTCAAAGTTATCACGTGACTCAACAAAATTGGGAGACATCGGATTACAGGGCATGACTACGCGCATGCGGCATTGTTATAGAAAAAATAAATACTGATAGAATTATTGCACCAATTGGTATAGAATGAGCGACGTAGCCTCCCAAGGTGATTTGACGGGTATTGCACTACACGAAATTGTGAATTTAAGTGCAATATGGATGACCCGAAAACACTGCCGTAATATCAAGAGTGTCAACATATTATATGGTTCTATTTCACTGAAACGCACTTTGAGGGCAGCGAAGCGCACCGGGTCAGCTAGTTTTACATTATAAATCAAACGTCACGATGAATCACCCATTATATGAAATCACAAGTGAAGTGAACCAATACTCCACAGTCATCCTTGGCGACTGTGGAGTATTGGACTGTGGAGTATACTCAAATAAAACCGAGTAGAGCAAATTCGTTGAGGCCATTTGTTCCTTATAGGAACCAAAAGAACAAATACATATATGTTATACGTTATTATACATATATGTTACAACTAGTACATATGATCAAATAGAAAGATGGAAGGAATACTTCGAAGACCTATGTCATTGGGTAGATAATAACTCTTCAGTATCGGACAGACAGACAGCGCGTACAAATTAATAAATAAACTGTGATGTTCCAACGTTCGAATAAATCAAACTCAAGATAGTTTAACTAAATCCAATAAATAAATATGTAGTATACGGAATTGTTACTGGTGTACCCGGAGGTCTCTCATGTACGAGGAAAACATCCACTCGAGACTTAAATCTGAGACCCCTAGACTTCGGTGGCAATTTTTATAAAGGGTGTTTAAATTTTAAGGGCCGATGTTGATTTTGAATAAAACACAAATTATTTAGGAAATTATTGTCATTTCTTTTTATTATGATAATATTGGTATGGTTCAATTATGTAACAAAATATCGGCCAAATGGCCGCCGCGACCTCTGCGGCACACCTGCATCCAATGGTCCAAATTTTCGATGAAGCTGAGGCATAATTGAGGATCTATGCCGTTAATGTGCCGAATTATCTCATCTTTTAGCTCTTGAATTGTTGCTGGCTTATCGAACCCATAAAGAAAGAAGTGCAACGGTGTGAAATCACATGACCATGGCGGCCAATTGACATCGCCACGACGTGAGATAACACGGCCATTGATTTTGTTGCGCAAAAGAGCCAATGTTTCGTTAGCCGTGTAGCAAGTGGCACCGTCCTGTTGATACCACATATTGTCCACATCCATATCTTCCAATTCGGGCCATACAAAGTTAGTTATCATCTCATGATAGCGAACACCATTCACAGTAACTGCCTGGCCGGCCTCATTTCGAAGAAGTATGGCCCGATGACGTCGCCAGCCCATAAGCCGCACCAAGCGATATGGGCGAGCATGCACAGGTGTTTTCACTTCTACATCACGAAGTGCACGAAATGCATTTTGATTTGAACGCTCATTTTCGTAAAAGGCTTAAAAAACTTTAACGCGTTGCTCGATTGTGTATCTTTCCATGGTTCAAATTGAGTTAGTCTGAAATTGAGAAATGTCAAATGAAATGCAGAAAAAAACTTGACGCTTAGGTGTGGTTCACATTCAACATCGACCCTTACAATTTAACCACCCTTTATGTATAAAGTGTGTGAAGATGAGTCAACCTTTTTAAAAGAAATAATTCCGAAACTAAAATTTACGCAAACATTTTTAAGATTTAGAGCATGTAGAACTGATGGGAGAAAGATGGACCACATTAAATTTACAGCAATATTTTTCAGAAAGATGTCATCCATTAACGTACACAAATAATGAGAAATGTGAAAATTAAATAAGAAATATTAATAATTAAGGTGTAGGTGAAGATTTTAAGTTACGTCATGAGCATAAAGAGAAAGAACAATTTCTAAATTGCCTAGAAACCCGTATGAGTGATTTAAGCGACACAAAAGGTTAATTTTTGGATGAAAGATTAATTAAAAAAAAACAGTAAGGAAAGGCTAAAGTCGGGCGGGGCCGACTATATAATACCCTACACCACACTTGTAATATTGAATAACTCTGATATATAAATTTTGTAATTCATGTATTAATTGTTTACATAAATTTATGTACTTTTGGGACTTTTATACTTAAATAATACCCTGTACCACAGTGTGGTGTAGGGTATAAAAACGATTGGATCTAAAGAGCTAAATCGGATGAAACATATATATGGGAGCTATAGCTAAATCTTAACCGATTTTCGTCAAATTCGGCAATGTTGGTTCATGGATCAAGAAACTCTACCATTCTAAATTTCAAAACGATTGGATGTAAAATACAGCTTCTATAGGACTAAAGGGCCAAATCGGACGAAACATATATATGGGAGCTATAGCTAAATCTTAACCGATTTTCTTCAAATTCGGTATTGTTGGTTCATGGATCAAGAAACTCTACCATTCTAAATTTTAAAATGATTGGATGTAAAATACAGCTTCTACAGGACTAAAGAGCAAAATCGGACGAAACATATATATGGGAGCTATAGCTAAATCTTAACCGATTTTCGTCAAATTCGGCAATGTTGGTTCATGGATCAAGAAACTCTACCGTTCTAAATTTCAAAACGATTGGATGTAAAATACAGCTTCTATAGAACTAAATCTTAACCGATTTTCTTCAAATTCGGTACTGTTGGTTCATGGATCAAGAAACTCTACCATTCTAAATTTCAAAATGATTGGATGTAAAATACAGCTTCTACAGGACTAAAGAGCAAAATCGGACGAAACATATATATGGGAGCTATAGCTAAATCTTAACCGATTTTCTTCAAATTCGGTATTGTTGGTTCATGGATCAAGAAACTCTACCATTCTAAATTTCAAAATGATTGGATGTAAAATACAGCTTCTGCAGGACTAAAGAACAAAATCGGACGAAACATATATATGGGAGCTATAGGTAAATCTTAACCGATTTTCTTCAAATTCGGTAGTGTTGGTTCATGGATCAAGAAACTCTACTATTCTAAATTTCAAAACGATTGGATGTAAAATACAGCTTCTATAGAACTAAAGGGCCAAATCGGACGAAAGATATATATGGGAGCTATATCTAAATCTGAACCGATTTCAACCAAATTCAATAGGGATCTTTACAGCTGCGAAATACTCTAAACTGCAAAATTTCAGAACAACAGACATGGTTAAATCGACTCAGCTAGTGATCCTGAGTCGATCGGTATACTTTAAGGTGGGTCTAGCTGTGTTATTTTCAGGTATTACAAACATCTGCCGTGAAACAAACTTATAATACCCTGTACCACAGTGTGGTGTAGGGTATAAATATACAGAACATCCACGATCGATCTTTTAGTTCGCAGCTGCAAGTGTTATTGAAAAAAAATGATTAATTTTTAAAATGGAAGAGCTGGACTTGGCTGACACATGGTTTCAACAAGACGGTGCAAAATGCCACACAGCACGCGAAACAATGGCCCAATTGAGTGGAGAGTTCGGTGAACAGTTTATTTCACGTCCGATCAATTGACCGCCTAGATCGTACGATTTAACGCCTTTACATTATTTTTTGTGGGACTATGTTAAGGTTAATGTCTATAGGGACAAGTCCGCATCGGTTGACGCACTGGAAGCCAATATTGAAGAATTTATTCGTGAGATACCGGCTTGAAATCATCTTTAAACATTGAATTTTATAGACCGTTCTATCGACTCAAATAAAAATTTCATTAATTTCTTAAAAGTTTATGTTTTTTTTTGAATCAAATCCGAAAGCTCATAGAAAGTCACACTTTATTAAAGAAAATTCTTCATAATTACACTGTGCTAGCTCGAAATGTAACGGAAGCAAGAGAATTTCGAACGTTTTGAATCCAATGGTAGTCTTGTTCTATGTTAGCTCCTGCTTTCTCGAGATCTTCGACTCCGAATAACGCTCAGAAATCACTTATCGGAAGGAAAGCATCGGAACACACGCATTATGCCAAATAACTAAATTTGGAGGTCCCTGTAAGATTTTGTTTGCTAATAAAAATTGCAATAAAATATACGATACGAGGGCGTATATTTTAAATGAAACACAAAGTTTTTCTGATAAAAAAATATATTTTTTTCAACGTAGTCTCCTTTGAGCTCTGTACACTTTGTCCAATGTTTGTCTTATTTTTATTCCAAAAAAGAATTGTCTATGCTTTTAATATAGGTATTTGTTTTGATTTCATCTTTGGCGTCAAATCTCTTTCCGCCGAGCAATTTCTTCAGGTTTGGAAACAAGAAATAGTCACTAGTGGTAAAATCCGGAGAATAGGGCGGATGAGGGTGCAATTTGTAGCCTAATTCATGGATTTTTACCATGGAAACTGCAAATGTGCGCATCCTTGCATTGTCCTGGTAGAAAAAATGTGTTTCTTGACCAAATGCAATCTTTTTAATCCGCATTAAATCGACCCAATAAGTTTACATAATATTTGCCATTGATTGTTTTACGGTTTTGAAGGTAGTCAATGTGGATTATTTTTAGCCTACATATCAAAAAACGAGATGTACGCTACAAAGTCACCTGGCTGACAAACTCACCTTGGCCTTCTTTGGCTCCGATTCGCCCCGAGGAATTCACTGTTTTGACTGCTGTTTGGTCTCCGGTGTGTTGTGGTGGATCCACGTTTCGTCCACGGTTATGAAACGGAGCAAAATCTCGTCCATATTGCGTTTAAACAACGCCAAACACTGCTGCGAAATTGTCAGACGATTGCCATTATGGTTGAGTGCGAGCAATCGCGGTCTCCGACGCTGCAAGGCTGAGAAAGCTACTATCCACTTCACATTGTACAGTAGGGTATTTGCAGGATGAGGCAAACAACTGGACAAAAAACAGCGAGCAATTGCTATATGTATTGCTCGACACACATTTCCCGGGGAACTCATCAACAGAGCCCGAGGATGAACAGGACCAACAAGAGTGCGAGTGGACTGCGTCGCTAGCTTGTTGACTGAGAAATCCAGAATAAGCTGGGCTATAAACAGCTTTGAGTCCTTCAAGTCACCTGGACCAGACGGCATCACCCCAGCAGAAATACAGAAAATGTTAAAGTACATTATCCCCTGGCTGCAGAAAATTTATGTAGGCTGTATCAGGCGTTCATACATCCCGTATCGATGGAGGGACACCAGAGTGGTATTCATACCCAAAGCGGGAAAGATATCGCACACTAGGCCAAAAGACTTCAGACCAATTAGCCTATCCTCCTTCCTATTGAAAGGTCTGGAAAGACTTTTAGATTATTTCATTAGAGAAAACCTGGATAAAAAACTTCTGTCGGGAAACCAACATGCTTACAATAAGGGAAAGTCTACAGAACCTGCACGAACTTGTGAGCACTATCGAATCGTCCCTACATTTCAAGGAATTCACCATGGTGGTACTTTTTGACATAGAAGGAGCTTTTAACAACTTTCACTCAAATACGGTAATTGCGGCACTGTCACATCTTAAGGTAAACTCTAGTTTGATTAGACTTATACACAGCCTGCTCAACAGAAGACGCATAACAGCGTGTCTTGGGTCCACAACTCTAACAAGGTTTGTAAACAGAGGGATCCCACAAGGGGGAGTACTGTCTCCTTTGGAACCTAGCGGTGAATTAAATTCTGCTAGATCTAGAACCATTACAAACCTGCTATCAGTGGTTCAGAGAACTGCCTGTCTGTGCATAAGCGGAGCGTTAAGGACTACAGCGACTGAGTCTCTACAAGCCTTTTTTCATATATGTACTGCCGATTAATGCTGTGGCGAGAGAAGTTGCAACCAAAGCGGCACTAAGATTGAACTGCCTATCAATGTGGAGGTATAAGAACTACGGTCACATGAGAATATCAAAGTGTAGTGCTATGGTAGCCGACCGAGTGGACTATATACCAACGGTGTACACCTACGAGAGGAACTACATCACTATGATACCAGCCAGGGATGAATGGGTTGGCAGAATACCAGGATATAGAAACCATCTCCACTTCTATACGGATGGTTCGAAGCGTGATGAAAAGGTTGGCTTCGGAGTACACTGTGAAGACTTAGTATGGATTTAGCTCACAGACTACCAGATACCTGCAGTGTATATCAAGCCGAAATAATGGCAATATGGGAAGTCGCCAAGTGACTGAGACGGAACATAGTAACCAACACTGGCGTTGTCATTTACCAGGCTGCATCAATTCTCTGGAGGCCACATCCCTAAATTCACAGACAGCGCTCGAGTGCCGCAGATTTTTAGGAATAATTTTAATATACACCTCATATGGCTGAATGGGCATAGGGATATCCCGGGGAACTTCAAAGCCGATTAACTTGCTAGGAAAGGGACGACTTTACAAATTCTCGAAGAATTTGCATATATTGGTGCGCCACTATCCATGTGCAAGCTTTGGCTTAGGCAAGAGACAATCAGGCAACGAAAGATGGACACAAATCGGCACCTGTAGTACGTTAGATTCAGTTCTGACGGGACACTGCCAGATCGGCGAACACGCCAGAAGATTGGGTATTGCCTCCAATGACTTCTGCAGAAGCTGTGGAGATGAGGAAGAAGTGGAGAGCATTGAGCACTTGCTATGCGACTGTCCCGCTTTGGGTAAACGACTACTGGACATACTCGGGTCGGCCTTTCTAGGCAGTTTAACAGATCTTTCCGGTACCAATATTCGTACTACCGATAAATTTGTATATCAAACAGGTGGGTTTCGATGAGGGGCATTTTAGCCCGTGGTACCACTAGGGACCTAACTGGCTCACATAGAGCTGAAGGTAAAAAACGGATTTATCTTACTCAGTGCGTTAGCGTGTGTTATAGACCAACTCTGTTACTGACCTATGTGTCTGTGTCTCTAAAAGTACACTGAAAAAAAATTTGTCATAAAATTAAAGAAATGTTCCAAAGACGTCCTAAGTCTTCAAAATAAGTACATTTTGTACTTAAAATATAGATAATTTCAATAATATTAAGTCATTTACTTAATTTTAAGTAAATTTTCTTAATTTTAAGTACTTATTTTGAAGACTGAGGACGTCTTTATAGCATTTCTTTAATTTTATGAATTTTAGGAATTTTGCATAAGCTCTTATCTCTAGTTTTTGTTCTATGAACTTCGCTCTCTAGTTTCATATTTATCCCTTGTTATCCCATTGTATAATATTTAAACCTTTTTGCCCCACTTTGCAATATTTAAGCCTTTTGACCCTCTGTACCATATTTTAGACTTTTTACCTCCAATTTGCCTCCAAAAGAAATAGCTTCGAAAAATCGTATCTCTATACTACCTTTCAAGTCCAACCATCATACCCCGGTAACATATTTCCTTTTTGCTCATTGCGCCTCTAAAGTAAGAATCTCGAAAAATAGCTCTTAAGGCCGGGTTAGGCAAACTTAACCGTAAATTATCTTTAGCGCCGCCGTAACGTTGCCCGCTGGAGCAATTACCCAAAACTTCAAAAACGTGCCATATGACTCAGACATTCACAACAAAAATAGCAACAAATTCATTTTATTTTATATTTATTTGCTACTAATTTATCATTTTATTACTTATTCATTATTACTTTTCAAAATGTTCGCATGTTTGCAAATTCACGTAAACGTGCAGTAAAGTGACCCGTTCAATTGAACTATGTAGTCTAGTCCCGAGTCTGCGGCTTAAGAGCCAAATTTCACGATTTTAGCTCTAGCTATTTGGATTTGGCGGATGCACCATACTTTTCCCCATTGTGGCCCATTTAATCCTATATTAAATTATGAGTTCCCAAGAACTACCCACTCTATCCATCAGTCTGTCTTGCAAATATATATTTTATATACTCGTACATATGTAGATTCTTTCACATGGATTTAAAAATGCAAAAGTTACACGCATTTTATGTTGTATACCCGAGGTGGCCCACTTCGAGGACCTGTACATCCGTCTTTCTAAGCTCCACAGTGCGTCTTCTATACGTGTAACAAACAAGATGTATCGCTACAACAACACATCGCTATGAACAATACAAACTTTGTTTCAATACTTTTTTTTAATAAAACAATATTCTGCTTCATATATTGTACAATAATTTTTCGTTTTCAGTTTTTGGTTTATTTGTTATTTTTTTACAATTACATTTTTCTGCTAGTTTCTATCTAAACACTTAAATGCTAAAATCGAGTTTTGCTAATTAAATTAACTATTATGCGAGATTTTCGTTTTCTTCTAAAAAATTAAGTAACAAACCAAAAATTATAGAATCCATTACACTTATCTACTAAATAATGACTATTTTTTTGTGATGATAACTTATCAACTAATCTAAGGATAAAATTGAATCGATACTACTTCTATTGCGAGGCCTCATCAAGGGTCCTCCCAAATAACTGATCGGGTTGGAAAATTGTCGATGTCGATCATCGATGAAAGCTGGAGCAATGGGTACTTGTGGATTTGGACGATTGGCCATAAAGGTGTGTACAGGTACATCGGCTATTTCCACCACACTGGGTTGGACCATTTCCGGCACTGGCGGAATTTCAATGTGGGCCCCACGCTCTTTGGACGATGGCGTATTCCTTGAACTGCGACTATTTCCTTCAGCTCCAGTTGGCAAATTAAAGCTGACAAAACCTTTTCGCTTTGGACGATGTACAGACAATGTCCTTAGGATGGGATTTGGATTTCGTGGTGCTACTATTGCCGGCTCTACGAGGGGCTGGTAAAGGGATTTTAGGATTATATGGTTGTTAGTATATATTCTGGTTAGATTAGGAAAAATCTGTTTGCTTTTGTTTTTTGTTATTGGTTTTAAGGATTAGTAGAAGAAAATTGGAAATGTGTTTTTGGAAGTTCCATATTTAAGAAGTGAAAGGTTTTCGTGAGTTTAAAAAACCGAAAAAACGTATTGTTAAAGTTGAGATGAAAGAAAAAAGTAAAATCAATTAGTAAAATTAATTAATATTAAAAAGTTATGGAGATAAAGTGTTTATATACAAAAGGAAACAAAATGAAATTAAGAGAAAGAAACAGCTTAAAATTAATATAACCCATTCCATACCAGTAAAAGTGAAAAGAGTTTTACTCTAAAATTCAATTAAAATTGAAACATGAAATTGAAACTAACTTAAGCTGATTATTTAGTACGTTCCCACATCAATGTTGTATACATATTCCATGTTAATTTCCTCAACAGCTTTCTGACAAATTTAAAATCTGCTATAAATTATATCATAGCTATTGGTGTTGCCGGAGGATGTACTAATTTCATGTTTGTGCAATTTCGAAGAAAGCAACAATTGTTTTATGACACGGTTTTTGTTGTTGTATAAATTAGGTTGTACGAACATACATTTGTACATACAACAAACAGGCATAAATAAATGTTGCTTTAGGCTGTGTATTCGTGCATTTACGTATGGAAATTAGGGTTGTCCTTATCAGTTTTATTACTCCCGTTATCTAAATCTTTTTCTGATTAATATAATATTTTTCTCAAAATATTTAAGTCAAATTCTGAAAGAAAATGTTCAATATTTCACACATCGTTTCCTTACAAAAATGCCTTTGGAAAAGGTGTCTTTAATAAATTTTCCTTATGAAATGGTATATCTAACAAATTTTCCTTAGGAAAATTTGATCTCTGACACCTATATGTATACTAAATGTAGTCCGAGACATTCTTTTCCTTAGAAAAATATGGTCTTTGACTACTTGTCATTAGAAAAATATGGTCTCCGACAATATTTCCTCCGTCGATGTATTTTCCGTAAGATGTTCTATAACAACTTTTCCTTAGGAAATGGTGTCTAAAAACTGACTACTGGTCTTAGGAAAAGGTAGTCTCTGACAACTTATCCTTAGGAAAATGTGGTTTCTTACAACTTTTCCTTAGGAAAAAGTGTTCTCTGACAACTTTTCCTTAGGAAAGGATGGTCTCTGCTGTGTCTCTGTCAGCTTTTCCTTAGGAAAAGATGGTGTCTGCCTTAGGAAAAGGTGGTCTCTGACAGCTTTTCCTTAGGTAAAGATGGTCTCTGACAACTTTTACTTAGGAAAAGGTGATCTCTGAAAACTTTTCCTTAGGAATAGGTGATCTCTGACAACTTTCTTTAGGAAAGGATAAAAGGGTTCTGACAACTTTTCCTTAGGAAAAGGTAGTCTCTGGGAACTTTTCTTATGAAAATGTTGTTTCTGGCAACTTTTCCTTAGGAAAAAGTGTTCTCTGACAACTTTTCCTTAGGAAGATATGGTCTCTCTGCCAGCTTTTCCTTAGGAAGAGATGGTCTCTCTGCCAGCTTTTCCTTAGGAAAGGATGGTTTCTACTATTTCCCGTAGGAAAAGGTGATCTCTGACAACTTTCCTTAGGAAAAGGTGATCTCTGACAACTTTTCCTTAGGAAAATGTGGTCTCTAAAAACTTTTCTCTGGTCTCTGACAACTTTTCCTTAGGAAAAGGTTCTCTGACTACTCTTCCTTAGGCAAATGTGATCTCTGACAACTTTTCCTTAGGAAATGGTAGTCTCTGGGAACTTTTCTTAGGAAAATGTGGTTTGTGACAAGTTTTCCTTAGGAAACATTGTTCTCTGACAACTTTTACTTAGGAAGATATGGTCTCTCTGCCAGCTTTTCCTTAGGAAAGGATGGTATCTGCCAGCTTTTCCTTAGGAAAGGATGGTATCTGCCAGCTTTTCCTTAGGAAAAGGTGGTCTCTGACAGCTTTTCCTTAGGAAAGGATGGTATCTGCCAGCTTTTCCTTAGGAAAAGGTGGTCTCTGACAGCTTTTCCTTAGGAAAAGATGGTTTCTGGCAACATTTCCTTAGGGTCTCTAAAGGTGATCTTTGAAAACTTTTCCTTAGGAAAAGGTGATCTCTGACAACTTTTCCTTAGGAAAAGGTGATCTCTGAAAACTTTTCCTTAGGAATAGGTGATCTCTGACAACTTTCTTTAGGAAAGGATAAACGGTCTCTGACAACTTTTCCTTAGGAAAAGGTAGTCTCTGGGAACTTTTCTTATGAAAATGTTGTTTCTGGCAACTTTTCCTTAGGAAAAAGTGTTCTCTGACAACTTTTCCTTAGGAAGAGATGGTCTCTCTACCAGCTTTTCCTTAGGAAAGGATGGTTTCTACTATTTCCCGTAGGAAAAGGTGATCTCTGACAACTTTCCTTAGGAAAAGGTGATCTCTGACAACTTTTCCTTAGGAAAATGTGATCTCTAAAAACTTTTCTCTGGTCTCTGACAACTTTTCCTTAGGAAAAGGTTCTCTGACTACTCTTCCTTAGGCAAATGTGATCTCTGACAACTATTCCTTAGGAAATGGTAGTCTCTGGGAACTTTTCTTAGGAAAATGTGGTTTGTGACAAGTTTTCCTTAGGAAACATTGTCCTCTGACAACTTTTACTTAGGAAGATATGGTCTCTCTGCCAGCTTTTCCTTAGGAAAGGATGGTATCTACCAGCTTTTCCTTAGGAAAGGATGGTATCTGCCAGCTTTTCCTTAGGAAAAGGTGGTCTCTGACAGCTTTTCCTTAGGAAAAGATGGTTTCTGGCAACATTTCCTTAGGGTCCCTAAAGGTGATCTTTGAAAACTTTTCCTTAGGAAAAGGTGATCTCTGACAACTTTTCCTTAGGAAAAGGTGGTCTCTGAAAATTTTACCTTAGAAAAAGGTGATCTCTGACAACGTTACCTTAGGAAATCAACATTTCCTTAGAAGCTTTTCCTGTGACAAATTTTGGCTACTGACAACTCTTCATCTGGTTAGTGGTCTCTGACATCTTTGCCTTGGAAAAGATGGTCTCTGACAACTTTTCCGTAGGAAAAGGTGATCTCTTACAATTTTTCCTTAGGAAGGTGTCATCTCTGACAACTTTTTCTTAGGAAAAGGTGATCTCTGACAACTTTTCCTTAGGAAAAAGTGGTCTCTAAAAACATTTCCTTAGGAAAATGTGGTCTCTAAAAATTTTTCCTTAGAAAAGGGTGAAAGCTCTAACAACCTATCCTTAGAAACTTTTCCTGTGACAACTTTTGGTGACAACTTTCCCTTAGGAAAAGATCGTCTCTGACAACTTTACCTTGGGTCAAGGTGGTCTCTGACAGTCTTTACCTTAGGAAAAGGTGGTCTCTGACAACTTTTCCTTAGAAAAAGGTGGTCTCTGACAACTTTTCCTTAGGAAAATGTGGTCTCTGACAACTTTTCCTTAGTAAAAGGTGGTCTCTGACAACTTTTCCTTAGGAAAAGGTGGTCTCTGACAACTTTTCCTTAGGAAAAGGTGCTCTCTGACAACTTTTCCTTAGGAAAAGATGGCCTCTGACAACTTTTCCTTAGGAAAAGATGGTATCTCACAACGTTACCTTAGGAAATCTCTAACAACCTTTCCTTAGAAGCTTTTCCTGTGACAACTTTTTGTGGCAACTGACAACTCTACATCTGGTAAGTGGTATCTGACATCTTTGCCTTAGGAAAAGGTGATCTCTGACAACTTTCCCTTAGGAAAAGATGGTGTCTGACAACTTTTCCCTAGGAAAAGATGGTCTCTGACAACTTTTCATTAGGTGGTCTGGGACTACTTTTGCGTAGGAAAAGTTGATCTGTGACTACTTTTCCTTAGGAAAAGGTGGTCTGCGACTACTTTTCTTGTGGTCTGTGACTAGTTTCCTTGGAAAAAGGTAGACTATGACTACTTATCTTGAGCAAAAGGTAGTCTCCGACAGCTTTTCCTTATGAAAAGGTGGTCTCTGACAACTTTTAGGAAATCTGTAACAACTTTTCCTGTGACAACTTTTTATGGCAACTGACGACTCTACCTCACGTTAACGTTTTCTCTGACAACTTTTCATTAGGACAGGGTGGTCTCTGACAAGGGTGGCTTCTGACAACTTTGTAAATTTTTTCTGACAACTTATCCTCAGGAATATATGGATTCTTAGGAGCAAATGGTTTGAGACAGCTTTTCTTTAGGAGAATACGGTTTATAACAACTTTTCCTTAGGAAATACGGACTTTGTTGGACCTATATAGACGGTGAAAATTAAATGACAACGTAAATCAAATAAAAAGATAATACATATTTGTTAAGACGTTATTCGAATAGACGGTAAATCGTAAATCGACGTAAATCGAGTGATTGCATTATTTGATTTGAGTGTTTGCTTTATTGTATTTACTAATTTTCGATTCAAACCAAATTTCTTTAATGAATAAGATAAAAATTACTGTGTTTGGAAGTGAGTCGCCATCCTAGTGTCCATGTATGTAAAAGTGAGCTAAATGTCCAAACTACTTCCCTCCCCCTCTCAACACAAGCAAGTGTTGCAAACAAAACATTTGTGTGAACACAAATGAATGAGAGTATTTGAGTGAGTGATTCTACGTTCCTCAGTTGTCTAGTGAATGAATGCATGAATGAACGAACGACTGAGTGGATGAATGAAACCATTGAAAAGGGACGACATGAATGACTAAATGACAGAGTGATGGAATGAATAGGATGTTTGTCTAATGGTGTTGGTACGAGAACAGCCACAACTACTACTACGACTAGTACTGGGGATAGTAGTTTCATTTTGTATAAACATTGTTTCTAGCAACAATAGCTCATCTTCTCGTTTTGTCACTGGCCAAAAAAAGATCTAACAAGAATCTATGGAAGATTAACCGGAGCCGTGTCGGAAAATTAGGTTTCTGTTTCACTTTTAAAGTCTAGAATATGAGTAAATTTAGTTATACTGCTTTTTAAATGCAACCTGCAAATTTTATATAAAGGCAGTGGTTTTGGAATATGGATCATACTGTATTGACACTGACAAAGTGTTGAAATATCCAGCTAAATAAGAAAATTTCAGTGGACACTTACGAACATTTTTCTTAACTTGATAGCGTCGACTCACCTATCACTATGTGTGAATATAAACGGGTAACAAAGAAATCATGAGCAATTTAATATTTTTACTAAAAATTAATGATTGTGATTCAAAAAATGCCAGACCAACCTGGCTCATCTTCGGGCGTAACCAAGTTTGTAGAAAATATTTCCGCATATAGGTACAATTTGAATTCATTCAGACTCCCTTTAAGAGTTATCATGCGTACCAGATAGAAGCACAGACAGACATAGCTCAAATGACTATAAGTAGGCGGCATTAAAAATGGCCGACAAGGAATATTACCAAAAAATTAAAGTAAAGAGATGAAAAAGATTAAAATTGATTAATGAAATGTAGCCCAACATTAAATGGAAATAAGAAAAATAAACTTTTTACTACAAACTTCTGCGACCCTATGTTCCTTATAGGAATTACAGGAAACAGTTATAGAAAAGTTATCCTACATTGTCAATTTTCAATGTAGCCTCCATCCTCTGGATGTGGTTTGTCAAAATACGACTACATCAGAGAAATCTACTACTTAGTAGACTACACATTGGGATATCTACTCCATACTATCCAGTATGGTTATCTAAAAGGTGGGCCATTTAAAATTAGAACTACCGATTACTTTGACTTGTGATTTGAGCCCTTTTGATTATTTTCTGTGGGAAGCCATTAAGGATAAATGTTACGCTAAGCATCCAGAGCGTTGAAACATGAAATCGAAATTGCCATTGAAGAGATTCGACCCGAAACAAGCGAAAAAGTACTGAAAAATTGTGTTGATCGCATGATCGCCGAGCCAGTTGTGGTAGTCACATGAATGATATTGTGTTCCATGACAATGTTCAAAGTTTCCAATAAAACCAGAAATTAAAAAAAATTCCGTCCTACTTGTTTTTATAGCGGATTCAAATTTAAAATTTTAAATGGCCCGCACTTTACTTTAGTTAACGACCATTCCACAGTAGGCGGTCAGGTCAGTTACCTGCTTCTTAGTAGACGACCAGTTGGTTTATCTACTCCTTAGCATAGGACTACTTCTTACTAGACGACCAGCTGAGTTATCTACTCCTCAGTTGACGATCAGCTGGGTTATCTACTCCTTACTAGGCGGCCATTAGGGTTATCTACTTCTTACTAGTCGGCCATTAGGGTTATCTACTCCTTAGTAGAGGACCAATTCGACTATTTTTTTCTTAGCAGATGGCTTATTTATTCCGTAGTATGCGGGAAATCGGATTATCTAGTGCTTAGATGACAATAAGTTGAGTTATCCGATCCTAAGTAGACGGTCAGTTCGGTTATTTATTCCTTAGTAAACAATTAGTAAGGTTATCTACTCCTTACTTGACGATTAGTTGGCTTATTTACTCATTAGTAGGCCGGCAGTTGTGTTATGTACTCATTAGTTTGCGAGCAGTTGGGTTATCTACTACTTAGCTGGCGACAAATTGGGTTATTAGTAGATGGCTATTTGGGTTATCTACTTCTTAGTAGAGGATTATCTACTCCTTAGTCGAAGATTATCTACTCCTAAGTAGACGACACGTTGTGTTATCTATTCATTAGTTGGTGCTGGGTTATCTATTTCTTAGTAGAGTATATATTCCTTAGTATTGTCACCAGTGCACCTATCATTAACTAGTTATTCCTATATTGACGACCATTTGGTTTATCTACTCAATAGAAGGTGGCCAGTTTGGTTATATATTGCCTATATCCTTAGTAGAGGTCCAGTAGGATTATCTACTCCTTAATAGAGGTCCAGTAGCATTAGCTACTCCTTAGTAGACGAGCAGTTCTGTTATCTATACCTTAATTGACGACCATTTGATTTACATACTCTATATTAGTCGGCCAGTTGGGTTATCTATTCCTTTGTTGACGACCAGTTGGGTTATCTACTCTTTACTTGACTACTAGTTTGGTATACTCCTTAGTAGGCTGCCGGGTGCGGTATCCACTCCCAAGTATACGACCAGGTGGGTTATCTGCTACTTAGAAGATGACCAGTTGGAACCAGTTTCCGAAGTTGAACCATTAAACATTTAATTGGTTTCAAATCTAACATATGCTGAGTCTGACATTGAAGTGTCAGGTACAGTAGGCATTATTTCACACAAGTGCTTAGATATATCACAAGGTGGCAATTTACTACCTCCAATGCCAAATTCATTTTTAAGTTACCGGTTATTTTCATATAAAAGATATAATCTGTGAATCTATCTCTGCTATCAGTGGACCTATCTTTAAATTGTAACCCTTTTTGGGGGAGGTGCCAGATGGACTGTACCAATATGGCCCATCGTCAAACTTAGCCTGAGACAGGAGAAAATATTACCATTTAAAAAAATTAAAGTCAATTGTTGAATCCTTTCGAGAGATATAATGTGCTCCAGCCTCAGAGACAGACGAAATGAGAGCTGAAATGATTTCAAATGTTGGATTTCCACAAAACATAAATTTGGATTTTCTAGTCCTTAGTTGACAATATGTTGGGTTATCTATCCTTAGTAGATGGTCAGTTGGGTTATTTATTCCATTGTTAGGGTTATCTACTCCTCACTAGACGATCAGTTGGCTTATTTAGTAGGCCAGCAGTTGTGTTATCTACTCATTAGTTGGCGAGAAGTTGGGTTATCTACTACTTAGCTGAAGACAAATTGGGTTATCTATTCCTTAGTAGATGACCAGATGGGTTGTTTTCCTTAGTTGACGACCAGTTGCGTTATCTACTCCTTACAAAAATGCAATTAGGGTCAAATACTACTTATATGGCCAGTTGACTTACTTACTCTTTACCAGACGACCAGTTGCATTATCTGTTGCTTCGTAGATGGCTAGTTAGGTTATCTACTTTTAGTAGAGGATTATCTACTCCTGAGTAGACGACCAGTTGTGTTATCTATTCATTAGTTGGTGCTGGGTTATCGATTTATTAGTAGAGTATCTATTCCTTAGTATTCTCACTGGACCTATCAGTTGCGTTATCTACCTTTAGGGTCAACTACTACCTCTATGACTTGTTGGCTTGCTTAATCTTTAGCAGACGCCCAGTTGGGTTATCTACTGCCTAGTAGATGACCAGTTGGGTTATTTACTCATTAGTAGAGGTTCAGTAGGATTATCTACTCCTTTGTAGATGTCCAGTTGCATTATCTACTCCTTAGTAGACGAACAGTTGGACCACTTGGTTTACATACTCCATAGTAGGCGGTCAGTTGCGTTATCTACTCCTTAGTTGACGACTAGTTGGGTTATCTATTCCTTACTTGACGACTAGTTGGCAGCCGGTTGCGGTATCCACTCCCAAGTATACGACAGGTGTGTTATCTGCTACTTAGAAGATAACCAGTTGGAACCAGTTTACTTAGCCTCAGATAGGAGAAAATATTACCACCTAAAAAAATTAAAGTCAATCATTGAATCCAAAAGTAATCATGTGCTCCGGCCAGAGAGACTGAAGGACGGACAGAGCTGATGATGATATAAAATGTCGGATTTCTATAAAACATATATAGAGTCTTAAGTTACTGCAGTTTCGATGAGTTACACATTTTTCACAGAAAATAATACGTACCCTCATACGTTAAAGTGTGGATATAAAAAAACCTAAAACCTAATGTTCTGTACTTACTGGTATTAAAGTTATGATACCAGTAAATACAGGCAATTTTAATTCCGTTAATAGCAATGTTCATATCATACACTGTGGTACAGCGGATTGTAAGTTTGTTTTGACCCATATGATTGTAACATCTAAAAGTACTAGAGCTACACGGAGAAAAAAATATGTTAAAAATATGTTTGGATGCAATCATAAATATGTTTGGGACGGGCACAATCATATACATGTTTGTGGGTAAACATATTATGTTTGCACACAATCATAATATGTTCGGGGCAAAATTCTAGCATATTATAAAACGATATGATTGTGTCCTAACATATTTTTGGCAAAATAATATATTAGAGCATATTTTTTAGATTTTTAGAGAGTATTACTCTCTGAGAGCCCAATTATGTGACTCATAGAGCATCCACCATCACCACTGTGCTAAGCCACTAAGCACCCACATACAACCATTGACAGCCACAGCCAGTCAGAATGAATATATAGCTATGCTTATACTTTCTTGTTTCGGGTGTAACATGAAAGTAAATTAAAATACACGCTGTGCATATAATTCTCGTTGACTCTATATAGCCAGTGGTATAAGGTGTTGACGTTTTTCAGTCAATGGGGTGGATCAACGGAGCTACCAACCAAGTTGAAAGAAAAGTGGCATAGTCCGCAGTCCGAATAATGGATAATTAATGGAACATTAGACTAGAATTTTATAAATATATTATAGGTGCGTCACAAAGGGTTCAGACTTTTGATAAAAAACAACAATATACAATCATATACATGATTAAATGCAATCATATATATGATTACATACAATCATATAAATGTTTGGACATAAGCATATATATGATTACACACAATCATATAAATGTTTGGACATAAGCATATATATGATTACATACAATCATATAAATGTTTGGGAACATTACCGCTACCCCAAACATAAAATGTTTGGGAGCTGCTCCAAACATATATATGTTGCCTGCAAAATATGTTTGGGGCAATATGTTACAGAGGCCGTTTTTTTCCTCCGTGTACCTACCTACCTTTACCTATACCGTTCTACTCTAATGGTAATGTAATTTGATCGGAACCTTTGCTTCAGGTCAAGGACGACGCCTACTGAAATTGGTGCAAATCGGTTTAGATATGGATATAGTTACCATATACATATAGTAAGCACCTCCATATTTAACATAAATGCCCTACACATATTCCAACCCATAGTCAAGAAATTTAGCAAAGTGTTTTTTAAGAGCAGAAAAAAATAAATTTAAATGTAATAAATGTAAATTAAACCTTAAAAATGAACGATTTTCTTGAAAATTGTTAGTACTGTGCAGCATTTTTCGTAATAAACCACTGCTAAAAGTTTACAATAAAATTTTCCATTTATTCCCTATGAAAATTCGTTCACAAAATAGTGACACAATGGACGCCAGATGCACGCAACAATTGAATGAAACTTCTGAAATTCTTTCCTTATATTTTTTTGCGAATTTCTATTAAACATTTTTCAATAAACCCCAAACAACATATGGTACTAACGCTTATTTTTCTACGCATTGTTTACGCTCGGTTTGCCGTCTCCTTTGCCATGTCACTGCCCCTCTCTTTTCATGTTCCTTGGACACATTCACTTGTTGTAATTTGTAATAGTGGTGTTCTGCTAACTGCTTTCCTGCAACTCATTTACGGAGATTAAATGCATTTTCTTACATCAGAGCCACAAAAAAATGCATAAAAGGGAAGAATGAATGGATGTGTTTTTCAGTTTTAGGTATTTTTTTTAACTTTTATATTCATTTCAAAAGAAGACAAAATTGTAGCAAAAACTTGCACTTACAATACACAAAGAAAGTGTGTGAGAGAGAGAGAAAGGGTCACAGAGATGTGAACAATGATTGTCAACTATTTACACGTTATAATCGTACACGCAGAAATAGGGCCAACGTACAGGACCTTTGATGAGCAAGTGCTTTCTTTAAACACTGACAAAGGTTTTTTTCATACAATCAGGAATGGGCAACATTTTCTTTGTAAAAAATTCAGAAATTATAAATGGTATAATAGAAGATTTCAGTCATGTCAACTAATTAAACATAGCTCTCATCAAATGTGATAAAAAATAATATCCAGACTCAAATAAATAAATTTCTGCGCATTATATGGCGTATACTTATATTTTGGCCAAACACCATAACCAAAGGCGAACTATGGACCAGGTCAAATGAAATACCTATAAAGAGTCAAATTACAAAATGAAAATGGAGCTGGATCGGCCATACCCCTCGCAAATCAGTCCAAAATATTTCAAAAAATTTACTTGAATGGAACCCGCAGGGCAGCCGAAGGCGTGGACGGCCGAGATATACATGGCGCGGTACAATACTGCTAGAACTAGAGAAATTGAACATGTCATTCGATGAAATTAAATGAATATGTCAAGTTAGATTAAAATGGAACAGTATTGTAGAAACCTTATGTTCCCATGTGGAATAAATAAGGAAAAAGCTAATTAAATCACTTTCAGATCAATAGAATCTAGCTGTAGCAATTTACAGGGTGGGAATATTATATTAATATTATTTCTCCAAAGGAGAGAAAATAGACCCATCGTTTATTATACCGATCGACTTAGAATCACTTTCTGAGTTGACTTAGCTATGTCCGTCTGTCTGTCCGTCTGTGCAAGTATTCTTGTAATCAAAGTACTCGTACAGGTCGCAATTATGGTCCGATCTCTACGAAACTTTACACATATCATTTGTTTGGCCCAAGGACGATTCTTATTGAATTTGGTTAAAATCGGTTCAGATTTAGATATAGCCCCCATATATATGTTACCCCCGATTTGACATTTAAGCGCTGTAAAAACTGTATTTTATATCCGATCAGTGCGAAATTCGGCAGAAAGAGGTCTCTTATTACATGAAGGAATACTGCCAAATTCGGAGAAAATCAGTTCAAATTTAGATATAGCCCCCATATATATGTTACCCCCGATTTGACATGTAAGCGCTGTAAAAACGTTATTTTATATCCGATTAGTATGAAATTCGGCAGAAAGAGGTTTCTTATTACATGAAGGAATACTGATAAATTCGGAGAAAATCGGTTTAGATTTAGATATAGCCCCCATATATATGTTACCCCCGATTTGATATGTAAGCGCTGTAAAAACTGCATTTTATATCCGATAAGTATGAAATTCGGCAGAAAAAGGTTTCCTATTATATGAATGAACACTTTTAAATTTGGAAGAAATCGGTTCAGATTTAGATATAGCCCCCATATATAAGTTACCCCGATGTGACATGTAAGGCCTGCAAAAATGTTATTTTATATCCGATCAGTGACTGTATTTTATATCCGATTAGAACAAAATTCGACAGAAAGAGGTCTGTTTACATGAATGAGTATTCAGGGAAATCGGTTCAGATTTATATAACCTCCATATATATGTTCCTAATGATTTGGTATCAAAGCGCTATGTAAGTTGTACTTTACTTCCGATTATTTAAATTTTCCAGAAAGATGTTTCTTAATTTAGGAACGAATATTGCTAAATTTAGCGATTATCGGTTTAGAATTAGATAATATGTTCCTACCCATTTACCAATTATTCCAAATAATTATCGCAATGACCCTTATCGCATTGTTAGGGAGGTGTAGGGTATTATATAGTCGGCCCCGCCCGACTGTCTGCTTTCCTTACTGGTTTATTATATGTATGAACTCTGCCAAATTCAGGGAAAATCGGTTCAGATTTAGATATAGCCCCCATATACATATATGTTACGCCCGATTTGACATGTAAGCGCTGTAGAAACCGTATTGTACACCCGATCTGTTCGAAATTCGGCAGAGAGAGTTTTCTTATAACATGAATGAACGCTACCAATTTCGGAGAAAATCTGTTCAGATTTAGATATAGCCCCTCATATATGTATATGTTGCATCCGATTTGATATGTAAGCGCTGTAGAACCCGTATTTGATATCCGATCCGTACGAAATTCAACAGAGAGAGTTTTCTTACTACATATGTATATGAACACTGCCAAATTCTTATATCAATGCACACTTTCGCATTCTTAGGGATGTATAGGTTATTATGCAGTCGGCCCCGCCCGACTTTCTGTCTTTCCTTAATAGTTTTATCATACCATTTTTGCAATAAAAATAATTTAAAATTCCGATTTTAAAGACATTGCGATGATTGGTGTAGAAGTTAATGGGGGAATTTTCTCATATATTTATCAATTTGTGTGGGAGCTACCAGAAAGGGTTTGACAAATACGCCCAATTTGCGCCAAACTCTAGTTACTACAAAAACGTTGCATTGTACCAAAATTCATAATTTTATCTGCATTGGTATTACAAAGCTTTTTCCAATAAGAGTGATATGATTTCTTTGAAAAAAAACACACTTATTGTTAAGAAAATTCAAAAGTTTTTTATTTAATGTGAAGTACAATCGATACAATTAAGTTCTAAATAAAACGTCATTCAAATGGTCTCCAAGACTTCTTTTGCAGGAAGGAATTCGATGAACCCAATTTTCGAGCACTTTTTCCACTAAATCAAGTCGTATGTCAAGTCGTATGTCATGAATGGCACGTTCAATATTGACTTGTAAATCTTGAAGAGAGTCTGGTTTATTTCGATAGACCAATTACTTCAAATAACCCCACAAGAAATAGTCTAATGGTATTAAATCACAACTTCTTGGAGGCCATTCAATATCACAATTTCTTGAAATAATCGAATCTCCAAACTTTTCTCGCAACAATTCAATTGTTTCATTTGCTGTGTGGCACGTAGCCACAATCGGTCAATGGCAAAATGTTAGCTCCTAACGAGAGCTAAAATATTGCTCATGTGTGTCAAGGTTGTAGGTCGAATGGAAAGTGTTTTTTTTTTTTGATTTAAAAAAATGGACTTAGCATAATTTTCAAATGTGAACGGAATGTTCATATTTGCTCCAGCTCCTTAACGGTACGTCGGATCGGGAATCGGTCAATGGCAAAAAGGTCGTTGGTCGACTGGAAAGCCTTTTTTTTGGATTTTTAAAAAATGGACTTAGCGCACGAAAAGTTGCTATTGGAAAACGATTATTTTGATAATAAAACTGAATAATTTGTAAACGTTGTTCTTGCGTATATCTCTCCATGATGAAATTGTAAACACTACTGAATACAATGAAAAACAAATGACAGATCATGACATATT
Organism: Eudasyphora cyanicolor; assembly: GCA_963930755.1. Lineage (NCBI taxonomy): Eukaryota > Metazoa > Arthropoda > Insecta > Diptera > Muscidae > Eudasyphora > Eudasyphora cyanicolor. The sequence goes on along the minus strand of OZ005735.1, from coordinate 219,168,215 downwards.
ACAAATGTCCGAAACGTCACTTCAAAATCATATATTCCCTATTGGAAACCCCTTTAGTTATGAGCTATTAAATTTTGGTTCGATTTGGTCCATTTGAGTAAGAGAAGTAAAAAATGAGGCGTGGCAATTCTCGAGTTTATAGCGGCGAAATTACATAGATTTCAATTTATTGATATATGAGTTTTAACAGATTGAATTCTTGTGGGAGAAGTACTAGATAGGGCTGGTTAATATGGTGAAATCTTTGCTCACCCAAGAGTTATCGTGTGACAAACCAACAAGATCGGACGGAAATGCCCCAAATGACTTAACCCGTTCTAAAGCAAATCATAAAGACCAAAATCGCGAAAATTTAACGATCCATTCTTGAGTTGTTAGGTTGTGTTGTCCGCGCCACGCCACTTTGACCAATAATAAATATCCCTCTACAGAGTCCTTCCTTGGGCCAATTCGAATACATAAGTCAATGTCGTAAAATGCACACGATCCGCTTTCGAGCTATGAGGTTGTCTTGGCCTTGTCACGACCATATAGTGCACTGGCCAAAATTCGTTTCTATGAAAAGTCCGGCGTTTATACAAAACTCCAATCTATCGATATGCAAAATTGCATTTGTGTTAGAGGTAACAAAAGGAGCTTGGCAACTTCGCCGTTTTTTCTCGAGGTAATAGTGACTAATAAACTAATACTATGTGTAGATTTCAGAGGATTTAAATAAGTAGAATAGAAGTTATTAAATAATCAATATTTCACTAAATGTTAACACTTTGTGGGGGAGGTACTAGAAGAAGTGGACCAATAAGGCCCATCTTCGAATTAAGCTGGAGATAGAAGAAAATTTTACCACATATCATATTTGAAGTCAATCGGTTTCTCCTTTCGAGAGTTAACGTGCGCACCAGCCAGCAGACGGACGGACATTGCTCATTCGACTTAAAATGGCCCAAAACGGATATCCGCCGAACATACTTAGGGTCTTAGTTCACTCCTTCGATATGTTACACTTTTGGCATGTAGCAAATGGCGCGGTATGTACAGGGTTTTCCAACAAGAGGTGTTATTTTGAATCACCCGGAATTTCGGTAGCTGTCACTGTTGAAGCTTTTATTCTTTGACATTTGACACGTAGAAACTACGCCATTACTAAAAATGGAACGATACACGATTCAACAACGCATTGAAATTATTAAAATTCACTACAAAAATGGTGAAAATCTGAAATGGTGAAATCCGGAATTCCATCGCAGGCTTGCCAGTTTTTTTTAGTGCCGAATCCCCAAATTTGTATTTTTTATCCCCTAAATCCCCCAAAAAAGATTTCTCATCCCCAAAAAAATCCCCAGAAAATATTAAAACTTATGTGAATGATGTATTTTAAAATTCAATGTACTTTGTACTAAAATTCATTTTGTTTCTACAAACTGTACGTTGTCAAAATATTAAATATATCTGTTTCAAAATTGTCCATCTCATCTACATCACCTAATTTTTTGTACATGTTTTCGGTATTAAACCTTTAAACCCAATGTCTGCCAATGGACTAAATAATTGATAACACACTGGATTTTTTTTAAAGTACATCAAAAGTACAATACTAGTGATTCCAGTTCTTTAAAATTGGGTTGGACCAGCAGAATCCTGTTACAAGTAAACTTAACTCCAAAATTAGCTTAAATTGTTCGTAATGTCGCCTCGGAAGAATTATTTCCGTTTTATAAACCGCATTTGGTTTCAATTAAGATTTATAAATATTTATAGAAATACGTATTGGCAATTACTACAGGTTGTCTATTTAAGTCGTACTCTAATACACTGCGAGTCAAGCTACTTTTAGGAACTTTTGACCCAATTTTTACGGACGCAGTTTCCAAAAAAAATAGATTTAACAGAAAATACAAATTTTAACATAAATAAAGACATGTAATTATAAAAAATTGCAATCCCCAAACCTAAAAATATATCCCCATTCGCGAAGAAAAATCCCCTAAACTGGCAGCGCTGTTCCATCGAAAAATCACCTTGACTGATGGGGCCCATTTCCACCTCGGTGGCTACGTCAACAAGCAAAATTGTCGCATCTGGGGCTCGGAAAACCTCGGAAAACCTCCTCAACGTGTGACGGTTTGGTGCGGTTTATGGTTCGGCGGGGTTATTGGACCTTACTTTTTCGAAAATGAGGTTGGATCAACAGTTACGGTGAATGGATTGCGCTATTGAGAGATGATTAATGATTTTTTTATGGTCGGAGTTGGATGGTATTGATCTGGACAACGTTTACTTTCATCAAGACAGCGCTACGTGCCACACAAGCAACGAAACCATTGCTCTGTTACGGGAAAGTTTCTGGACCGTGTTATCTCTCGAAGAAGTTATCACAATTGTCCACAGAGATCTTGTGATTTAACTTCTGACTTCTTCCTTTGGGGCCACGTGAAAGATAAGGTCTACGCCAACAGCCCAGCGTCGATTCAAGACCTCAAAGATAGAATTCGTGAGGCTATCGAGGACATAGGGCAGCCACTCTGCGATTTGGTTATGGAAATTTTAATGAAAAGCATATGGTCCTGTAAGCGTGGTCGTGGTGGCCATTTGGCTGATGTTGTTTTTCATTATTAACGGCATACCTTCCTCTTTATTATGAAATAAAGATCCGATCATTTATCTCAAAAAATGTAATTTTTCTTTGAATACCAAATTAACACCTCTTGTTGGAAAACCCTTTGGACTGAACCGGCGTGTTCATGTGACGCCCTATGTAACAAAATTGGGCTGTAATTATGTTGCATTTGTAAACTGATTAAAAGTCAGTCTCCCCTTTTTGTGTGCCAATCGATGGTGTTTTGTCATTCAACTAGGAGAAATCAATTACTTATTCCTAGGGTTGTCCACCTAATGAATGAATCGTTTCTAGTAAGAGTAGCACGACTTTACAATGCATTACCTAATGATATGAAAAATTTTAGCATTTCACTCCCTACTCTCTTCTATAGGCTACTTCACCACTTTCAATAACATTTTCATTTGTTGTTATGCAAAACTGCGCTTAATTAAAGTTACGTAAAAATCTTGAATTAATGTTTCTATTTTATGGAACACTTTATAAATGTTTCCTTATACTGTTAGGATTAAACTTAAAACTGAGTAGCTATTTAGTTATCCAAAATACTTTTCTGTATATCCAATCTGTATTTTTAATATTTATTCCTTATATAATTATTTAGTTTTAAACATATCATCATATACCAATGAGTAGTTTTTTACCCTTGGCTAAAAAGCTTAAGGCCCAACTATAATATGCATGAGCTGACTTAAGTCAACTTAAGCAACTGTGCGAGTACATATAATTCGTATGTGGCAAACTATAATGTACTTAAGTAAACTTTTCGTTAAGTTTCGTCAGCTGTCATTTGCTTAAGCAAAGTGCCAAACTGAACGCACATTCCGTACGGAATCAGCTGTTCTTGTTTTGTTTGTGAAATAAAATATAAAAATGGCTACAGAAAAAGAGGAAAGCGAATTCATTTTTAAATTAATTGAAAATGTTGAAAGAAAAAAATGTCTTTACGAGAAAAGAGACCCTTTTTATTTCAACAGAAATGTAAAGGAAAAGGCATGGAAGGAAATAGCAGGAATTTGTGGCAAACCTGGTATGTATGTATACAATGTACACTTTTTGACCGTGTTATAATTTTGTTTTTTGGTTCATTTAAAAGAGGCGGACTGCAAACACAAGTGGAAGTTGCTTCGTGAGAGATTTTGTAAGGAGATGAAAAGAAAGGAAGCACCATCAGGTAGTGGAATGTGCTACCTGGAAGAATGGAGATTCCTGCAGCCCATGGAATTCTTAAAGGATTCTCTCGCACCGAGACGGTAGGTAGAGTGCAATTGTTTTTTATTCCATATTTAAAAAACGCAAAATTTTATTTTTTAGTACTCGTGATAACGTTGAGAAACAAGACACAGAGACGGAGTACGAGTTCTCCGTATTTAGTGGAGACAGCCTCTTGGAAACATCGGCTCCTTCTCCAACCCCTCCAAAAAAAAGCAAGGCAACTTTAGATAGTCTATATGAAAAGTTTGGTGAGACCATAGACAACATCGAAAAAACTTTGACCGCACCACAGGAGGAGACGACGGACGAGGCTTTCATGAAGACAGTTGTTTGTCTGATGAAGGATCTGCCGATTAATATTAAAGACGACTTCCAAGCCGGCATGTTGCAGGAGCTATACCATTTAAGGCGAATCCATAGAAACAATTAAGTTTTTGTTTATCTGTTTTGTTATTTTTTAGTCACTGAAGACCATTTTTATTTTTTGTTTGTTAGCTTTGATTTGTTATTTTTTTTTTAGTCACTGAAGACAATTTTAATTTTTTTCTGCCTAGTCAGTAAATGAAAGTAGTTAGTAAGTTTATTTTTCTAGTCAAGGAAGACAGTTTTGAATTTTTTAATATACTATGTATATTAATACCTATATGTGTTTTTAGTCACTGAAGACAATTTTTAATTGATTTCTTTTTTCCCTAGTCAATGGAATTAGTAAGTTTATTTTTTTATAGCCAAGGAAGACATTTTTTAATTTTTGTTTTTTTTTAATAACTATGTAAATATATTAATACCCCTTCTTACATTTTTAAAAAATAAAAAACAAATTTGAATAATTTTGAAATAAAGTTTCATTTTTTTGGGACAAAATATATTTAAAGAATGGAGATAAACATAAGTATACAAAAACTACAATAAAAGTAATGTTATGGTTCCTTAAAAAATCTACATAAATTATTTCTAATTTCTGTAGAATTTTTTCCACCGTAATGATGTATATTTGAAGACTGTGAAATCGACGTGATATTACTTGCAACATCATTTCGCCACGACCCGGCCTGAACTTCACCATTTGAATCTTCCCAATCAACGTAGTTTCTCGGAATATATGATGCTTCAATATCATTGAGCATTACAAAATTGTGCAAAGTAACACATGCCAAGACGACTTTCTCTGCATTATTCGGAAATAAATGTAGAGTTGTTAGGAGTACTCTCCAGCGAGACACTAAAATCCCAAATGCGTTTTCTATTGTACGACGAGCTCTTGATAGCCTTTTATTAAATACATCTTTATCATCTGGCAAAAGCTCTCCAGGGAAAGGACGCATTAGATTTATTCCTAAAGGGAAGGCAGCATCACCAACAAAATAGTGCGGAAGTTTTAATTCCGTATTCGGCAAATTTCTCGGCGGAGGAATTGGAAGCTTATTGTAAAGCAGCCTCTTTCCCAATTTACTTAATTGGAAAATGCCTAAATAAATTAAAATGAAAACTATAATTCAAACCAAAAGCGTTTTTCACAAATTGTCACTCACCGCCATCACTCTGACTACCATAAGCTCCAATGTCTATATGGGTGAAGCGATAACGTGCATCACATGCTGCTAACAAGACTATTGAGAAAAATTTTTTGTAGCAGAAAAACTGACTACCACTGTTAGGGGGACATTGAATGGCGATATGTTTGCCATCAATAGATCCAATACAGTTGGGCATATCCCACATATTCCAGAAATCTTCAGCAATTTGCTTATAGTCTTCTGCGTTTGGTTCAGCAACATAAACACTGCTTAATTTGCTCCATATCACCTCCGTAGTCTCTAGAATAATTCTTCTTACTGTTTCCTTTCCTAATTTAAAGGACCATGCCAACGATTGGAAGGATGTCCCTTGTGTTAAATATCTTTTTGGAAACGAAAAATTAAAGACTATTATCCATGTACATATTAAATTTTCTAAAACATACTTACAGCAATGTTACAGCCAATCGGCATTCCGGCTGCACGGGCTCCCTCAGCGAGTTTTTTTGAAGAAACGGACTGACGAGGTTTAGTAAAAGTGCATATGTTCGGGGAGCCATTCGCGTGTATATGAAGAATTGTCCATGATCAATTTCCTTCATTCTCAGGATTGCACGAAAAAGCCATTCCTTCTCCTGTCACGATTGAGTTCTCGAACTGAACAGGAACGTATTCTTTTTTTATTTATTTCACTAATTTGCTTTAATGTGCACAGCCCTTCGAGAGCTAATTTTAATAATTTCAGTTTGTTTAATTTTTTTAATTGTTTATCCATTTTTATTTTTACTCACAAAACATCAAATACCAAAATGTCAAATATTTCTTTTGTTTTTACTTTCGTAAGTACATTATAGCCACCTAAAAGTCTCGTTGAATTTGCTTAAGCATTTGACAGGCTTTTCGTTCATTTTTGACATTACCTTAAGTTTGCTTATGCACATTATAGTTGGGCCTTTAGTTATATGCATATAGTAATTTATGTTTAATTGGCCAGACGGCTTTGAATTACAAGTTTGTACGAAATAAATGAAATGAAAAAATATGATATATACCCTCCTCTCTAAGGTGAGGGGATAAAAATTATTTTGCATAGTGTAATCCAATATTGTGAGCCATTCGAATTATAAAATATTCATATCCTTGATCCACAATAATAATGCTAGGTAACTTAAAATTGGCGGAAGCATAACTTATACGTACGGCATTCATAAAATCGACAATATTCAATGTGGCAATGGTCCATGTTCCTACATAATCTTCAATGAAAGGTTCCCAATTGATTGTGTTTCTTTAGTTCATAGAAGCCACAAACATCGGCCGTTTGCAGAAACATTTGAGCAGGAGTATTTAATTGTATCTACAACTATTCACACAAACAAGGCCCAACCGAGCTCCGTAGATTTGCTCCTACAACATTTGGCTTCAGCGTTGCCAGGCGAAATTGACCTAAAATCGTCAAAATGAGGGCACAAATATTGACAAAATCAAAATTTTGGGTTGCTGGTAGACGTATTTTTAGAAAATTTAGAATTGTGCCCTCTACAGAATTAAAAAAACTTCAGTTTCATCGTTTCCATAAACTCACTCGTCTAAAATATTCTTAATTATTTGTGAGTTCATTATCCTGCCCTTTGTGCCGCAGGTAGGTCATCCCCGCTACGATGTTTTGTATTCATACATGTGTCGTATGAGTGACATTTAATTAAAATTTATGCAACGAAGAGAAAAATCATTCTGCAATTTCCTTTATTGTATAAACATTTACACTTACATCAAAATAACACACTCATAATAAAAAGGATGAGAATAAAGACAAAGTGAATGGGCTACCAAAATACATGAGAAAATACCGACACTGGACAATGATACACTGGCAATAAAATGCTCTAAAATACACATCTGCAAACAAGAATTAGCAAATTTTGTCAAGCAATCGTACTAAGAATAGAGATGTGATAAGGCAATTCTTGAGAGGAAAATTCACAAATATTTTTTTTATTATTTTTTTAAAAAAGATTGAAGAAAAAGCTGCTGAGACCACTTTAGGCAAAATTTTCTAAATGCAATAGGTAATTAGTTATATGGATGGGAAAAAGGGCCGTTTGACCAAATTTCAAATTCAACATTTTTAAAAAATAATCTCGGACAGTCCTCAACCGATTTCGTTGAAATTTTGTATCTTAACTACTATCCAATAGGATTAAAATTGGTACAAGTTTCATCCCGATCAGAAGACATCGCTTTTAAAAATTCACTCACTTGACATGAAATTTATATTTTGCTCACAAACATACTCGTATTTTATTTAATGTTTCTCCTCCGTGTTGATGATTTAAATTTAAAACTAAACCATTTATGAATTAAACACTTTTTAATTTTAATATCATTTGTGTATTTCACATTTTTTAAAAACATTTAAATTTCTCACATTTTTTAAATCACCATCACGATTGACAACCCTAATTTCCATGAGTTGCCCTATTTACAAACATTTACGTTTAAGTTGAAGTGCGTCTGTGTGTTTTCCAACAAAATTACAGAAATTATTATTAACATTTTATGGGTGTCCTCCTCTTATTTGTTTGCACTGTTTGCTCTGACTGCTTCTGTTGCTGCTTTGTGTCGGAAGCAAAGGACAACACCAAGGAAGCAAGGCCATTCAAATGCAGTGTTGTAACCTCAGTCTCTGAATGGTTGACTCGACTACGACATTTACCCCAAATAAATGCTTACGTTTACAGCATAGGGATATTGAATTAAGACTGACATATTTGTTAAAATTTTACTATACAAATATTTATTATGGCATTCACTTCATAGATAACATATTGAAGGATTGACCTAATACTTTTGGTTTTTAGTTATTTGATGTATGTCCCTCGAATTTCCTGACTGGGTGACTGAAGCGGACGATACAAAGTGGGAGGAATTCAGAAAGAAGGAAATAATTCGGCCGTTTTTAAACAGAAAAACGGAATGCGACAAAGCTTGACACTAGAGCTTGGCACTTTAGTTATTTTAAGAGATTCCTCATTTTACTTTGTTACGAATCCTTTGCGGCATCAGGAAGAATAAATGTCCTACTAGCTCTCGGGCCAACTCCTCATGGGTGAGTGTTCCTCCCTTCAACCTGATCCCTAGGTCGCAACAATTAAGATTCTTACTACAAATTCTACAGCAAACGTCGAAGTGGGAGGTAGTTGTTCAAACCTCCAACTGCCCAACTTCCCTCTCTTTTTAATAGTGACCCCATAATTCCGCCACACCTACATCCACTTCCCTTAGATCACCATCCCAATCCTTTGAAGTTTAAACGTTCATTTTTCTTAGTTTTTCTTGATTCAGAACATCTCTGTATTGTATTCAAAAATAATCTTCATATAAAATCTAATCTTTTTCTTGTGCTTATAAATTAATATTTTCTCTTGAACATAAAAAAAACATAGGGTATAAACAAAAAAAAATTATCAATATCTACACTCTGTGTTGATCTGCGTCCGTGCGATTGTGGTTCAAACAAAATCTCATTCACATGACGTCAAAAAAAGGCGTTACTTTAGTTGAGGTTCCTTCTCACACTTCCTCTTCTCAAAAAAGAAAGAATACTTATTTTTCTTTTGGACCTACAAATGGAATATTTAATTTCCTTTTATTTCGATTTGTAACTCTCTTCAAAGCCTAAAGGAGCTCCCTGAAACCTATTAAAATCACAACTCTCGCGATAGATCCGTTGCAAGACGAGGTGTGACTAGACCTCACTGCCTGTTAACCTGTGGGATTTACCACCTTCTTATCTACAACTCTATTCTCGCAATTCAACACTCATGAAGATTTACAAACAAACAAAACTACCGACATAAAATATAGAACTAAATTATAGTAAATCACTATCTTAACTAATTTTGTATTTATAGGTTATACTAATCTTTTCTAGTTGACAAAAAAATAAAGCAGCGATTCAAATCAAAAATTCGTCAATCTCAAATGTTTCTATTTTTTGTAGACCTGTCGTGTGGGCTCCCGGAACTCGTCTCCTCCCTCTTCGTAGTCGGCTTTAGACGGTCGATTTTCTAAAGGTTACCTGGTATTTGGGGTTCCTTAATCAGAAATTTTTATTTCCTCTTCGGTAATGTCGAAAATAGGTCGTCGAAAGAAATCTACTGGCCTCCACAAATTTACCTCGATATGCTGGCCCTGTTCCAGATGGAGGCCAGGTACTGATAACACAGATTTTCTTCTCTCCTTACAGGGATTTAGATTTTATTCCACAAGGATCTCTGATCTTCAAAAAAAAAAAACTTGTCACCAGGTCTATTTTCCGTATTCATGCTAATTACTCACATGCATTATTTTATGTCGAGGAATTTTTACTTTAGTTTTTAACTTTTCCAATTTATTAATAGGAAACAATTTCATCGTATTACATAAATCAGATTATGTAAACGTTCAATAACAATTTGGGGAAATGCCCCGCCACCACGATCAACGACTACCGACACGTTCGACGTCTACTCTGCCAAAGTCAATGCCAAAAATGGTGAGCCCTAGTTTGGCTACCATTCCTCAACCAGAGCCATCTTTATTTTAGTTTTCCCCAATTTGTACTAATATTCATCTTTTCTTTCGATTGCTAGATTGATCTCTTTCTTAGATTTGAGTATTATTCTGTTATTAGCTCTCCATATCTTTATTCGACCAATTTCCCCTAATTTCCGAAACTTGTCGATTTTAATTCAAAACGGACACAATGAATTCATTTAATTATCCGGTTTTTACTATAGACTCTACACTAACAACACCACTGTACAACACTACCACGGTGTATCGTCCCAAAACAAAAAGTACCTTTTTATACAACTCTTCAACAAACCATAGCAAAACAAAAGACGAGAAAGCTGGACAGGCGGAGATATTTCTTTAATGTAGTAATATATTTTAATTTTTTTGAAACTAAATAATGAGGACTAATTCTCTTTTTTGTTTGTTTTTAGATTCTATGGGATCCTCGAAATGAGACCACGGATGCATTCTCCCTCGATACCAACAATTTCCCCGTGCTTGGTGCCGTGCAAACACAACACAAAGTAGCAGCGTCCTATTTTTGGTATTAACCAGGCATGGAAGATGGACTCTAAGCCGCCTGAACGACCTTAGGATGTACTTCTACAGCTATCACAACCCTGGAATTTAACCGCATGCTTGTTACACCCAGAACTGCACCCAGGAATTATGCCGGTAACATGTTGCAGTGGGGCAGCACAGGGCCGCAACGAAGGTTGTTCGGGGCCCGCAACAACTTCAGTACAATTAAATGAACTAGTTCGTTCATTTAGTTTACCAGGCCACTAAAGTCCACCAGCTCAGCTCTAGTTCAACAGCACACTTAAGTTCACCAGCTCACTTTAGTTCACCAGCTCACTTTAGTTCATCAGCACACTTTAGTTTACCAACCCACTTAAGTTCACCAGCTCACTTTAGTTCATCAGCTCATTTCGTTCAGTAGATCACCAAATCAGTCGCTATTATAAGAATCAGATTTGAAATGAATGGACGGGTTTTATTAGGTAGAATTCTTTCATGGTGAAACTACTCGTAAAAACGTCAAACAAATTTTATTTTTAGATTTATTTGCTTTGGAACTACCCTATAGTAGAAGCAGGGGGAAACAAAATTTTTGGAGCATTTTCGAATTTATTTTGGGAATTGTGGGATTTTCCTATGCAAATTAATTTACCTTAAAACTAAAAAAATCATTGAAAAATATTTTTATTTCTAATATTATCGTATTATGTCTCTGTCAGCATTTGAAAATATATGTTTTCATTATTTTCCCGAATTCCAAGTACATATTTAGTTAATATCAAAGCCGGATATATACCGATATATTTCACAAAAACTTTTCTGATTTTTTAAAATTAAAACAATGCTATCGTTTTACCTTATTGGGTTTTCTAACAAGAGGTGTTATTTTGAATCACCCGGTATTACGGTAGCTGTCACTTTTGAAGCTTTTATTCTTTGACATTTGACAAGTAGAAACTACGCCATTACTAAAAATGGAATGATACACGATTCAACAACGCATTGAATTTATTAAAATTCACTACAAAAATGGTGGAAATCTTGCAGTCACAGTTCGCAAAACTAAAGCATTTTTAGGTCGTCGTGAAGCACCTTGTCGGACCGCAATACAGAAATTGGTGGACAAATTCGAGCTGTTGGGACAAGTTACTGATGTGAAGAATAAAACCCGTGCACGTTGCTCAAGAACAACTGAGAATATTGCTGCTGTAGCCCAAAGTGTTGAAGAAAACCCAGGTTTGTCCATTCCTCGTCCTTCTTTGGAATTGGGCATTCCACAAACGTCATTACGCCGTATCTTGCATAAAGACTTGGGTCTTAAGGCTTATAAAGTTCAGTTAACACAAGAACTCAAGCCGACCGATCATTAACAACGTAGTTTTTGCTGATTGGGTCCTTGAAATGCATGAAAATGATCAGGAATTCCATCGAAAAATCATCTTGACTGAAGAGGCCAATTTCCACCTCGGTGGCTACGTCAACAAGCAAATTGTCGCATCTGCAAGAGTTATTGTCGAAAAGCCTCTCCATCCTCAGCGTGTGACTCTTTGGTGCTGTTTATGGTCCGGCGGGGTCATTGGACCTTACTTTGGATCAACAGTTACGGTGAATGGATTGCGCTATAGAGAGATAATTAATGATTTTTTATGGTCGGAGTTGGATGGTATTGATCTGGACAACGTTTACTTTCAATAAGACGGCGCTACGTGCCACACAAGCAACGAAACCATTGCTCTGTTACGGGAAAAGTTTCGGGACCGTGTTATCTCTCGAAGAGGTGATCACAATTGGCCACCGAGATCTTGTGATTTAACACTTTGCGACTTCTTCCTTTGGGGCCACGTGAAAGATAAGGTCTACCTACGCCAACAGCCCAGCGTCGATTCAAGACCTCAAAGAAAGAATTCGTGAGGCTATCGAGGACATAGGGCAGCCACTGTGCGATTTGGTTATGGAAAATTTCATGAAAAGGATATGTTCCTCTAAGCGTGGTCGTGGTGGCCATTTGGCTGATGTTGTTTTTCATTACTAACGACATACCTTCCCTTTATTATGAAATAAACATCCGATCATTTTTCTCAAAAAAAATTTCTTCTTGAATAAAGGAAAACCCTTTATTTCCAATAATTACTTATTTTTTCATTATTTGTTGGCTAAAAATAATGCGGGGGTATGGAGATGTCATTACCTGGTAATGCAAGTGGTGTGCCTATGTATACCTATCGCATCAAGCTATAATAATAGTTCTTTTATATTTTCTTAAGAATATAATTTAGTTTTAAATCAACAACAAAGTTATTTAATTGAAACTACTACGTTTCTTGTAGCAATTTTGGTCAATGCATATACTCGTATGACAATATGTCATATATAATTAATACAATTTGTCATTACATTAATCGCAATGTTCCATAAACAATACATTGTCACTGTATCGATGACAATTACGACTGTATTTATGACACAATAGGAATTAATGCTGTGCACAGTTATGGGTTCAAAACCAATGATAATTGTCATAACCTTCATGTCAGATTCATCGGATAGTTTTGGATTTTTCTTGAGTGTATTCGTAACGTTTTTATACCCTCACTTTAGTGTGACGAGGGTATATATCATTTGCTACGGAAAAAAGTGTAACACGTCGAAGGAGTGACCTAAGACCCCAAGTATGTTCGGAGGAAATCCGTTTTGGGTCATTTTAAGTCGAATGAGCAATGTCCGTCCGTCTGTCTGTCTGTCTGTCTGTCTGCTGGCTGGTGCGCACGATAACTCTCGAAAGGAGTAACCGATTGACTTCAAATTTGGTATGCGGTAATATTTTTGTCTATCTCCGGATGAGTTCGAAGATGGGCCATATTGGTCTACTCCTTCTGGTACCTCCCACACAAAGAGTTGAAATTTAGTGAAATATTGATTCTTTAATAACTTCTATACTACTTATTCGAATCTTCTAAAATTCCACACATAATATTAGTATATTAGTCGCTATTACCTCGCGAAAAATGGGTGAAGTTGGCATGCCCCTTTTGGTACCTCCCACACAAATGGACCATTTTGCATCAAAATTTAACTGCTTATAACTTTAATACAAGTGCATAAAAATGCTTAGTTTATTAGTCGCTATCAAATCGAGAAAGTGTGACGAGGGTATATATCATTTGCTACGGAAAAAAGTGTAACACATCGAAGGAGTGATCTAAGACCCTAAGTATGTTCGGAGGAAATCCGTTTTGGGTCATTTTAAGTCGAATGAGCAATGTCCGTCCGTCTGTCTGTCTGTCTGTCTGCTGGCTGGTGCGCACGATAACTCTCGAAAGGAGTAACCGATTGACTTCAAATTTGGTATGTGGTAATATTTTGATCTATCTCCGGATGAGCTCGAAGATGGCCATATTGGTCTACTCCTTCTGGTACCTCCCACACAAAGGGTTAAAATTTAGTGAAATATTGATTCTTTAATAACTTCTATACTACTTATTCGAATCTTTTGAAATTCTGCACATAATATTAGTATATTAGTCGCTATTAACTCGAGAAAAATGGGTGAAGTTGGCATGCCCCTTTTGGTACCTCCCACACAAATGGACCATTTTGCATCAAAATTTAACTGCTTATAACTTTAATACAAGTGCATAAAAATGCTTGAAATTTTCTACAGTATAATGTTTTTGTAGCGCCTATAGTCCGGTAAAAAATGGGCATCATTGTACAGCCCCTTTTGGTACCGCCCACACAAATGGCCCGTTTCGTACCAAAGTAAACGGCTTGTAACTTTAATACCAGTGCATACAAATACTTGACATTTTGTACAGTGTAATGCTGTTGTAGTGCGTATAGTCCTGTAAAAAGTGGGCGTTATCACCCCGCCCATTTTTGCACCTCCCACACAAAATGACCAAATCATACCAAAATTACATAGCTCATAACTTTAATATACCAGTGCACACAAACGCTTATAGTTCAGCACAATGCAATGTATTTAAGAATGTACTGTTTACCGAAGAATACGTGTATTTGGAAAACCCCTTCTGGTACCTCCCACACAAATTGACAGATTTATTGGTGTAATGTTATATATTACATTACTCACAAAGTGAGGGTATACCTTAGTCGGTTTACCCGACTGAAACTTTCTTACTTGTTTCTATGACAATTTTAAAATGGATTCAAAAATGAACCCCAAGAAATAGATAATACTTAAATAAAAAATTAATCATTAATTCATTGTTATTATTATTTATTATTTTTATTATAATATGTATAATTATATATAAAAAAAAATTGTGGAATTCATAAATAAAAATTTTTTTACTATGCAAAACCCTCTATCTTTTTTTATACATGAAGAATTTTTGAATAGCAATACCCTCTATGTTCCATAAAATGGCTCGTGGTGCAAATATTGAAAAAAATATTATTTAGTAGTTCACGTAGTTAGGTGTAATAAACATTGTAGAACAAACAATTTTAATTTTCTTTAAAATTAGGGATTTAAACGGTTTTTTGGCTCTACTGAACAATTGCGTTTTTTAAGATAGAGGATATTGAATATAAACTGTCGATATATCTTTTGCTACGAGCCGAAAGTATAACACATCGAAGGAGTGACCTAAGACCCTAAGTATGTTCGGCGGAAATCCGTTTTGGGTAATTTTAAGTCATTTGAGCAATGTCCATCCGTCCATCAATCCGTCTGTCTGTCTGCTGGCTGGTGCGCACGCGTACTCTCGAAAGGAGTAACCGATTGACTTCAAAATTGGTATGCGGTAATATTTTTCTCTATCTCCGGCTAAGTTCGAATATGGCCCATACTGGTCCACTCCTTCTAGTACCTCGCCCACAAAGGGTTAACTTTTAGTGAAATATTGATTCTTAAATACCTACTACTTACTCGAATCTTCTGAAATTTTACACATAGTATAAGTTTGTTAGTCGCTAACACGTCAAGAACAATTGGCGAAGTGGCCACTTCCTTTTTTGGTACGTCCCACACAAATGGACCTTTTTGTACCAAAAGTTAAAAGCTTTTAACCTTAATACCAGTGCATGCAAATACTTGAAATTTCGTACAGTGTAATGCTTTTATAGTACCTAGGGTCCAGAGAAAAGTGGGCGTTATTGACACGCCCCTTTTGGTACCTCCCACACAAATGGACCATTTTGTACCAAAAGTTAACAGATTTTAACCTTGATACCAGTGAATATACAGGGTTTTCCAATAAGAGTGATATGATTTCTTTGACAAAAAAACCCACTTATTGTTAAGGAAATTCAAAAGTTTTTTATTTAATGTGAAGTACAATCGATACAATTAAGTTCTAAATAAAACGTCATTCAAATGGCCTCCACGAATTCTTATGCCGGAACGAATTCGATGAAATCAATTTTCGAGCACTTTTTCCACTAAGTCAAGTCGTATGTCATGAATGGCACGTGCAATATTGACTTGTAAAGCTTGAAGAGAGTCTGGTTTATTTCGAACGACCAATGACTTCAAATAACCCCACAAGAAATAGTCTAATGGTGTTAAATCACATCTTCTTGGAGGCCATTCAATATTACAATTTCTTGAAATAATCGAATCTCCAAACTTTTCTCGCAACAATTCAATTGTTTCAGTTGCTGTGCGGCAGTAGCCACAATCGGTCAATGGCAAAAAGATAGCTCTTAACGAGAGCTAGAGAGATTGCTCATGGGTGTCAAGGTCGCAGGTCGACTGGAAAGTGTTTTTTTTGGATTTTTAAAAAAAGGACAGCATAATTTTCAAATGTGATCGGAAAGTTTATGCTCTAGCTCCTTAACGGTACGTCGGATCGGGAATCGGTCAATGGCAAAAGAAAAGCTCTTAACGAGAGCTAAAATATTGCTCATGGGTGTCAAGTTGCAGTGTTGTTTTTTATTTTGAAAAATGGACGTGCACTAAAACTGAATAATTTGTAAACGTTGTTCTTGGGTATATCTCTCCATGATGAAATTGGAGAATACAATAAACCTTTTTTGGCGTTTGTGTGAGGTTTTGGCCTTTGGTGTGTTCTGACACATATAGTACAATTTTATGGCCAACATTTTTGTAGAACATTTCATCCCCGCCCTCCCCATTTTAAGGGGTGTTTTTTACTATATGTTAAAATGGGGCCAAAAATTACAGTTATGTGGGGGAGCTAGAGGGTTAGTATGTTCCACAAAAATATTGGCCTTAATATTTTCTATAAAGTTGCTGAACATACCCTATACCAAAAAAAAAAATTTTTGTTACATAATAGTGAAATACTAACATTTTTGGGGTACAATGTGGTTTTTTGAGCTAGTTAGAGTACCTAGACACTTTCAGATTGTATTGATATGTTCACAAAAGTGGTTCAGATTTACATTGGCTAAAATTTTGTCAAATATTGTTAGAGAAAAATTACGAGTCCCTGAAAGTTATTTAAAAAACAAGTAAGAAAGTTTCAGTCGGGTAAACCGACTAAGGTATACCCTCACTTTGTGAGTAATGTAATATTGAATATTACTCGAATTATTCTGTCAATTTGTGTGGGAGGTACCAGAAGGGGTTTATCAAATACACCTATTTTTCGCTGAACATTAGATACTTTAAATTCACTGCACTGTGCCGAATTATAAGCATTTATGTGGTAAAACGTTATGAGATATTAAATTGTGGTATAATTTGGCCATTTTGTGTGGGAGGTACAAAAAGAGGCGTGGTGATAACGCTCATTTTTCACTGGACTATAGGCATTATAAAAGCATTACACTGTACAAAATTTCAAGTATTTTTATACACTGGTTTTAATGTTATAAGCTGTTAACTTTTGGTGCAAAAAGGTACCTTTGTGTGGGAGGTACCAAAAAGGGCGTGGCAACAACGCCAATTTTTTCCCTTGACTGTAGGCAATATAAAAGCATAATACTGTACAAAATTTCAAGTTTTTTTATACACTGTTATTTATGTTATAAGCTGTTAACTTTTGGTGCAAAACGATGCATTTGTGTGGGAGGTACCAAAAGGGACGTGGCAACTTCGCCCATTTTTTTCGAGTTGATAGCGACTAATAAGCTAATACTATGTGTGGAATTTCAGAATTTCAGAAGATTCGAATAAGTAGTATAGCAGTTATTAAAGAATCAATTTTTCACAACATTTTAACCCTTTGTGTGGGAGGTACTAGAAGGATTGAACCAATATGGGCCATCTTCGAACTTAGCCGGAGATAGAAAAAAATATTACCACATACCAAATTTGAAGTCAATCGGTTACTCCTTTCGAGAGTTATCGTGCGCACCAGCCAGCAGACAGACAGACAGACAGATGGACGGACATTGCTCATTCGACTTAAAATGACCCAAAACGGTTTTCCTCCGAACATACTTGGGGTCTTAGGTCACTCCTTCGATGTGTTACACTTTTTTTCCGTAGCAAATGATATATACCCTCGTCACACTAAAGTGAGGGTATAAAAATTACCGAAAAAAAAATATTTTATCGCAAAAATTGTTAAGAAACTTTGTTCAGAATATGCTGAACAAAGTTTTTAGCGATATTATTGCCAAATATAGTTAAGCGGTATCACCAAGTCTGAATTAGTTGTTGGACAAAAGTTGATGACACCTTTTTTGAGGGGCCCACTGATTTTCAGAAACTTTGGAGGCCCATGAAAAAAATTTGTCACCAATTTCGCCAAACCGAGTATAGGGTTATACTACCCTTTGATAGTAGAATCGAACCTATACTGTCAAGTCAGTGTATTTTTCAAAAAGTGTTCATTTGTTGCATAGTGTTATCAATTTAAATTGAATTTAATATAAAATATATAAATTTAAATATATAAAAATTTACGCATATTTTTTAGGACTGGAGGTAAGGGGATTCGTAAGTCGGTTTACCCGATTGAACTTTCTTACTTGTTTTAGAAATATAATTGCCTATTATGTAGACGGTCCCGCTCCACTCAACTTGTCATTTAAAATGACACAAAAAAATATCCATCTTGAAACGATTTGTAAACGTTTTGTGCAATAGTCTGAAAAATGAACTTTGATGTCTTTTACTAAAATATTTATTACATACAATTTCTTCAATATACCATCGGTACTATTATAATGACCCAACGCTGTAAACTTGCATGTGAGAAGCCCTTTAAGGCATCAGTCCACCGCTCTGCAGCTCCTCCTCCTGCACATCTTCACTTGTGGCACATGAGTGACGTGTAATTACACTTGACTGCAGCATAAAGCAGTAATGCAGCATCCACTTTTATGTCGGCCAAGTGTGAACGGTGACATATTTACCCTCACCATCGCATCAAGTCCACAACCCCTCCCCTCATTTACTCTCTGAAACAAACCATTTAAGGGATACCATTCTTCTTGTACAAATGAAAAGATATATAAACGAAGCAAGTGTTGCAATGTTTTATACTTAAAATCTTAAGAAGACACAATTTATTTCAAAAAAGATTTTTTTTCATTAGATAATTAATTAATTGTTACATTTTTGCTTAAATACTCCAAAACGAAAAACATTTATATCACAAATTAAACGAGTATGTATTTATTTACAATTGTTGCTTATGTTGCCGCTAACGCTGTTGCTGTTGTTGTTGTTGCTCTTGTTCATGTCGCTAATATTAATGATAATCTGGTCGTTGTGGTCGTTTCCGTTTCCGTTTCAATTTCAGAAATTTTTATTATTGGTTTTATGGGAGTGTGTGTGTTTTTTTTGTAGATTACAATGAGTTCGATAGAGAGAGAATGAGAGAGACAGAGCGAGGGAAATTGAGTTAGAGATTTACACTTGAAAACTTTCTTAATTAAAAACTGTTGAGAGATTTTTTCTCTGGTTCCTCCTTGTCATCGCTGCCATTTGGTTTTAATTGTAAGCTTCCCATTTAAGCAGCGGGCATTGGGGTCACAGAGGTCTGGGGAACTGTTGCTGATGCTATTCGTGGCTTTTCCCCCATTTTTCTAGGAAATCATTAATTCGTTTTTACATGAGCTCCCGCCGCATTGTAGTAACCGTTCGGTTTTGAGATTTTCTTCACTTTAACAGTTCCGGCATTGGCTTCCGCCACTGTGGGTGGTCCCCAGGATACTTGTCGCTTAACGGATGCTTTACGATCGACTCTATCAGTATTGGGTGGAGTTTTATTCTGCAATTTTGAATTTTGTTGTTGGTTGACATTGTTGCGCGCGTTCATTTGCCATTTTTGTTGTTGGTTTTGTTGGTATCAAAGAGAACTCTGATGATTTAATTAATTTGAATTTGTATTTTCTTTTTTTTATATACGAATAATCACATTTATTGCATTCACTATTGGGGGGACGGTACATTCATGCTGTCGGCTATGAGTTTATCATGCAATATGTAAGAAGGTCTGTTCATGCGGGTTAGGTTGTCTTAAATGTTAGTTTTTATAAAATCCATTAAGAGTATTCATATTATACGCAATCTACATATTTACCAAAATTACGCCCGAAAAACGGTACGAGTATTTGTCGTTAATTCTACTATTAATTAAAACAGATTTGTATAATATCACTCTTCAGAGTGTGGTTGTGTCTTCTGTAGATCGAGTGTGTCCTCTTCTGCAGGCCGAAGAAGTGGGTATATTTTGGAGAAATCTAAATTTAAAACATTTTCCCTTGATCAAAATATTTATGGAGAATAGCAATGAAACCCTTTTCTATGGCAATGCCCATTTACAAGATCCCGATACTTCGGGTTTGACAAACTACCAGATCTGACTCATCTCAGAGGATCTGACCGAAAGATACTGAGTAAATCCTTCTCAAGTTCAGATTTCCTGTCATTTCGAGGGGTAAACAAATGTCATAAATCAAGAGCGGACGACAGCCCGATCCACTGGTTAAGTGTACGACTATGTCCATGGACATGAGACGTTTATAACGTCTCCTCTCTTTTAACCTAACCTACTTAAATTTAAACATTTCTTTCGAAAACGTACTGTTTTCCCTTTGCAACATTTGAAGGATTGACCTGAGACCCTTAAAAGGATTGACCTGAGACCCTTAAAAGAGCCTCTGGTGGGAATCGAACCCACGACCCCCAAACTCATAAGCGAGCACGCTACCAACTCACCTACTGGGGCGCTCTAAGACAGAAATATTTATTATACAGGGTTTTCCAACAAGAGGTGTTATTAGGTGTTATTTTGAATCACCCGGTATTTCGGTAGCTGTCACTTTTGAAGCTTTTATTCTTTGACATTTGACAAGTAGAAACTACGCCATTACTAAAAATGGAACGATACACGATTTAATAACGCATTGAAAAATGGTGAAAATCTTGCAGACACAGTTCGCAAAACAAAAGCATTTTTGGGTCGTCGTGAAGCACCCTTTCGGACCGCAATACAAAAATTGGTGGAAAAATTCGAGCTGTTGGGACAAGTTAGTGATGTGAAGAATAAAACCCGTGCACGTCGCTCAAGAACAACTGAGAATATTGCTGCTGTAGCCCAAAGTGTTGAAGGAAACCCAGGTTTGTCCATTCCTCGTCGTTCTTTGAAATTGGGCATTCCACAAACGTCATTACACCGTATCTTGCATCATCAACAACGTCGTGTCTTTGCTGATTGGGTCCTTGAAATGCATGAAAATGATTCGGAATTCCATCGAAAAATCATCTTGATTGATGAGGGCCATTTCCACCTCGGTGGCTACGTCAACAAGCAAAATTGTCGCATCTGGGGCTCGGAAAACCTAAGAGTTATTGTTGAGAAGCCTCTCCATCCTCAACGTGTGACTGCTTGGTGCGGTTTATGGTGGTCCGGTGGGGTCATTGGAATTTACTTTTTCGAAAATGAGGTTGGATTAACAGTTACGGTGAATGGATTGCGCTATCGAAAGATGATTAATGATTAATCTGGACAACGTTTACTTTCAACAAGACGGCGCTACGTGCCACACAAGCAACGAAACCATTGCTCTGTTACGGGAAAAGTTTCCGGACCGTGTTATCTCTCGGAGAGGTGATCACAATTGGCCACCGAGATCTTGTGATTTAACACCTTGCGACTTCTTCCTTTGGGGCCACGTGAAAGATAAGGTCTACGCCAACAGCCCAGCGTCGATTCAAGACCTCAAAGATAGAATCGAGGCTATCGAGGACATAGGGCAACCACTTTGCGATTTAATTATGGAAAATTTCATGAAAAGGATATGGTCCTGTAAGCGTGGTTGTGGTGGCCATTTGGCTGATGTTGTTTTTCATTATTAGCGGCATACCTTCCTCTTTATTATGAAATAAACATCCGATCATTTATCTCAAAAAATTGAATTTTTCTTTGAATACTAAAATAACACCTCTTGTTGGAATACCCTTTAGTTGCTGATCGTTTGAGATAAAAAGTGAGCTGTATCGGTTGAAGTTCTCCTATAGTTGTCGCTTCTAAATATGTATCTTTATGCCCTTATGGCAAAGCAATTTAGCCTATAGTTTGCATTTCTATTCTATTTGGACAAGAATCCATCGCAGTAAATAATACTGAAATCAGTTCATATTTTATTATAGTCTCCAAGAGAGGTCGCTCTCAAATATTTTTATTTAAGTCATAAATACCACATTTTTCAAGCGTTTAGGCTGGAATTTGGCATTTTGTGTTTGAGATTTGTTTAAATTCTGTACAATAAAAATTTACCATATTGGAATATGTTTTGATATACATAGCTCTCCTACAGAAGTCGCTCTTAAAGATATTTATCTATTTCACTCCAAAATAACAGGTTTTCCAATAAGATTGATATAATTTCTTTGAACAAAAATTACACTTATTGTTAAGGAATTTGAAAAGTTTTTTATTTAATGTGAAGTACAATCGATACAATTAAGTTCTAAATAAAACGTCATTCAAATGGCCTCCACGACTTCTTCTGCAGGAACGAATTCGATGAACCCAATTTTCAAGCACTTTATCCACTAAATCCAGTCGTATGTCATGAATGGCACGTTCAATATTGACTTGTAAAGCTTGAAGAGAGTCCGGTTTATTTCGAAAGACCAATGACTTAAAATAACCCCACAAGAAACAGTCTAATGGTGTTAAATCATAACTTCTTAGAGAGGCAATTCAATGTCACAATTACTTGAAATAATCGACTCTCCAAACTTTTCTCGCGACAATTCAATTGTTTCATTTGCTGTATGGCACGTAGCCACAATCGGTTAATAGCAATAAGATAGCTCTTAACGAGAGCTAAAATATTGCTCATGGGTGTCAAGGTCGTAGCTCGTCAGGAAAGTATCTTTTTTTGGAATTAAAAGAAAAATGGACTTAACGCACGAAAAATTTCATTTGGAGAACTATTATTTTGATAATAAAACTGAATAAGTTGTAAACTTTGTTCTTGCGTATATCTCTCCATGATGAATTTGTAAACACTACTGAATACAATGAAAAACAAATGACAGATCATGACATATTACAAATGGCCGAAACGTCACTTCAAAATCATATCATCCCTATTGGAAAACCCGTTACGTCCTAATCTTTAAAATAAGGACAATTCATATTTAAAAGTATAATGATGAACTGCCTTAGAATTAGGAAAAATAATTTAATATTAAGGAAATTGTCTTAATTTGAAGTATGAAACGCCCTTGTTTTGATAATTAGTACGTCGTTGGAGCCAAATCTTTCAAATTAAGTAATTTTTTCATTGTTGGACTCACGAGTTTCTTCGAAAATATATATTACCAGAAAATGAAGCTCATTCGAAGCCTGAGCTTATTTTTTCCAAGTTCTTTGAGCTTAAGGATGAGTCTGCTTATACATATATACATACATTTGTTCTATTTTTCTTGCGCGGATTTGTAAAATCTGCTTTTCAATAAATTTAAATCAGGTTATTGGCACGAAAACAGTCATTATTCAAAACCGTTTTCAGTATTTCTATGCAATACTAATAACGCTTTTCCCGCAATATCTGCCCGAAAATAATTTGTCGTGTGTAACAGTCAACGGATGTAATCATAATAATAATATATAGAAATAATGATTACAAACGTTTCTATTTGTTTCATGCAAAAACTTGACAAGTTTTAAATATTTATGAATTTTGCCCAAAATGTATAATAAATATTTCATTGAAAATTTACATAAAATAAATCAATAAACAAATCGCTTTGATTCGATTTTATTCATTTCACAGATTATTTATTTATTATTTTTTTGTGATAAATAACATTTAAATCATTGCAAAACTGATTCCATTTCATTGAAATCATTGATGCGCCCAGTAGTAGAAGTAATGTAGCAATGCACATACATACATACATTATTTGTATTATGAATAATCATGTATATGTTTGTGTGTACATAGATAGATTTCATATGTACAAATACATATGTATATTAATAGATAGATAGAAATATTTACAATATATAATTCTGTTTTCAATTATATTTAGCATTTAATTAGTAATGTATAAATAGCGTGGTGTTAGGTGGTTGTGTATGAGTATGGGTGTGGGTGTGTAGAGATTATATGTAGGAAATTTGTATAATAAGGTGGAGTGAAAAAAATTGAAATAATTTAGTCGAGTAAACGGACGAAAAGTATTTAAAAAATATTATGGTAATTTTTGTATCCCCTCGCCTAAGAGACGAGGGTATACATATATCATTTGCTACGAGCTATAAGTGTAACACATCGAAGGAGTGACCTACGACCCCAAGTATGTTTGGAGGAAATTCGATTTGGGTCATTTTAAGTAATTTGAGCAATGTTCGTCCGTCTGTCTGATGGCTGGTGCGCACGATAACTCTCGAAAGGATTAACCGATTGACTTCAAATTTGGTATTCTAGTACCTCCCCCACAAATGGTTAACATTTAATGAAATATTTATTCTTTAATAAATTTTATACTCCTTACTCCAATGTACTGAAATTCCACACATAGTATTAGGTTATTAGTCGCTAACACCTCAAGAAAAATGGTCGATGTTGCCACGCCCCTTTTGGTACCTCCCACACAAAGGACCATTTTGCACCAAAAGTTAACAGCTTACAACATTAATACCAGTGCATATATATAGATGTTTGAAATGGTGTACAGTGTAATGCTTTTAAAGTACCTAGAGAACAGAGAAAAGTGGGCTTAATGTCACGTCCGTTTTGGTACGTCCCACACAAATGGACCCTTTAGTACCAAAAGTTAACAGCTTAAAACTTTAATACCAGTGCATACAAATTCTTGAAATTTTGTACAGTATGCTTTTATTGTGCCTATAATCCGGCGAAAAGTGGGCGTTATTGGCACGCCCCTTTTGGTACCTCCCACACAAATGGACCATTTATCACCAAAAGTTAACAGCTTATGACTTTAATACGAGCACTTTTTTAAAGTTATTAAATGCAATTTAAATTGATAATAATTTAATTAAGAGAAAAAAATAAATAAATTTACGACATTTTTTTGGACTGAACTTTCTTACTTGTTTTTAATTAAATACAGGGTTTTCCAACAAGAGGTGTTATTTTGAATCACCCGGTATTCCGGTAGCTGTCACGTTTGAAGCTTTTATTCTTTGACATTTGACAAGTAGAAACTACGCCATTACAAACCAGTAAGGAAAGGCTAAAGTCGGGCGGTGCCGACTATATAATACCCTACACCACTCTCGTAATATTGAATAACTCTGATATATAAATATTGTAATTCATGTATAAATTGTTTACATAAATTTACTTTTGGGACATTTTATACTTAAATAATACCCTGTACCACAGTGTGGTGTAGGGTATAAAAACGATTGGATCTAAAGAGCCAAATCGGATGAAACATATATATGAGAGCTATAGCAAGATCTTTGCCGATTTTCTTCAAATTCGGCAATGTTGGTTCATGGATCAATAAACTCTACCATTCTAAATTTTAAAACGATTGGATGTAAAATACAACTTCTATAGAACTATAGGGCCAAATCGGACGAAACATATATATGGAAGCTATAGCTAAATCTTAACCGATTTTCTTCAAATTCGGCAATGTTGGTTCATGGATCAAGAAACTCTACCATTCTAAATTTCAAAACGATTGGATGTAAAATACAGATTTTATAGGACTAAATGGCCAAATCGGACGAAACATATATATGGGAGCTATAGCTAAATTTTAACCGATTTTCTTCAAATTCGGCAATGTTGGTTCATGGATCAAGAAACTCTACCATTCTAAATTTCAAAACGATTGGATGTAAAATACAGATTTTATAGGACTAAATGGCCAAATCGGACGAAACATATATATGGGAGCTATAGCTAAATCTTAACCGATTTTCTTCAAATTCGGCAATGTTGGTTCATGGATCAAGAAACTCTACCATTCTAAATTTCAAAACGATTGGATGTAAAATACAGCTTCTATAGGACTAAAGGGCCAAATCGGACGAAACATATATATGGGAGCTATAGCTAAATCTTAACCGATTTTCTTCAAATTCGGCAATGTTGGTTCATGGAACAAGAAACGCTACCATTCTAAATTTCAAAACGATTGGATGTAAAATACAGCTTCTATAGGACTAAAAGGTCAAATCGGACGAAAGATATATATGGGAGCTATATCTAAATCTGAACCGATTTCAACCAAATTCAATAGCGATCTTAACAGCCGCGAAATACTCTAAACTGCAAAATTTCAGAACGATCGGAGTGAAATTGCGACATGTAGTCGACGAACAACTTTACATGGACAGACGGACGGACATCGTTAAATCGACTCAGCTAGTGATTCTGAGTCGATCGGTATACTTTAAGGTGGGTCTAGCTGTGTTATTTTCAGGTATTACAAACATCTGCCGTAAAACAAACTTATAATACCCTGTACCACAGTGTGGTGTAGGGTATAAAAATGGAACGATACACGATTCAACAACGCATTGAAATTATTAAAATTCGAAAATCATCGAAAAATCATCTTGATTGATGAGGCCTATTTCCACCTCAGTGGCTACGTCAAGAAGCAAAATTGTCGCATCTGGGGCTCGGAAAACCCAAGAGTTATTGTTGAGAAGCCTCTCCATCCTCAACGTGTGACTCTTTGATGCGGTTTATGGCCCGGCGGGGTCATTGGACCTTACTTTTTCGAAAATGAGGTTGGATTAACAGCTACGGTGAATGGATTGCGCTATCGAGAGATGATTAATGATTTTTTATGGTCGGAATTGGATGGTATTGATCTGGACAACGTTTAGTTTCAACAAGACTGCGCTACGTGCCACACAAGCAACGAAACCATTGCTCTGTTACGGGAAAAGTTTGCGGACCGTGTTAACTCTCGAAGAGGTGATCACAATTGGCCACCGAGATTTTGTGATTTAATACCTTGCGACTTCTTCCTTTGGGGCTACGTGAAAGATAAGATCTACGCCAACAGCCCAGCGTCGATTCAAGACCTCAAAGATAGAATTCGTGAGGCTATCGAGGACATAGAGCAGCCACTTTGCGATTTGGTTATAGATAATTTCATGAAAAGGATATGGTCCTGCAAGCGTAGTCGTGGTGGCCATTTGGCTGATGTTATCTTTCATTATTAACGGCATACCTTCCTCTTTATTATGAACTAAACATCCGATCATTTATCTCAAAAAACGGCATTTTTCTTTGAATACCAAAATAACACCTTTTGTTGGAAAACCCTTTATGTGTCTTAAGTTTTTTTAATTCTAATTTTCTTGGAAGGTGTAAGTATAAGTCCGATATAGCCGGGATACCCATTAAATTAAAGGTAATTACGCGGCCTACAAATGTTACATATCTTACGTAGAGCCTTTGGTTTAGTAACATGCAACAAATATATGAACAAAATATTTTTTTATTACAGCGTGCTTCCACAAAACTCCATAAAAAATAGATAAAAATCGTAATAAAAATATTGTATTCCATATTTTAAAAGCTTGCAAGCTAGGAGGGCGGTCCTAAAATTAGCCGTCTTGACATATAGATGGCGTTAGTAGATTGAACAAAATTACTGTGGCAGCCTTCTAAAACATATGTCTTAAGTTCCAAGGCGCCACGTTGTTTAGTTTTTTTTTGAGCACTCAAAAGTGGACGATATCAGTGAATTTGTAAACAAGGGAAATATTGTTCACCGATAAGTAATACAATACTTTCATTTAAAAGGTCTCAGTCCAACCAATATTAAAACCGAGCTAGATTCTACTTTGGAGTAGTCTGCTCCTTCTACATCGCATATTGACGAAACATTTGATGATGGGAAAGCTATGCGCAAGATGTGTGCTGCGTTTGCTCACAATCAAGACAATGCACCAGTTCACACATCCACTCTTGCAATGGCCAAAATCAATGAATTCATATTGGGCCACTCCTTCTGCTACCTCCCACACAAAGGGGTAACATTTTGTGAAATATTGATTCTTTAATACATCTATACTACTTATTAGAATCTTTTGAAATACAACACATTGTATTATGGTCTTAACGCCAACATTTCACATGCACTTGTATTAAAGTTATAAGCAGTTCAATTTTAATGCAAAATGGTCCATTTGTGTTGTAGGTACCAAAAGGGGCGTGGCAACTGCGCCCATTTTTCTCTAGATGATAGCGACCAATAAACTAATACTATCAGTGCAATTGTGAAAGATTCTAAGTATGAGGGCTGCTATATATATTTCTGGCCTAATAATGAAAATACGAATATTTATCATCAAAAATGGTTTTATTGTTTTTCAAAGTATTCTCCAGCATGATTTCTACATTTTTGCATGCTCTCAAACCAATTGTCGAAGCACTTTTTCCACTCCGGTTGAGACACTTTCAAAATATGGTTTTTGAACACTTCAACAGCATCTTCTGACGACGAAAATCGTTGACCATGCATTTTTTTCTTGATGTGCGGGAATAAAGCGAAGTCATTGGGTGCCAAGTCAGGGCTGTACGGCGGATGACCCATCAATTAGACGTTTCGGCCGGTCAAAAAGGAGCTGGTTTGAGCCGATGTGTGAGTGCTCGCAATGTAATGGTGCACAATGATTCGTCTTCTCTTGTTGGTTTTTCGAATTTCTCCGAAGACTTCAGGCAAACAAATTGTGGTGTACCACTCAGAATTGACCGTCCTACGTTGCTCAAGCGGAACAGTCGCCACATGACCAGTTTTGCCGAAGAAACAGGCGACCATTTGCTTCGAAGTGCTTCTTCCACAAACAACTTTCGTCGGATTTAGCTCGTCTTCGAAGACCCACACGGTCGATTGCTGTTTTGTTTCGGGCTCATACGAATAGATCCAAGATTCGTCACCTGTGACGATCTTATAAACGTCTTTTTAAGCACCGCGATCGTATTTTTCAAAATTTCTTTGCACCAACCGACACGAGCCTTTTTTTTTGAGCGATTGCCAAATTTTGCGGGATCCAACGAGAACAAACCTTTTTTACGGCCAGGTGTTCATGCAATATCGAATGTATGCTGGTGGAAGAAATGCCCAAGGATGCCTCTATCTCACGGTATGTCACATGACGATCTTGCATTATCAGTTCACGCACGGCATCAATGTTCTCTGGCACAACGGCCATTTTTGGACGACCTTCACGACTTTCGTCTTTGAGCGAGCGTCGGCCACGATTGAATTCATTAAACCAGTTTTTCACAGTGCTATAGGATGGTGCTTCATCGCCATACAAAGATTTAAGTTCATCGATGCACTCTTGTCGTGATAATTCACGTCGAAAGTTGTGAAAAATGATCGCACGAAAATGTTCACGAGTTAATTCCATTTTTTTTGCCAAATTGATTCTTTCAAGTCACTGTAGACAACGCAAATGATGGTCTTACGTCAAAACGTTCTGAGTATGTTTATGCTAAAAAAATGTCAAACTTTCCAATGGAGATGGCGCCAGGCAACACTTAGTATGCCTGGCGCCATCCATATATATGTATAGCAACCCTCGTAGTAGTACTCGTATAGAAGTTATGAGATAATCAATATTTCACTACATTTTGAACCTTGGTGGGGGAGGTACTCGAAGGAGTGGACCGACATAGTAAATCTATGACCTAAGTCTGAGATAGAAAAAATATTGACACATACCAAATTTGATGTCAATCGGCTAAACCTGTCGAAAGTTATCGAGCGCACAAACCAGACGGACAGGCTGACGGACATTGCTAAAATGTCTTAAAATGGCCCAAAACGGATTTTCCTCAGATATTCTTGGGGTCTCTTAGGTCACACCATCAATGTGTTACACTTTTGTCCCGCAGCATCTGATATATATATATATATATATATACCCTTGCTCTATTCAAGCTTTACAAGTCAATATTGAACGTGCCATTCATGACATACGACTTGATCAAGTGGAAAAAGTGCTCGAAAATTGGGTTCATCGAATTCGTTCCTGCAGAAGCAGTCGTGGAGGCCATTTGAATGACATTTTATTTAGAACTTAATTGTATCGATTGTACTTCACATTAAATAAAAAACTTTTGAGTTTCCTTAACAATAAGTGTGTTTTTTTTCAAAGAAATCATATCACCCTTATTGCAAAACCCTGTATATCAGAAAACATAAGCACCAAAAAACAGACAAATTCTACGAAACCCCCTCTTTATTGGTATCGTTATTGATTGCTGTGCGAATATTCCACAAGGGTGTTTTTGACTGTTTTTTGGTGTTTGTGATAGGTTTTGAGCTTAGGTGTGTTCTGACATATATAGCAAAATTTTATGACCAACATTGTAGAACATTTCATCCTCGCCCTCCTCATTTTTAGGGGAGTTTTTACGATTTCTTAAAATGGAGCCAAAAATTACTGTTATATGGCGGCTCTAGAGGGTTATTGTTTTCCACAAAAATATTGACCTTAATGTTTTCTACAAAGTTGCTGAACATGCGTTCGGTAAGATCTTTCAAAATGCCGATACACGTATATCTTTTTTTGGTCTCCTCTACCAGAATCCATAGTAGGAACCCCGTTATTTTTGAAAAGGTTTTAAATTATTGTACAGTGTAATAAATAGTAAGGGTATACATTAGGCCGGGTCGATTTGTCTCTACGTGAAAGATATATTTCAAACAACGTATTTTGACTCTATCAGTTAGTTATACATACTTCTAAAAATTGGGTCAAAATACTAAAGGTTCATTCCAAGAAAATTGGACTTAAAAAAACTTACCGTAAAAAATGTTTGGTTTTGATAATATCTCTCAGTCTACACAAAAAAGTATTTAGGTCTTGTACCCAAAAAATGTTGATGTCGCTAATGGTGCCACTCTTTAAAATAGAAATGACAAGAAAAAACATTCGAAGTTCGAAAAGCAAATGTCCATAAAAATCTGCCAAAAAAGATTAAAGAGCACGTCTAAGGGTCGATAGGCATTCTTAAGTAAATGTTCTTAACAAATTTGACCTGTACCGGTTATATTTTTTGGATGTTATGTAGATATTTGTCTTTAGGGCAGGTCCTAGAAAATTCACCAATGGTTTGCTTCAAGGGAGCCGCGGTTTCAAAATGATCCTGAAAAATCCTGGACTAAGTATGACTGACATAGAATTCGAAATTTTAACCGGTCTGGCATTTCCAGCATCAGAATCAATACGAATATCATATTCAAATCTCCAAGAATTTCAGGCATTGTAAATTCATTTAGATTAATAAATTCAGTCACCAAAAAAAATCATTGATTCCATTAAAATTCGTAATTGAAATAGATTTTCATATTATTCGCAAACATTTTTTCTCACTCCACCTTAGCACACACATGTCATATGAATGTACTCTACAAATATAAACAAGTAACATGCTATTAGGAAAATAAAAAAAATAAATTAAATAAAACTACAAATGTATAATGCCAAAACTACCACAAAAAGATAACCTGTAAAATAACTATAGAATAAAGAAGGATTTCTAAATAAGAATGCCAGTGTGAAGGGATGAGGTGTATGGGTGTATGGTGTGTGTATGTGATGTTGTTGCATTCAGTGGTTGCATTTGCAGTCTCAGTTGCAGTTGCATTTTACACTTGTGGTTGCTGCTGTTGCAGTTGTAGTTGGGGGTGTTAGAGCAATTCAATCAATGTTAAGGGATGTTTCACTTATGGTGCTTATGGGAGCCAATCTTTTATATGGAATGTCCTCACAAGAAATCCAACTTGTGGCAATGCTTACCGTTGATTGATCTAAGGTCGATGTTGACGATGAAGTCTTCAGACCATTCTCTTGGATTGGATCAGCCGGAGGAGGAGGAGGAGATGACAGTGACGTCTGTGCGGGAGTGGTTGATGGACTGCCACTGGCCTTATCCTTAGCCACAACTTCATCATCCTTTGCCTTGAGTGTGTCATTAGCTAAGGTATCCTCTGGTGTTGAGGATGCATTGGTCGTAGTAGTGGGTGTAGTAGGTGTAGTGGTGCTGGCAGCAGTAGATGTGGGGAGATCTGCAATGAAATACAATTTGCTTGATGAATTACTGAACGTTATCTCTCACACTCAACAGGGATACTTCACAGGGAGGTATTCGGCCCCCCCGCTATTTGGGGTAATATGTATGCAAACTGTGGCATATGCGGACAATATTCAAATAAGAGTAAATGGAAAATATCCCAATGCTTTTAAGTAGAGTTATTCTACATTATGTCCTGACTAAACTGGCTAATTTGGTCAGTCATGGTGAAAGAAAGCAAAAATACCCCGAGAAAAAACTTTAAAAATCAAATATTTTGGAAAGAGTAAAATGGAAGGTTAAAGAGGAAAGATAATTGGATAAGCAGTAATCTAAGTACTATCGCCCTACATGGATAAATAAACTGCTAGGTCATATTTAAAGAAGGTACGCAAATTACTTAGTATCAATATTACTGGAACTCAGTAACAATATAGTGACTAAAACCGCATTGCAGGTCCTGCTACATCTTTTATCGTTCTGCTGTCTGCATGCCACCGGTGACCATTGTGGCACTAAAGCGAACATATGAGGACTTCATAAGCTGATAGGATAGCACGCAGGAGAAAATTCCTTAATTTTTTTTAAAGACGGTTCTAACTTCGATGGAGAGTTGACTTTGAACTTCACTAGAAGAATCTAAATTCAGACAATGTAAGCAATTAATCCGCCCAAATCATAACTTGTATTTTACCGGGAGGCAGAAAATACAACAACAAAGTATCTGGCAGTGATCCTAGTTAGAAAACTGATTACAAATAAAATATACGAAATGACATTTGGGCACGATAAGGTCTCTCAAAAAAAATCGGCCTTGAATTTTTACTTCAGTAATTGACTTCATTACTCTAAGTACACACTACTCTAGTTGCTCTCCATTCTAAGCACTCAGTACTATCGATCAGTCGTATGGTTGATTGCATCGATTATGATTGAAGAAGGTACACAAAATAATCAGTCTCAATATCACGGTAGCGCTTATAACTATTGCTCCCGGTTCTGCGCAGGTTCTGCTGAAACCTATGAGGGCGATCCCAAAATTCGTCTGACCGTCGGTTGAAGGTTCGAGATCTAGCTGAGTTCATAGGCATTTCAAAAAGCGGCGGAAAACTTTATGATGAGAATGCTGTGCGCAAGATGGGTGCCGCGTTTGCTCACAATCAAAACAGTGCAGCAGTTCACATATCCATTATAGCTATGGCCAAAAATCAATGAATTAAAGTTTAAATTGCTTCAGCACGCACCTTATTCGCCAGATTTAGCTCCCTCGGATTATTTTTTGTTTCTAAACTTGATAAATGGCTCGGCGGAAAAATATTAGCCATCAATGTAGAAGTGGAGGTTGCGGTTGATGGCTATTTTCAGGACCTACACAGTTCTTACTATAAACAGGGTATCGAAGCTATTGAAAATCGCTGTAAAATGGTGTATTTCGGGATCGTCCTCGTAACAATTGCACCCGTCTCTACGCACCGAAAGGCTACTGAAACTCTATAGGCCCACTCACATAAAGTCGTCCATTCGATATTTACTGCTGTAGCCACCTCAGGTACGCTAAATATTCAGTATCAATATCACAGGAGCGCTTATAACTGCTGCCTCGGGCTCTGCGCAGGTCCTACTGCGGAACAAGCCACGCAAATGCGGCACTAAACATATAACAGGTTTTCTAATAGGAAGAACTTGTGACCGTTTTTTTGTTTGTTGTGTTAAGTTTTGGGTTTTGGTGTGTTTTGACGCATATAGTAAAATTTTATGGCCAACATTTTTGTACAACATTTTATCCACGCCCTCCCCATTTTAAGGGGCGTTGTTTACGATTTGTTAAAATAGGGCCAACAATTACGGTTATGTTGGGGAGCTAGAAGGTTAATATGTTCCACAAAAATTTTGGCCATAATATTTTCTATAAAGTTGCTGAACATACCCTACACCAAAAAATTATATTATTGTTACATAATAGTGAAAAACTAAAATTTTTGAGGTACAAAGTGGTTTTTTGAGATTTTTACGGTGCCTAGACACGTTCAGTTTGTATTGATGTTCACAAAAGTTGTTCAGATTTACGTTGGCTACAATTTTGTCAAACATTTGGAAAGTAAAAAAAATATTTTTTCCTTCACTTTTTCAAAAAAAATGTAGCTGAATTTTTTTTTCGCATAAAATTTTAAGGAACTTTGTTCAGCATATTCTTAGCTACAGCTGATGACACCTTTTTCGAGGGGCCCACTGATTTTTAGAAACTTTGGAGGCCCATAAAAAAAATTGCTCACCAATTTCGCCAAACCGAGTATAGGGTTATACTACCCTTTGGTAGCAGAATCAAACCTATACTGTCAGGTCCGTGTATTTTTCAAAAATGGCTCATTTGTTGCATAGCGTTATTAACTAAGCCGCCATACATCCCTTTGATACATTAGAGCGCTCTAGAGTCTCTATCATATGTTATAGAAATTGGAAAGGTATAGAAATGGAGTGGCTGTGAATGGGCTCATTAATTAATGGCATTTTGCAAGAATAGTTGATGCTCTATTTTCTTCAAGTATCAGCTCAAATTCAGCAGATTGGCAAAACTAGACTAACCAATGTATAAAAATGTAAAAATATCTGCTATAACGAACAGGAAGCATTGCTGCAACTTCTCGGTCAATTTCCTGCCCTATCGAATGCTGCCATTTTTGGAACGTAATGCACATATCTCTGGAGACCAATTTGCCAAAACGTCGACTATTGAATTTGGTGGTCGTCATGTAGCTTCAGAAAGGTTTTCAATGTTCCATCAAAAAGTATTGAATACTCTGACGGGCTTTAAGTCAGTCGAACATAATATGTCTAAGGGCATTGAAAAGGCAGCTTCAACCGAGCAAGCAATCCAAAAAGGAACATTTACCAACCCAATTTGTGGCGGTCTTTATTTGACACACCCTGTTATTTTAACCTTTTATGTCACCCGAACCAGGCAATCCATTACCGGCCCCGCTACATGCAGTGGCTAATAGATTGGTTCCCTGGCTATAAAGTTCGTATCAAGCAGACATTCGTAACTCAGTGGTTAGTGCGCTGAACTTGGAATCCGAATGCTGATGGGTTCGATTCCCAGTCAGGGCAATGGAAAACGTTAACTTCAACATTTTCTGTTTTCATAATAAATTTGCGATTATACAACTAAAAATAACTTATCCGATCACACTACTGCTACAAAAACCTCTGATCGTCGAAGACAAGGGGGAGGTTAAAGGGACGAGCTATTAATAAAAATCCAACTTTACTAGTGGAGAATAGGTACTGTAAACTCAAATAACATAAGTTTACTAGGTTTAGGTTAGGGTGGCAGCCGGTTTTGCCAACAAACATAGACCAATGTAGGTCCCTAGTGTTACAATGGGCCCAGATACCCCTCATCGAAACCAACCTGTTTGATATACAAATTTATCGATAGTACGAATATTGGTACTGGAAAGATCTGTCAGACTTTTTAGAAGGGGTGACTCCAGGCGTCGTTTTGTCAATGCTGGACAGTAGCAAAACAGGTGCTCAATGCTTTCCACTTCTTTCTCATCACTACAGCTCCTGCAGCATCCATTCCCTAATATTAGCGGAAAAATATTAATTAGCATAGGGCTAGCATTGATAGAGATGACAAATAATATATGGTTCCCGCAACAATCGGGTATATGGCGGAACAAAGTCTGTAATAAAAATAGACTCCAGAATTATCACCTCAGCGTCTTCAAGCAATCATCTTCATTCTTAAATTGGGAAAGCCATTCCATACAGGATTTCCACATTAAAACCTTCAAGATATTAATTGCCTAACAACCAGGTGATATGACACTTAGAGTAGCAGAGGCTAAAGTGTTCGCTCTAATCTATTCTAAGATTTGAATCTGGGGGACAGATCTCGGATTCCCAGTAGGAAGCTACCTCTTCATAAGTGATTTCCTTGAAGCGGCTCTACTATACCACGGCGCACCCTTCTGCCCAATCAAGTTCATGCTTACAACAAGGAGGGTATTCACCGAAACCGCCCTGCACGATCCAGTTCGATTTATGGAAGGCTCTCTCTCTCTCAGTTTAGGAATATAACCGTACTATGTTAACATTAATTTAGGTAATAGTTACAACTGAGGCAATCCTGGGAGTTGGCAACAATATTACGAAGGTTTATTTATTTATTTATATGAATTACAATACAAAGTAAATTAATATTCTAATGTTAAGGTCCAGGGAAAGGCCGGGTTACAAAGACATATGGCTAAATGTTTGCAGCGACAGACCAGAGCCTCTGGTGGGAATCGAACCCACGACCCCCAAACTCATAGGCGAGTACGCTACCAACTCGTCTACTTGGGCGCTCTTTTTTTTCGAAGGTTTATTAATTACCTCCTGATTGAGAGACGCATTTCAGCTAGGTTAGGGTCATCTGACCTCCATAGAACTTAAAGTAACCCAATAAACCTACGGAAAGTATTCAGTATTCGACTTTACTGGGCACATTTAGCCATACCAAAGACATACGGGAAGCATTGCTGCATCTTCTCAGCCTATGTCCGGCCAAATCGGTGCTAGGGAAAATAAGCACAATTCAACCTTTAATTCTTTAAATTGTGTTTAAAATCTGACTGTTTGGACTAACCATAACATCTATCGAGAAGTGGACCAAAATATTGAAGGAATTTTTTTTCTTAACCTATTCTAAAGCTGAGATGTGGAATTTAATTACCACAGACCTATTGTACATCTGATAATATATTTTCCCCAATTTATGCAAATGGTTTTTCTTAATTGAGACATTCAATTAATTACCTTGTTCATTTAATTTGGTGGGTTGTTGATTACTATCTATATTTTTGGTTGCATCATTTTTTGGTGACTCTGGACTTGTGCCAGTTAAAGATTCCTTATTATCCTCTGCAGATTCATTCGTTTTCGTTTTTTCGTTCATTTCAATTTGTGCTTTTTGTTCCTGTTCCTGTTGTTGTTGTTCTTGCTGCTGTGGTTCCTTGTGGTCCTCGGACTCTTCTTCATCTTCTTCGACAATACGCGTATCGAGTTGGGGCAATGGAACATCGCCATTTCTCTTGATACTGCCATTCTTTAGGATGCCCACCAGCGGTGCACCATTACCTGGTTTCTTATCCTCCACCGGCAGCTGCAATAACATGAACAAATATAGGGTTAAGGGGGGGGGGGGGGGGGGGAAGTGAAGGAAAAACAAGTGAAAACAATGAAAATCAATTAACGAAAATGATGCCCCAATAAATATGTGGACGAGGAGAGGGGTGAGTGGCGAGGATGAAGAGTGTATTTAAGGTAAACATGTCCACGAATCATGAATGAGCGCAATCTTCGTTTACATTGGACTGCCCTTTCGCCACTCCCTCACCCTCATCACTCTCGGTTCCTCTGGGTTAACTACTTACGGCTTTGTAAACATACGGCTGTCCACCCACTCCGGGACTTTCGTGCATCTTGGTCGCTTGCTCCTTTGACCAGATAATGTCTTCATCCGTTTCACGTTCGATGCGTCTTTTGTAGGCCAAGTGACTGCGGTAAACCTCAATGAGACAACAGATGACAATGATGACAAACAGAGAGGTGAGCGTTATGAAAACCACTTGTGTGGAATCCTCTTTGGTCGAGACATCGTAAACGTATTTGGCCACATATGGTATACGTTGAGGTGGTTCTTCCACCCAATTATCAGAGCTCTGTTTGGAGAGCGGACGGTCGGCGGGGCAAAGTAGGAAATTGAATGAAAAGTAAATTGAAATGAAACGTTTATTTGTAGATATATGGAAATGGGTGTGTGTGTGTATGTGTGCACAAGTATATGTAAATATTTTGAGAACATTTGGCAGAAAATGGTTTCCTCCGGTAATATGAACCAAAGGATACAGGAAAGGTTTTCAATGGATGTTCTGGATTTTTAATTTTCTCGGAAATCAGTCAGAACATGCGAACATTTACATTATTCACAAGATTTCCAAGTATTTGAGAAATGAATGCAAGAACATTTTCAGCATCACTGAAGTCTCAGATGCAAATTCTGGACACAGAACCCCTACAATCATCTTCAAGATTTTCTTCGACGATTGCATCTTTCTCTAATTAAATTGCAATAAATACTTACCATACTGACATTGACCATCGGCTCTTGTGATGGCTGTTCAGTTATATCAAATTTGGCCACACACTGGGCACTGCGAACTCCCTGTGGATTGATGACGGTTATGTTGTCTGCACCCGACTTTGTGAAGAGCATATATTCCTCCAGAGGTTTCATTATATATGTGTTCACTTGTATGTAAATATCTGCAATTGATAGAAATTTGGGATTTATATACTTATATAGATTAAGGAAATGCGTAAACTTGGTTAGACGTAAGTCATAATAAGATCGACTTTCCTAATGAATGTTCGAAAAATTTTATGAGAAAATTCGTGGTTTCTAGTGACCAAACATGTAAGACGTCGAAGGATTGACAGCAATAGGGGATAACCCCACTAAATTTGGTTTGTACAAGTAGTGGACCAACTTAAAACGAAACCCCGACACATGGAGTGTTATGCGAACCAAGCTCGTCAATCTTGCGGGTTCGCTCTAAGACGGTACCGTAGAGTTTCTTTTGACATCAGCCTCAGCAACGTCTAAGTTCTTCTCACGGATACGAAAACTGATAACGATACAACTACAATGAAACAACAACAAACAAGTAATACACTAGGCCAAACAACAAGACTAGTGATTCAACGTAATTTTCAACTTAATACATGGTCTGTCTGAAATGGAATGACGTTTTAAAGACTCTAGAAGAAAAGTTCAAGGTACCTGCTTACCTCATGAGGATGTTTAAAGATTACCTCAAGGACAGAGTTCTGATTTACAGCACAGACAGAGGACATAAAAGGTTCCAAGTCAGCTCAGGCGCAGCGCAGGGATCCAGTCTCGGACCAGACCTTTGGAATGCGAGTTATTATGAAATCCTGAGAATAGAAATGCCAGAA
Organism: Eudasyphora cyanicolor; assembly: GCA_963930755.1. Classification (NCBI taxonomy): domain Eukaryota; kingdom Metazoa; phylum Arthropoda; class Insecta; order Diptera; family Muscidae; genus Eudasyphora; species Eudasyphora cyanicolor. The sequence continues at coordinate 219,129,341 of OZ005735.1, read as the reverse complement.
GGAACCTTTGTAATCGGATACGCTGACGTCATTGCTGCTGTCATTCAGGCGCGCAATACGGAAGCACAACGCAGACTAACTCAAGTAATGATTAGGACAACAAATTGGCTCGACTCCCATGGACTACAATTGGCTCCCAAAAAAACAGCTTTTGCTTCTCACCAGAAGACATATCCCCACTGAAATAGATATGAAATTTGACGACGTAGTAATACGCACCACAAGGTCCCTTAAGTATCTCGGAGTAAGGTTGGATTCGAAACTAACGTACACAAATCAGTTACAACATGCCGCTACCAAAGCGAGGAAGATAACTGCACAACTAAGCCGACTAATGGCAAACATTGGAGGACCTTTACCAAGTAGGAGAAAGCTGCTAATGGAGACATGCACCAGCATCCTCCTCTACGGAAGCGAAATCTGGGCAAATACCCTGAAAACTAAATGTAGAGCAAAAATTATACTCTCAGTACAGAGAACTGCAGAACTTCGAGTAACGCCTGCATATCGTACGGTGTCGGAGTCAGCAGTTCTTGTCGTCGCCGGCATGACACCAATAGATCTGCAAGCCTTAGAGCGCTCTAAGTTATGGAGCATAAAACAAGATGGCCAGCTGGATGCAACACAAATCGCAGCCGCAAAGCAGGAGACTTTAGATGCATGGCAAACACGATGGAACAACAGCAACCATGGCAGGTGGACGTTCAGACTAATCCCAGATATAAACAAATGGATAAAAAGAACCCCAGGTGATGTTAATTACTACCTAACCCAGATGCTCACTGGTCACGGATACTTCCGAAAGTACCTGCATAGAATGGGGAAATGCAGCTCGCCTTACGAAGGAGCTGACATCATCGACGACGCAGAGCACACGTTCTTTGAGTGCTGCAGATGGTCCGAAACTCGTAAAGAACTTTAGACAAATGTAGGGGCCTTCTCCAAGACCTCTATAATAGATAAAATGATTGGAAGCGATGCAGACTGGAACGCCATAACGAAATATGTGGAAAACACTCTTAGATCAAAGAAAAAGGATCTCGACGCGACAATAATCAATTAAGGAATATGCGATGCGGAAGCGATGCAGGCTGGAACGCCATAACGAAATATGTGGAAAACACTCTTAGATCAAAGAAAAATAATCTTGACGCGACAATAAACAATTAAAGGATATGCGGGCCTGGACGTATGCATAAACGAAAGCGAAATGATGCTGAAATCATAAGTAAGGGGACCCACCTCGAAGTAATGCGGAAGCGGTTCCGAGGTAGCGTCATATCCCTAGAGAGAAAAGGTGGGTTTTTAGTCGGTAACCATATAGTGGAGCCCGACATACCACGATGGATGACGACCCACGTTGGATGCAGCAACGCATTTTCCCACCTTACCCGCAAAAAAAATCACCTTTAAATAAGGAATATAATGATCGGCTCAGGGATCTCTGGATCCCAAAGAGAATCTCTATTTAAGTGGACACGGAGTATCTCTGAGGAATAGTATATAAATAGAGTGATATTATCCGAAGTTTTTTAAGGATCTGCTGAGTCCAACCCTTGGTATCGCAAAATGATCTACCAGTAGTGGTTCTACTTAAAAAGGAACCACATAAGTTTGGAGTGTTATGCGAACCATACTCATCTTATTTGTCGGTTCGCAGCCAGTCGTTACCGTAGACTGTGTTTTGACGGTAAGGTTTGGTGATACCGTCGAAAAAGCGGAGAGAATTTCTAAAGTGGTCACGGAGAATCGTTGAGGAACACCATACTTGGTCATCTTCCACGCAACAGAAGTATGTTAAAAGGCTGCACTCTCCAGATGAACCGCCGGCTTCCAAAAATCAGCAAAGTGGTCAGCAGCACGTTGCTCAGAACAGGTTGGTACTGCTGGTCATCAACAGGGGAGGGCAAGACGGCAACCTCCCTAGGGACAAATGGAGTGGTATTATCCGACGGTTTTAGGGCCTGTTTCTGTAACTTATTTTCGTTCGTCTACGGCGAACGATCAAAATTCTCTCAGCTATTACTTGAATTCTACAAAACGAGGGTTAGAAATATTTTAGGAACAAGCTTTTTACATGATTTCCTACAGACACAACGAATTATAAACTTCTGCGACTTATAGATTTCTCAGAACAATTGAGTGATTTTGATCGTTCGCAGTAGACGAACGAAAAAAAGTTACAGAAACAGGCCCTTAAGGAGCTGCTGGGTCCAACCCTTGGTGACGCTAAATGGTCTACCAGTAGTGGTTCTACTTAAATCGAAACACCTAAGTTCGAAGTGTTATGCGAACCGTGCTCATCGTATTTGTCGGTTCGCAGATAGATGTTACCCTATACTGTGTTTTGACGCTAAGGTTTAGTGATACCTGGACTCATCAGGAACAACTCAGTCCTTGTCATGTTTTGTGCGCTATAACGTGATAGATCTTCCCTGTGCCTACACTCGTGGGACTAACATGAAGCAAATAAACAAACAAAACGTAGATACTAGTATAACAATAGCAACTAACTGGTATGACTGCGGATACTAAAACTGCTACCGATATAACTACCACGTAAACGACGATGACAAGTTATACGCGAGGCCTGACAACAAGCATAGTTATACAAAGACTTGTCCTAAGGTGACACCACTACCTGCTACTTCGGTTCCCCATGACAGGCATATCCGTCCTTCAAAGAATAAGTAAATTAACGGAGCGTGACTCTGAGGATCCTTGAGAAAGCCGATCTGCACATCCGTCGAACAAGCGGAGAGTATTTCTAAAGTGGTCACGGAGAATCGTTGAGAAACACCATACTTTATCAACTTCCACACTACAGAAGTATGTTAAAAGGCTGCACTCTCCAGATGAACTGCCGACGTCCAAAAATCATCAAAGTGGTCTGCTGCACGTTGCTCAGAACTGCTTGGTACGCTGGTTGTTAAGAAGGGAGGGGAAGACGTAGTCATCCCTCGGAGAAAGTGGAGTCATCCCCGACGTTCTTAAGTAGCTGCCGGGTCCAAACCTAGGTAACGCTAAATGGTATACATAAAACGAACCACCTAAGTATTAGGCGGTCGTACTTATCGGATTTGTAGGTTCGCAGTCTGGCGTTACCGTAGACAGAGTTTTGACGACAATTTTTGGTGATACCCGGAATCCCTGGAAAGACTCAGTACTTGTCATGTTTTGTTGACAACAAGCCTAGTTATCCAACGTCCTCTTCGAAGGCAGCAACACTACCTGCTATTTCGGTTTCCCAAGGCAAGCATGACCGTCCTTGAGATATCAACTCTACATCTATGTCCAACAAAAGATAATTTCTAAAGTGGGCCAGGCGTATCTCTGAGGATTACTGAGGTCGGCTTTCATACAGCAGAATTCTGTTTAAAGGCTGCGCTCTCTGGAAAAACCGTCGGCTTTTTAATATATCAAAATTATCAGTGGTGATGTTAGTCCACGGTCCTAACGTTGCTAATGACAAGAAAGAGGAATATGGCAACGTTCTTAAGGAGCTGCCAGGTCCAACTCCCGATGGTGATAACGCAGGATGGTGACAGGGCCGGACAAAATGCATCCAATTGAGTGCTGCACTGGAAGTTGTTAAAAAGGAAGATATGCCGTCTCGGCCCAGGGGAGATGAATGTGTTCCTGTTACTCCATCTGATGTGGAATCCATCACTAAGAGACTGCAATCACGAACTTCCGACTGATAACCGGAAAATCGGTCGATTGGATGAGGCGGTCAGATCTTGAAGACACTCAGTATTTATACTGAATGCCGCATCCCTAGGGAGTGATATAGAGGACAGACTGTCCTCTGTTTTCTCCGACATTCTTAGGGACCTGCCAGGTCCACGACTGTGATAACGCAGGATGGTGTCAGGTGCTACCGATACCAATTGAATGCTACCGCTTCGCTGTGAAGAAGATTTGATGAAATCTGACCAGTAAAAATTCTGAGGAACAGATTACTTGGACAACTTGCATACAGCAGATTTTTGTTTAAAGGCTGCGTTCTGTGGATAAACCGCCGGCTTTTGAATGCATCAAAGTGATCAGTGGTCCTTCGCTGACGTTGCTAAAGACAGTTCGGTACTGGTCGTCATCAACAAGAGAGAGAGGAATATAGATGACAGACTGTCCTCTGTTTTCTCTGACGTTCTTAGGGAGGTGGCAGGTCCAACTCCTGACAATGATAACGCAGAATGTTTTCAGGGTCGCACAAAATTTAATCCAATTGAGTGTTACCGCTGCGCTATGAAGAACATTTGGTGAAATCTGACCGGGATCGGCACTGGGAGTTGTCAAAAAGGGGGAGATTCCGTGTCGGTCCAGAGAACATGCTTGCATTCTGGCTACTCCATCTGATATGGAATCCATCACTAAGAGACTGCAGGACTGCAATCACGAACATCCAACTGACAACTGGAAGGTCGGTCGATTTAATGAGGCGGACGGATCTTGAAAGCACTCAGTATTTATACTGAATGCCGCGTCTCTGCATACGGATCCATAAAAAGTTGGCTTAAGGTGTACCAGGACGATAAGTGAGGGGGTTTCGTCAGATTTCCCCAACACCATTATATCTGCCTCGTTGTCGGTGCCCTCTAGAAGCTCCTCCTCACAGGCTTATGAAATATACTCTACCATGTAACATTGGTGTAGTACCTGCATATGAACCTCTCTCTCAGCATGCGTGCTATCTACATACATCTAACGGAAACTACTGTTTACACCCTTTCAGATGCACTTAGATGCGTGTTGAAGCTCTTTATTACAGGTTCACAAGAATCGTTTGGGATTAAGCCTGTGAGGAGGAGCTTCTAAATGACACCGACAACGAGGCAGATACAATGGTGGTGGGGAAATCTGACGAAACTTATGCGTATAATCAAGTGGCAGAGGTTTATCTGTAGAATATCGCATTCGGCGCCCCAAAAACTCTACTGATTCAAGAAGCAACTGATCTGGCTCTTATCCAGCAATCATTGTTCAGAGGAGATATTGTTTGTGGGCTTAGGAGGCATAGTATTAAGCTGCTTCAAGGTACACGTAATGGAATATGTAGCGCCCGTATACTTCCAAAAGCAACCTTAAAATTTATCTTATTCCTTCTTTTTGTCCTTCTTTTTCGTGAAGAAACTTCTGCAACGACGTAAATAGCTCATCCGAAGTCTAAAGGCAACGAACAATTTAGCCTCAACACCCTGCACTATTACATTTATTACTATTACTGTACATCAAGAAAAATGATATTACTTGATCTACGTCCTGTAAAAAGTTCCTGGATGTGCTTCCGGATACATTTTTACCAGTCAACTCTCAATAAGAGGAATTGGATACTTTAGATGTGGGTTCCGTTGAAGTGCAGTCATCACAGGTCACCAGCGGGAGTATAACCGAATGGAGAATTTTTCGGCTATAAACTTCTTAAAACCTTTGAAGTCGCCAGGAACAGACAATGTCCCGACGCCGGCGGAGCCACATGCCGTGCCTAATAGACTAGTTTCCTGACTTAAAGAGCTCTATAATGGTTGTATAATGCAGACGTATACTCATATACCATCAAAAATTATATAAACTAAGATTGTCTTCATTGTATACATGACCTATGGCTTAGTTACCTGACAACCGGTCCTCCAACCCATGCCAACAGGTGAAATGTACGCCCAGCTAAGCATTGAATTGGTACCTGCGGGATATACTTTGGATTCATTGTGGGATGGGAATAGATCTCGGATTCCTTGTGGGATCCCACTACTGATTTCCTTGATAATGACAAGAGCTCCACTCTTTAATGGCGTAGCGTCCAGATGATTCTAGGCAACCAACAGCCCTGTACGATTCATTCTAATTTATTGATGTTCCTCTCTGCCTATCTATATTTACGAATATATACTGATAGCTTTCAATATCGTAAATCCTGCCGCAATAGATACGGCTCTGCCAATCCTGGAAGTTGATCAAATCATACGAGAGGTCATTCAGAATATTCTGATTATGTGACGCACTTCTGCTTAGATTGGTCAGGGAGGAATGCCACAAGGTGGCGTTCTATATCTTCTGCTATGGAATCTCTTAGTGAATAGTACTGTCTCTAGATAAGATGAGTGTTATGGAAATTGTCTATGGGTTTCCGATAACGATTTTGGTGTGTACCAAACCAATGCAGAACTAGTTCTTCAAGATATCAACTGTTGAAACTGTTTCCTTCCGGCTATTGAAATTTTCTTTTCTCAATGATCAAATATTAAGGTATTTTATTTAAACTTCAAACCTAAAATTCCACGTTCCAGTGAAACTGGAGTATGTGGGCATATCTATCTTGAGAGCCATATCTATCCTTCTCTTTATCTTATGGTAACAAATTTCAAGTGGTCAATAGTCAGCAACTGCATACATTGCAAGCTGATGTGGCCCTGCATAAACTCCAAATTCACAAACGTTCTGCTGTCGTTATCGAGACCGAACGTCTTTCGTATCGTGTCTGTCTGGACGGGTCACTACCTTTTTGTACGCCACGCGAAGATATTGAAGTTCTATGAAATGCCATTAGCAGAAGCTGTGGAGACGAATAGGAGGAGGAATCAATAGAATATCTTATGTGCCTGTAGCACCAAATTACTAAAATCTGACGGGGAAACAAAAAAACCAATCCCACCCCTTTTGTCATGTTCCACATAAATTACCAAATTAGGTAAATATTTTATTTCAATAGGCTTACTTGACTAAAATATTTTACTTTTTGTTTATTATAATTTTTTCGATATGAGAAGGCCGTAATATAGTCGTACAAAAATATATATATATATATATTTTAATATATGTATATGTGATTATCCAACAACAATTTTTTATTTCATAGTTTCCTCTCCACATAGAAATTCTTCGTTTTATGATGTCAACTCAAACATTTTGACATTAAAGTAACAAATTGCGTCCTTAAAATGTAACAGCCTTCCGCTCCGCATAGGAACAACTTTACAATTCAATTAAATACTTTTTAAGCAAATTTCTTTGTGGATTTTTAAAAACCTCAAAAAAACGTTTCTCTTCTCTTGTGCTCCTGGAATAAGTGATGACTATAAAACTCCCCCACACATACACATATACACATTCATATGTGTATATCACATATACACAGCAAGTTCATGTCATAAAATTTAACAAAAGTGAATCATCACATTTCCCTCCTGGATTATGCTGAAAGCGGTTGTCCTCTTACTCGTACTCATGTGGCATTAAAGTCATGTCCATTGTTGCTCTGAAAGTGTAGGACTGCGTCTGTTTTTTTTTGTTTGTTCATTCTTCTCGGGTATATGGTAACACGATAAACTCCTATCGTTGTTTTTGTTGCGTTGCGATTGTGTTGTTTTGTTGGCGTAAGTTTTATGACAGTAAAAAGGATAACACAATAAAGTCCACTAAAAAATTGTTATGACCTAACGACCGACAGAGAAAAAAATTCCCAAAACTCTTAACATGCACATGCAGTGCTACCAACCACACCCCACCACACATTTGTGGCGGTAGCCTGAAGCTACATTGGTCAAATAGAAGGCGTAGCTGAACCCCCTTGCCGCACCGGACAGATGCAATGTTTCAAGCCTCTCTCGACCCAGGAATTTAAATGGAATATGCTTGAAAATCCTTTAAGCGCAAATTATTCGATTGTTATAGGAGAGTCGTTTGTGCATTTTAGAGCTCCGAAAAACAATGATTGGTCAAATGAAATTGCGCCACATTTATGGATTACAATGAGTAATTTGCTTTGTATAGACCTTTAAATGCTTTTGTCTTTTCTTTGCAAACAATCTGTTTTATCCTGTAGTTAACCCCATCCAATGAAAAAACAGAAACAAATATCTTCCTTACTAGCCGGGGACCCATGTCAGAAACTTATCGAAGCTTTAAGAATAAATGGCTGATCTATGGAAATTTATTGAAGTTCTGCGGACAGAAATCGGCGTTAGATACTCTAAGTTAGACGTAGTAAATTTGCCGTTAGTTGTGGCAAAGTGTCATCGATTGAGCCATTCTACATAAGTTCGACGCTTCAGCTTCCAATATATTGTTACCTTCTATCTCAGGAATAGAAAGTTTCATTAGAATTTTATATATATAGAATATTTCAATGAAATTTTCTATAACTATAAAATGTCAATGAAATTTTCTATAACTATAAAATGTCAATGAAATTTTCTATAACTATAAAAAGTCAATGAAATTTTTTATAACTATAAAATGTCAATGAAATTTTCTATAATTGTAAAATTTCAATGAAATTTTCTATAATTGTAAAACTTCTATAATTGTAAAATTTTTCTATAACTGTAAAATTTCAATGAAATTTTCTATAACTGTAAAATTTCAATGAAATTTTCTATAACTGTAAAATTTCAATGAAATTTTCTATAACTGTAAAATTTCAATGAAATTTCCTATAACTGTAAAATTTCAATGAAATTTTCTATAACTGTAAAATTTCAATGAAATTTTCTATAACTGTAAAATTTCAATGAAATTTTCTATAACTGTAAAATTTCAATGAAATTTTCTATAACTGTAAAATTTCAATGAAATTTTCTATAACTGTAAAATTGCAATGAAATTTTCTATAACTGTAAAATTTCAATGAAATTTTCTATAACTGTAAAATTTCAATGAAATTTTCTATAACTGTAAAATTTCAATGAAATTTTCTATAACTGTAAAATTTCAATGAAATTTTCTATAACTGTAAAATTTCAATGAAATTTTCTATAACTGTAAAATTTCAATGAAATTTTCTATAACTGTAAAATTTCAATGAAATTTTCTATAACTGTAAAATTTCAATGAAATTTTCTATAACTGTAAAATTTCAATGAAATTTTCTATAACTGTAAAATTTCAATGAAATTTTCTATAACTGTAAAATTTCAATGAAATTTTCTATAACTGTAAAATTTCAATGAAATTTTCTATAACTGTAAAATTTCAATGAAATTTTCTATAACTGTAAAATTTCAATGAAATTTTCTATAACTGTAAAATTTCAATGAAATTTTCTATAACTGTAAAATTTCAATGAAATTTTCTATAACTGTAAAATTTCAATGAAATTTTCTATAACTGTAAAATTTCAATGAAATTTTCTATAACTGTAAAATTTCAATGAAATTTTCTATAACTGTAAAATTTCAATGAAATTTTCTATAACTGTAAAATTTCAATGAAATTTTCTATAACTGTAAAATTTCAATGAAATTTTCTATAACTGTAAAATTTCAATGAAATTTTCTATAACTGTAAAATTTCAATGAAATTTTCTATAACTGTAAAATTTCAATGAAATTTTCTATAAATATAAAATTTCAATGAAATTTTCTATAAATATAAAATTTCAATGAAATTTTCTATAAATATAAAATTTCAATGAAATTTTCTATAAATATAAAATTTCAATGAAATTTTCTATAAATATAAAATTTCAATGAAATTTTCTATAAATATAAAATTTCAATGAAATTTTCTATAAATATAAAATTTCAATGAAATTTTCTATAAATATAAAATTTCAAAGAAATTTTCTATAAATATAAAATTTCAATGAAATTTTCTATAAATATAAAATTTCAATGAAATTTTCTATAAATATAAAATTTCAATGAAATTTTCTATAAATATAAAATTTCAATGAAATTTTCTATAAATATAAAATTTCAATGAAATTTTCTATAAATATAAAATTTCTATGAAATTTTCTATAAATATAAAATTTCTATGAAATTTTCTATAAATATAAAATTTCAATGAAATTTTCTATAAATATAAAATTTCAATGAAATTTTCTATAAATATAAAATTTCAATGAAATTTTCTATAAATATAAAATTTCAATGAAATTTTCTATAAATATAAAATTTCAATGAAATTTTCTATAAATATAAAATTTCAATGAGATTTTCTATAAATATAAAATTTCAATGAGATTTTCTATAAATATAAAATTTCAATGAGATTTTCTATAAATATAAAATTTCAATGAGATTTTCTATAAATATAAAATTTCAATGAGATTTTCTATAAATATAAAATTTCAATGAGATTTTCTATAAATATAAAATTTTCTATAAATATAAAATTTCAATGAAATTTTCTATAAACATAAAATTTCAATGAAATTTTCTATAAACATAAAATTTCAATGAAATTTTCTATAAATATAAAATTTCAATGAAATTTTCTATAAATATAAAATTTCAATGAAATTTTCTATAAATATAAAATTTCAATGAAATTTTCTATAAATATAAAATTTCAATGAAATTTTCTATAAATATAAAATTTCAATGAAATTTTCTATAAATATAAAATTTCAATGAAATTTTCTATAAATATAAAATTTCAATGAAATTTTCTATAAATATAAAATTTCAATGAAATTTTCTATAAATATAAAATTTCAATGAAATTTTCAATAAATATAAAATTTCAATGAAATTTTCTATAAATATATAATTTCAATGAAATTTTCTATAAATATAAAATTTCAATGAAATTTTCTATAAATATAAAATTTCAATGAAATTTTCTATAAATATAAAATTTCAATGAAATTTTCTATAAATATAAAATTTCAATGAAATTTTCTATAAATATAAAATTTCAATGAAATTTTCTATAAATATAAAATTTCAATGAAATTTTCTATAAATATAAAATTTCAATGAAATTTTCTATAAATATAAAATTTCAATGAAATTTTCTATAAATATAAAATTTCAATGAAATTTTCTATAAATATAAAATTTCAATGAGATTTTCTATAAATATAAAATTTCAATGAGATTTTCTATAAATATAAAATTTCAATGAGATTTTCTATAAATATAAAATTTCAATGAGATTTTCTATAAATATAAAATTTCAATGAGATTTTCTATAAATATAAAATTTCAATGAGATTTTCTATAAATATAAAATTTTCTATAAATATAAAATTTCAATGAAATTTTCTATAAATATAAAATTTCAATGAAATTTTCTATAAATATAAAATTTCAAAGAAATTTTCTATAAATATAAAATTTCAATGAAATTTTCTATAAATATAAAATTTCAATGAAATTTTCTATAAATATAAAATTTCAATGAAATTTTCTATAAATATAAAATTTCAATGAAATTTTCTATAAATATAAAATTTCAATGAAATTTTCTATAAATATAAAATTTCTATGAAATTTTCTATAAATATAAAATTTCTATGAAATTTTCTATAAATATAAAATTTCAATGAAATTTTCTATAAATATAAAATTTCAATGAAATTTTCTATAAATATAAAATTTCAATGAAATTTTCTATAAATATAAAATTTCAATGAAATTTTCTATAAATATAAAATTTCAATGAAATTTTCTATAAATATAAAATTTCAATGAAATTTTCTATAAATATAAAATTTCAATGAGATTTTCTATAAATATAAAATTTCAATGAGATTTTCTATAAATATAAAATTTCAATGAGATTTTCTATAAATATAAAATTTCAATGAGATTTTCTATAAATATAAAATTTCAATGAGATTTTCTATAAATATAAAATTTCAATGAGATTTTCTATAAATATAAAATTTTCTATAAATATAAAATTTCAATGAAATTTTCTATAAACATAAAATTTCAATGAAATTTTCTATAAACATAAAATTTCAATGAAATTTTCTATAAATATAAAATTTCAATGAAATTTTCTATAAATATAAAATTTCAATGAAATTTTCTATAAATATAAAATTTCAATGAAATTTTCTATAAATATAAAATTTCAATGAAATTTTCTATAAATATAAAATTTCAATGAAATTTTCTATAAATATAAAATTTCAATGAAATTTTCTATAAATATAAAATTTCAATGAAATTTTCTATAAATATAAAATTTCAATGAAATTTTCTATAAATATAAAATTTCAATGAAATTTTCTATAAATATAAAATTTCAATGAAATTTTCAATAAATATAAAATTTCAATGAAATTTTCTATAAATATATAATTTCAATGAAATTTTCTATAAATATAAAATTTCAATGAAATTTTCTATAAATATAAAATTTCAATGAAATTTTCTATAAATATAAAATTTCAATGAAATTTTCTATAAATATAAAATTTCAATGAAATTTTCTATAAATATAAAATTTCAATGAAATTTTCTATAAATATAAAATTTCAATGAAATTTTCTATAAATATAAAATTTCAATGAGATTTTCTATAAATATAAAATTTCAATGAGATTTTCTATAAATATAAAATTTCAATGAGATTTTCTATAAATATAAAATTTCAATGAGATTTTCTATAAATATAAAATTTCAATGAGATTTTCTATAAATATAAAATTTCAATGAGATTTTCTATAAATATAAAATTTCAATGAAATTTTCTATAACTGTAAAATTTCAATGAAATTTTCTATAACTGTAAAATTTCAATGAAATTTTCTATAACTGTAAAATTTCAATGAAATTTTCTATAACTGTAAAATTTCAATGAAATTTTCTATAACTGTAAAATTTCAATGAAATTTTCTATAACTGTAAAATTTCAATGAAATTTTCTATAACTGTAAAATTTCAATGAAATTTTCTATAACTGTAAAATTTCAATGAAATTTTCTATAACTGTAAAATTTCAATGAAATTTTCTATAACTGTAAAATTTCAATGAAATTTTCTATAACTGTAAAATTTCAATGAAATTTTCTATAACTGTAAAATTTCAATGAAATTTTCTATAACTGTAAAATTTCAATGAAATTTTCTATAACTGTAAAATTTCAATGAAATTTTCTATAACTGTAAAATTTCAATGAAATTTTCTATAACTGTAAAATTTCAATGAAATTTTCTATAAATATAAAATTTCAATGAAATTTTCTATAAATATAAAATTTCAATGAAATTTTCTATAAATATAAAATTTCAATGAAATTTTCTATAAATATAAAATTTCAATGAAATTTTCTATAAATATAAAATTTCAATGAAATTTTCTATAAATATAAAATTTCAATGAAATTTTCTATAAATATAAAATTTCAATGAAATTTTCTATAAATATAAAATTTCAATGAAATTTTCTATAAATATAAAATTTCAATGAAATTTTCTATAAATATAAAATTTCAATGAAATTTTCTATAAATATAAAATTTCAAAGAAATTTTCTATAAATATAAAATTTCAATGAAATTTTCTATAAATATAAAATTTCAATGAAATTTTCTATAAATATAAAATTTCAATGAAATTTTCTATAAATATAAAATTTCAATGAAATTTTCTATAAATATAAAATTTCAATGAAATTTTCTATAAATATAAAATTTCAATGAAATTTTCTATAAATATAAAATTTCAATGAAATTTTCTATAAATATAAAATTTCAATGAAATTTTCTATAAATATAAAATTTCAATGAAATTTTCTATAAATATAAAATTTCAATGAAATTTTCTATAAATATAAAATTTCAATGAAATTTTCTATAAATATAAAATTTCAATGAAATTTTCTATAAATATAAAATTTCAATGAGATTTTCTATAAATATAAAATTTCAATGAGATTTTCTATAAATATAAAATTTCAATGAGATTTTCTATAAATATAAAATTTCAATGAGATTTTCTATAAATATAAAATTTCAATGAGATTTTCTATAAATATAAAATTTCAATGAGATTTTCTATAAATATAAAATTTCAATGAGATTTTCTATAAATATAAAATTTCAATGAGATTTTCTATAAATATAAAATTTTCTATAAATATAAAATTTCAATGAAATTTTCTATAAACATAAAATTTCAATTCAATTTTCTATAAACATAAAATTTCAATGAAATTTTCTATAAACATAAAATTTCAATGAAATTTTCTATAAATATAAAATTTCAATGAAATTTTCTATAAATATAAAATTTCAATGAAATTTTCTATAAATATAAAATTTCAATGAAATTTTCTATAAATATAAAATTTCAATGAAATTTTCTATAAATATAAAATTTCAATGAAATTTTCTATAAATATAAAATTTCAATGAAATTTTCTATAAATATAAAATTTCAATGAAATTTTCTATAAATATAAAATTTCAATGAAATTTTCTATAAATATAAAATTTCAATGAAATTTTCTATAAATATAAAATTTCAATGAAATTTTCTATAAATATAAAATTTCAATGAAATTTTCTATAAATATAAAATTTCAATGAAATTTTCTATAAATATAAAATTTCAATGAAATTTTCTATAAATATAAAATTTCAATGAAATTTTCAATAAATATAAAATTTCATTGAAATTTTCTATAAATATAAAATTTCAATGAAATTTTCTATAAATATAAAATTTCAATGAAATTTTCTATAAATATAAAATTTCAATGAAATTTTCTATAAATATAAAATTTCAATGAAATTTTCTATAAATATAAAATTTCAATGAAATTTTCTATAAATATAAAATTTCAATGAAATTTTCTATAAATATAAAATTTCAATGAGATTTTCTATAAATATAAAATTTCAATGAGATTTTCTATAAATATAAAATTTCAATGAGATTTTCTATAAATATAAAATTTCAATGAGATTTTCTATAAATATAATATTTCAATGAAATTTTCTATAAATATAAAATTTCAATGAAATTTTCTATAAATATAAAATTTCAATGAAATTTTCTATAAATATAAAATTTCAATGAAATTTTCTATAAATATAAAATTTCAATGAAATTTTCTATAAATATAAAATTTCAATGAAATTTTCTATAAATATAAAATTTCAATGAAATTTTCTATAAATATAAAATTTCAATGAAATTTTCTATAAATATAAAATTTCAATGAAATTTTCTATAAACTGTAAAATTTCAATGAAATTTTCTATAAACTGTAAAATTTCAATGAAATTTTCTATAACTGTAAAATTTCAATGAAATTTTCTATAACTGTAAAATTTCAATGAAATTTTCTATAACTGTAAAATTTCAATGAAATTTTCTATAAATATAAAATTTCAATGAAATTTTCTATAAATATAAAATTTCAATGAAATTTTCTATAAACTGTAAAATTTCAATGAAATTTTCTATAAACTGTAAAATTTCAATGAAATTTTCTATAAACTGTAAAATTTCAATGAAATTTTCTATAAACTGTAAAATTTCAATGAAATTTTCTATAAACTGTAAAATTTCAATGAAATTTTCTATAAACTGTAAAATTTCAATGAAATTTTCTATAACTGTAAAATTTCAATGAAATTTTCTATAACTGTAAAATTTCAATGAAATTTTCTATAACTGTAAAATTTCAATGAAATTTTCTATAAATATAAAATTTCAATGAAATTTTCTATAAATATAAAATTTCAATGAAATTTTCTATAAATATAAAATTTCAATGAAATTTTCTATAAATATAAAATTTCAATGAAATTTTCTATAAATATAAAATTTCAATGAAATTTTCTATAAATATAAAATTTCAATGAAATTTTCTATAAATATAAAATTTCAATGAAATTTTCTATAAATATAAAATTTCAATGAAATTTTCTATAAATATAAAATTTCAATGAAATTTTCTATAAATATAAAATTTCAATGAAATTTTCTATAAATATAATATTTCAATGAAATTTTCTATAAATATAATATTTCAATGAAATTTTCTATAAATATAAAATTTCAATGAAATTTTCTATAAATATAAAATTTCAATGAAATTTTCTATAAATATAAAATTTCAATGAAATTTTCTATAAATATAAAATTTCAATGAAATTTTCTATAAATATAAAATTTCAATGAAATTTTCTATAAATATAAAATTTCAATGAAATTTTCTATAAATATAAAATTTCAATGAAATTTTCTATAAATATAAAATTTCAATGAAATTTTCTATAAATATAAAATTTCAATGAAATTTTCTATAAACTGTAAAATTTCAATGAAATTTTCTATAAACTGTAAAATTTCAATGAAATTTTCTATAAACTGTAAAATTTCAATGAAATTTTCTATAACTGTAAAATTTCAATGAAATTTTCTATAACTGTAAAATTTCAATGAAATTTTCTATAACTGTAAAATTTCAATGAAATTTTCTATAAATATATAATTTCAATGAAATTTTCTATAAATATAAAATTTCAATGAAATTTCTATAAATATAAAATTTCAATGAAATTTTCTATAAATATAAAATTTCAATGAAATTTTCTATAAATATAAAATTTCAATGAAATTTTCTATAAATATAAAATTTCAATGAAATTTTCTATAAATATAAAATTTCAATGAAATTTTCTATAAATATAAAATTTCAATGAAATTTTCTATAAATATAAAATTTCAATGAAATTTTCTATAAATATAAAATTTCAATGAAATTTTCTATAAATATAAAATTTCAATGAAATTTTCTATAAATATAAAATTTCAATGAAATTTTCTATAAATATAAAATTTCAATGAAATTTTCTATAAATATAAAATTTCAATGAAATTTTCTATAAATATAAAATTTCAATGAAATTTTCTATAAATATAAAATTTCAATGAAATTTTCTATAAATATAAAATTTCAATGAAATTTTCTATAAATATAAAATTTCAATGAAATTTTCTATAAATATAAAATTTCAATGAAATTTTCTATAAATATAAAATTTCAATGAAATTTTCTATAAATATAAAATTTCAATGAAATTTTCTATAAATATAAAATTTCAATGAAATTTTCTATAAATATAAAATTTCAATGAAGTTTTCTATAAATATAAAATTTCAATGAAATTTTCTATATATATAAAATTTCAAGAAATAAATATAAAATTTTAATGAAATTTTCTATAAATATAAACTTTTCTATAAATATCAAATTTCGGCGAAATATTCTATAAATATCAAATTTCGGCGAAATTTTCTATAAATATCAAATGTCGGCGAAATTTTCTATAAATATCAAATGTCGGCGAAATTTTCTATAAATATCAAATTTCGGCGAAATTTTCTATAAATATCAAATTTCGGCGAAATTTTCTATAAATATCAAATTTCGGCGAAATTTTCTATAAATATCAAATTTCGGCGAAATTTTCTATAAATATCAAATTTCGGCGAAATTTTCTATAAATATCAAATTTCGGCGAAATTTTCTATAAATATCAAATTTCGGCGAAATTTTCTATAAATATCAAATTTCGGCGAAATTTTCTATAAATATCAAATTTCGGCGAAATTTTCTATAAATATCAAATTTCGGCGAAATTTTCTATAAATATCAAATTTCGGCGAAATTTTCTATAAATATCAAATTTCGGCGAAATTTTCTATAAATATCAAATTTCGGCGAAATTTTCTATAAATATCAAATTTCGGCGAAATTTTCTATAAATATCAAATTTCGGCGAAATTTTCTATAAATATCACAATTTCCTATAAATATCAAATTTCATCGAAATTTTATATTTATAGAAAATTTCATCGAAATTTTATATTTGTAGAAAATTTCATCGAAATTTTATATTTATAGAAAATTTCATCGAAATTTTATATTTATGGAAAATTTCATCGTAATTTTATATTTACTAGCTGACCGCAGCAGACGCTGTCCTGCCCGTCCTATTTGGGATGTATTGGTCTGTTATTCATTTATATTTCTTTCAAAAATGGATACATTCCGAATTTCAGGAAAAAATTTATATTGACCATATGCCCTCTTCTTCGCCATCTACAGGTTGAAATCACACATACAAACAATTATCAAGACAAACCATACATACATTTTAAATTTCAGTCAAATCGCTCTGGAAATGCGAATTGTGCAAATAACTTGACAGCTCCGCAATTTATCGCGGTGAAAATAATTCTAAAACACAAATGAACCCATACTGAAAACATTGCTCAATTTTCAGCCTATTCGCTTTTATGGTTTCGGAGATCATGCGTTACTAACAAACGTACAGGGTCTCCCATATTCGACGGACCCATCTGGCAACGCCATAACTTTTGACAGAGATGTCAGATCGCTTAATGACATACCGCGTTTGAAGCGTCAGTCCAAGCAGATTTTTACCATGGATAAATACACGCCACGCGAAATAGTTGAAATTTACATTCAACAGAAGAAGTCAATTGTGAAAACTCAACGTGCTTTTAAAATATTAAAAAATGTGAGAAGTGCGCCTTCTAAGAACACCATTAAGCGTTTATACGAAAAATTTTCGACTGGTGAGGCTCTTTCTAATCCGAAGAGGCCAAATAAAAGTCGACCAAGGCGATCGGCCGAGAATATCGCTGCCGTACGAGCCAGTGTTGAGAGGTCCCCAAGAACATCCCAAAAACGCCGTTCTCAGCAGTTGGGCATGGCTCGGTCCACTTTACAACGGATTATTCGCGTTGATTTGCATTTGTTCCCGTACAAAATTCAATTGACGCAAAGATTGTTGCCTGCGAACAAGCCTCGTCGATTGGAATGGGCCCAAAAAAAACATGGGTCCGTCGAATATGGGCAACCCTGTACAAAGGATTATATATATTTTAAATAGAAAATTTCATCGACATTTTATATTTACGAAAATTGTATATTTATCGTCGACATTTTATATTTATCGAAATTGTAATTTGGTGGAAATATGTAATCCGGGGAAATGATATTTATTTATTTATATCATTTACCATAAATCCGTTATCAGTCTAATTAGTGTTGTTTCAATCCGGTGTCATTGACTTTTAACCCGGGATTATTGACCCTTATTTCGGGATTATTGACTCTTATCAGTGATGTTTAATCAGGTAAATGGACATTAATCTGGCCAATGTCCTTTATTGCGGCCAATGGCTTTTAATTCCGTCAAGCGACCTTAAACCAGCTATTGATCCAGATATGTAGTTTGTGATCCCGAAATAAAGGATGACAGGATTAAACATCATTGCCCGGACGCAATTCCACGGTGTCTGGAAATTTCCGGATAATAAAATTGTCTGTAAATTTAATTTTGAAAAAAAAAAATTTGGAACAACTAACTTTAAATACAATTTTTTTCCAATTCGTATTTTCTGTGGTAAAAAGGGGAAATTGAATTAAATTTTTCTAATTAAATAAAAAGAACATCAAAATCTGTCAGTGAAATTTTTTTGAACATATGTAGACTTTTCATTGTGAATGCCTCATATATTGCTGCGCGTGTTGAGTGTGTCCAAACATTGAACCAAGTGTTCGTAAACCCCAGTTAAATAGGCTAACACGGCCTTAGTCACACAACACAAACAGACATGATCTGTGTTGATGTGTGTGCATGGCTGTACTTAGATAGCTTAATGTGTATGTCTTTTGGGATGTTTTCATGTAGTACAACTACTATCGTACTACCACCACTACTACTACTACTACTACTCACTTGACAAACATCCACTGTAGCTCTTAAATACGGCAAAACGTGTGTCTGTGGTATTAATACCACCGATTTGCACACGATTAGCACCCATATCGGCGGACGGTGTTAAGGCTCGAGCACTAATCGGCGTCAATGGCACCGGTTCGCGGTCAATGTAAAGTGTTGCCTCTGTCAGGTTGCGTTGGTAGTATATCGAGTGGCGGGCATTGTTGATGAAATTGCGATCGATGCGTGCCCCCACGGCCGGACCTTCGCGGTCCTCCTCGAAGAGCAGATATCCATCGGCCGTTATGGCTATCATGAGATAATAGCTGCGGTCAGCGGCAGTTTGCAGCAGTAACATAACACGATTGGCACGCCGCAGATCCGGCGATGAGAAGGCCAACTGAAGACGGACATAGTCCACCTTGACACCACTTAGTTCGAATTTCCGTTGCAGCGTCGATTCACCGCTGAAGTCGGCACCCTTCTCCTCCATGCAGAATTCACCCAAGAAACTGGTGTGTTCACAGTCACATTTCGATTCTTGTTTGGCAAAGTTTTCACGGCAAATTCCACCGTTTTTACACGGCTCAGCATCGCATTTGATTTGACAGTTGGGCAAAACGCCATCGGTTGCTGGAAAATAGGAAAACAAGAGAAAACTTTTGTTAAAAATATAATAATTGTGATATTGTGGAGAAAATACAAAACAATGCAGATGATTGAAAATTGAACGAAATTGGTGACCGAAATGTGCTTATAGAATAGAAACATATAAATCAATTGACTCGGAAAAAGTATGTATGTAAAGGTTGGGCCATTTAAAATTTTAAATTTGAACTACCGATTACTTTCACTTGTGATTTGAGCCCTTTCGATTATTTTCTGTGGGGGAGCCATTAAGGATAAATGTTACGCAAAGCATCCAGGGACATTTGAAGCGTTGAAACATGACATCGAAATTGCCATTGAAGAGATTCGACCTGAAATAATCGAAAATATGCTGAAAAATTGGGTTGATCAGATGAGGTACTGCCGAGTCAGTCATGGTAGTCATAGAAATGATATTGTGTTCCATTATTAAATGACAAAGTTCAAACTTTTGAATAAAACCAGAAATTTGAAAAAATTATCAGTACTTTTTGTACAGCCGATTCAAGTTTAAAATTTTAAATGGCCCACCCTGTATGTACATACGTTTGTATGTACGTAGAAAATCCCAAAAAAAAAGAATATTAATGTCAAAATATTGACAAGTTAATGGATCTGGTTTATGCTTTTACATTATCTCTCTCTGTGCACCAAGGTGACTAATAAAGAATGATTGGACTTTAAAGTTTAGTCCAAAATTTTACCCTTCTCTTACTTTATGAATGGGATAGAAGACGACGAAATATGAATTTCATGTCCAAGAACAAAATACAGACAATCCTTAAATGGTCTTCTTGTTAGTGTACTTGTCCTGACAACAAGACTTCTTCACACATTTCTTAAAAACACAGGACTTTGGCCATTTTATGACACTTCTGATGTTAAGGAAAAAATTAAGACGTATTAAGTTCGGTCATGCCGAATCTTATGTATCCTCCACCATGGATCGCATGTGAATGGTTTCCGGTACAAATAAACACATTATACAAAATTTCAGCCCTATACGTTGAAATTTGAAGTTTTTGTGGCGTTACTAAGTCAAATATATAGGAGATATATCAAAACATGGACCTATGGCTATAAATTAACCCCAGTTACCAACTTTCCGCCTGATCAGTTGAAATTTGTGGTCCCTATGAAGTCAAATCGGGGAGATGCTATATATGGGGGCTACAAAAAAATGGACCGATATTATCCATTTTCAATCCCAAGGTATCTGCAGCTAAAATGAGTATCTATACCAAATTTAATTCATCTAGCTCAATTATTGTAGACTGTATGGCGATTTCAACAGACGGACGGACATGGCTAAATCGTCTTAGAATTTTATGACAATTAAGAATATATCGATAGCCCCATTCTAAAACATGCTCAGTCGACTTAGCATAGATTTAGGGAGATTGCATTTTTAATTTCTAAATACATATTCCAAATAATATTCCGACAAAATTTGGTGTTTATCCGTAAACCCAATTAAAAGTTATTCACAAAACAGTACAGGTCATTCGATTTGCATTATTAAGAAATTCCACACAAATTTTAAAAATTCATCAAACTTTGATAGCCTCTCCTGAAAATTTACCTTTTTGCTCAGATCAATATTTCGATAGCTTATAGGGTAATTCCAAAGAAAATCGACCCAAAAATGACGATTTGAAAATTTTACATTTTTGATTTTGCTGAAATTTTGCATGCGCATACTGCAAGATGTTACTAAATAATGATAGTTTACCGTATGTCAAAATTTGTAGCGGTTTAGATTTTATAGGGTGACAAAGTAGGACATCTACATTGTTTTGTAAAAAATTAAGCTATGTTCAAGTCGCCATAACTTTTGAACGGAAAGTCAGATTTAATTAAAATAAGAACCGTCCTAAAGATATTCACGTTATTTCTAAGTATTATACACATAAGGATAAGTAAATGTGTATTAAGGATATCAAAAGGACGAAAATGTCCTTAATCCTTGATTATCCTGAAAAAAGTATTTTCAATTTTTTTAATTTTATTTCTGAATATTACCCCCCATATTGCTCCATAACATATAAAATTTTCAGAATGGGTTCTCAATGGGTTTAAAAGATATGACTTATTTAATGTCCGTCTGTCTGTCCGTTTGACTGGTTTATGCCAATGATATCTCTGAAAAGGAGTGACCGAATGACTTACAAATTAGTATGTGGTAATATTTGCCTCAAACCTACTTAATGTTTTGAAGTGGCCCACTTCGGACCACTTCTTGTGGTACCTCCCTCACAAACGGTTAAAATTTTGTGACATGTTAAAACTGTTATAACTTCTGTACTAGCCATGGGAATCCAATGAAATTTCATACATAGTAATTATTTCACCGTATTTATAAGCTGAATGGACGAAAATGTCACGCCCCTTTTGGTACCTCCCACACAAAGGGACCAATTTTTACAATAAGTTCACAGCTTATAACATTAATACCAGTGCATAAAAATACTTGAAATTTTGTGCAATGTAATATTTTTATACATTGCGGGCGTTATTGCCCCGCCCGTTCTAGTACCTCCCACACAAATTCTAACAATTTTATGAAATGTTAGAGCTTTTTATTTATATGTTTACTTTAATGAGTTTATAATTTTTCAACATTTCACAAAATTGTTACAATTTGTGTGAGAGGTACTAGAAGGGGCGGGACAATAACGCCCGCTTTGTGCTGGCCTGTAGGTACTATAAAAATATTACACTGCACAATATAGAAATTCATAAATTTTCAGAGTGGGTCGATTTCCTTTGGAATTACCCTATATCCAAAAGCGTCTATATTAAAAATCATAATTTTTCAAGAGCGTAAAAAAACTGTTGAATTTTACTATTTCGCGATAATTTTTATATGATATGAATTAGGTATATATATATTATATATAAGTATATAATATATACCTTCGCATGCCTAATTCATATCTTATTGAAATTATCGCGAAAAAATAAAATTCTACAGTTGTTTTGCTCTCTTGAAAAATTAATTTGTTTAATATAGCCGCTTTTGGATATAAGCCATCGATATAGATCCAATGGTATACAAATGAAACATTATTTGAATCACCCTGCGTATGATTATTATTAGCATTTATATGACTCATTCGCCACCACTGGTGGTTCAATAACCCAGTACAGCACATGATTTTGGGACTCAATTCTGAGAATTGGACGTGAAAGTAGCCCCAAAAATAAGAACTTCTGCATCATTCGTTTAGTCAAGTTGGCTTAATTAATAATTTAATGGCCATACGATTTTTTTGATCAAGGTAGATTTTTTGTACTTTTTACATATTTTCTGCTCGGTATACCGTACAAAATATCTCTTTTGTGTCTGAAGCAAAATAGTAGATATTCAATAGGTGAAAATGCGGAACAAACCTACCCGAAAAAAGTGCATCCAGTGCGTATTGAAAAATACGCAATACGTATACGTATGAAACAGAACAGAACAAGACAGAAATATTACATACTTTTTTTAATAACTTTTTTTTGGAGTAGACTGTTTAATCCAGAATTTACGCTCTTGTAAATAGAGCAGTATTCATTTTTATTATAAATTTTGAGTTACATTTATTAACATTTTTTAGAAAAATTTTGAGTTTTGCAGAAATCTCTGTCATTAGACTCCAATAGTTGTGTTTGGCACTTTACCGTCCACTTACTTTCAGCTGTGACATAATTTGCTTCTATTTGTGGGCCTTTAACGTCCTTTTAACTAAGGCCGCATATCTTTCGTTTGGATGTACTTCCGGGCAGTTAGGTGGAAGGAATAGCCTCCACCGTACAAATAAACTGTTATGCTAAAATGTTAAAATGCCGGTACCACTCAATATCCCTTTTGCTGTTAATACAAGTGAGATCGGACAAGAAAATGTTAGAGAGTTTCTTACAAATCGTAGTAACCTTTTTGTAGTATTCTTTGAGATATCATTTAGTATTTATGGCTCCCATGGCTAGGAATATGCTGTTTCGTTATTCACATGTGCAAATAGCTAGCTACGAGGGTTGCTATATATATTTCTGGCCTAGGCAACACGAATGGCGAATTCTTTTCTGCAAAAATGTGCAACATTTCCATTGCCCTTTTTCCGAAAACGGCAATTTTGTGATACTTTTTTGAAATTTGGTAATTAAGTTACTCGAATTTAGCACAACTAAAGTAGTGCAGTTTTCGGAAAAAGGGCAATGCAAGTGTTGCACTTTTTTGCAGAAAAGAATTCGCCATAAGTGTTTGACATTTTTTAGCATAAACGTACTCAGAACGTTGTTTACAGTGACTTGAAAAAAATCAATTTGCCAAAAAAAAAAATGGATTTAACTCGTGAACATTTTCGTGCGATCATTTTTCACAACTTTCGACGTGGATTATCACGACAAGAGTTTTTCGACTCCTGAAGCAGCTGTCGAAGCGTTCAAAAACCATGTTTTGGAGGTGAATTTTCAACACACAGTAACCAAAACAATTCGCGCTCAAAAGACAAAACGGTCTGAGTGAAGTTATCCTAAAAAATGCCATACTTTCCAATTGAAGTTCCAATTTTCATCTGACAATACCAGCATTGCCAGGACCAAAATATAAATGCAACCCTCGTATACTAAAAACTTTGGGGAAACTTTGACTTCTTTTGTACACGGAACTCTCCTGCAATAAGTATTCCCCCTGCTATCAGAAATATAAAATTCCTGCCATTGTTTCCAAAATAAGCCAGGCCCTGAGGGTCTGAAAACATCCATTTTCTTCCACTGCCAGGTTTCCTATTAATGCTTAAGAGTTCCTTAAGCCTTCTTGTGACTCTATAAACCTAATTCGAGACATCACTCCTTTCCTTGTAATTGTTTTTTTTGTGAAGAACATTAATTTTCTTGGAAAGTTTTGATAATCCGATCATGGTCGATGAGCTAATTTTACCCACGTTTTTTTATGACATTACCGTACCAAAAACAAAAAAGAATATTCTTTTTTTATACCCTCACTTTAGTGTGACGAGTATGTATGTTCGGCGGAAATCCGTTTTGGGTAATTTTAAGTCGAATGAGCAATGTCCGTCCGTCCGTCTGTCTGCTGGCTGGTGCGCACGATACATCTCGAAAGGAGTCACCGATTGACTTCAAATTTGGTACGTGGTCATATTTTTGTCCATCTCCGGCTAAGTTAGAAAATGGGCCATATTGGTCCACTCCTTGTAGTACCTCTCCCAAAAAGGGTTAACATTTAGTGAATTATTGATTATGTTATAACATCTATACTACTTATCTGAATCCTCTGAAATTATACACATAATATAAGTTTATTAGTCACTATCACCTCGAGAAAAATGGGCGAAGTTACAGCGCCCCTTTTGGTACCTTCCACACAAATAGTCCATTTTGCTCCAAAAGTTAACTTATAACAGTAATTTCACTTCATGCTAATACTTGAAATTTTGTACAGTGTAATGCTTTTATAGTACCCTTAGTCCAGTGAAAAGTGAGCGTAAATGGCACAGAGGTACCTTTTGGTACCTCTCACACAAATGTACTATTTGGCACCAAAAGTTAACAGCTTATAACATTAATACCTGTGCACAGAAAGACTTGAAATTTTGTACAGTATAATGGTGTCGAAGTACCTACAATCCAGTGAAAAATGGGCTTAGTTGCCACGCCCTTTTGGTACCTCTCACACAAATGGACCATTTTGCACCTAAAATTAAACAGCTTATAACTTTAATACCAGTGCATAACAATACTTGAAATTTTGTACAGTGTAATGCTTTTATAGTGCCTACAATCCAGTGAAAAACGGGGGTTATTGCTACGCTCCTTTTAGTACCTCCCACACGAATGTACCATTTTATACCAAAAGGTAGGAGCTTATAACGTGAGTACCGATGCACTAAAATACAACAAAATTTTAAACAGTGTAATATTTTTAAAGTACATATAGCCCTATGAAAAATGGGCGGTATCAACGCGCTCCGTTTTGGTACCTCCCACACAAAATGGCCAAATCATACCAAAATTGAATAGATCATTCGATACAGTGCAATATATTTGAAGAATCTACTCTTTAGCGAAAAATAGGAGTATTTGTTAAACCCCCATACAAATTTATAGATTAATTTGTGTATATTTTATAATACAGTACTCACAAATTGAGGGTATACCTTAGCCGTTTTAGCCGACTGAATCTTTCTTACTTGTTTTATTATTTTTTCACCATTTCTAATCATGTACGGCCAGGTAATTATGATGTTAAATTTTAGTCGAATGCCTAATGTTTACCTCAGGCAAAAAGGTGATGTGAAACCAACCTAAGTCTTTTGCGCAAGAAGTTTCCAAAATAAGTCAGGCTCGCGCAGTATTGTACTGCTGAACATTGGATAAATTGAGTTCCTCTACTTTGGTCTGCAATTTAATTTCAAAAAGATCAACCAACTGAGGTTGCGCTGAAAGCATTTCTCCGCCATCCATCGCTGACATTAAAGTCATGTCAATTTTCATTCGATTGACGCAGTTTAGCCATTTCAGCATTAAGCCACTTACCGGAATGGTTTTATTCCGTATATAAACAAACCACTTGCAAAGGATTTTTTCCACGGAAGCTCTGAAGTCGCTAGTGATTTAGGTCTATAGAATGTGTTTGTTAACACACTTTTTAATTGACTCCTTCTTATTTCTTATAAAACAAATTGTTGATTTTACTTTTTTGTACTTGTAATTCAAAGCTGTCTGGCCAATTAAACACTAATTTCCCAACATTATACTTTTAAACTTATATTGCAAGACTCGATTCTTTTTGTTAAAGTTGCAGAATTTCTCGTTTTTCCTTAGTGGTTAAAAACCTTCGTCCTTAGACATGAAAGATGAAAATGGATTCCATTAAAATGAAACTACATACTGTTTTCGTTTGTGAGCAATCTGGGAATTTTCAAAATTAGAAAAGAAGTAAAAAAAACCTGGAAATGTTGTTCACATTGGCCACCCACTCTTGCCTTCACAACAGCTAGGATACATAAATGGAATTTGCGTATGATTATTATTTTAGCATCAATATTATTCATTTGCCATGTGTTTATTACAGAACTACGATTTCTTTACCAAAAAATAGTTTTAGGTGTGTATAAAAAAACCTCTAACAAAACAGGTTCCCTCTAAAGCTATGTATACACGGTGGTAAGATCTAACAATGTTCTCAACTCTGTTAAAATGCTGCCAATGTATTGACAATGACAGATTGTTAGCAAAAGGTGAATTGTCAGTTCAGACGAATGCAAGAATACCTTACATCTTCATATATTTACAATATAAATAAACAATATAAATATGTACTGTTAATTTAAGTAATTGTAATGCTACTGTTTCTTTTTCTTCAATTTCTGCGTAATGCCAATTTTCGGATAGAGAATTAGGTGGGATGTGAGTCGTTATTGTGTGAAAACATCTGCGGCATGTTTATTGGTCCGTGTTGTTGCAGTAGCAGTATATGTGTTTATTGTGTAGTGGGTTCTGCTGTATTTGTTTCCAGGCCAAGGAAGCTGGCTGTCTGCTTCCAGCCTGCTTTAGCAGGCAGTTAAAAATGTTCGACGTGGTGCCATCAATCCTTGCCCAGTGTGAATTGAGGCGGCTACACCAGCCTGATCCTTATTGGGCCAAAAGTACTCTTGTCTGTCGTGTTAATTCCTCTTCCTCCGAGGACACTGGCGGATGGTGGTCTCCTAGCACGACATTTACTCTGTAATTATTCACGACTTCAGCGACTGCATCAGAGTGCATGACAGCCATACCTGCCTGGTAAGCTCATTGATCCAGAGGTTGTCTCTAGTAGCGTTGGACCTCGCGCTCTAGGTCATGAAGGTCCTTCCTGATCTGCCTGGGAGGTGGACGCCTATCCACAGGATGGTGGTTGGGAAGGCTGGGACGGTAGCAACCAAGCAGATACTGCTTCGACTGCAAAAAAATTGTTTTCGCACGGTTATGATCTTCGTCTCCTCGTGTAGGTGGTCCACAGAAGACAAGAAGAGGCACCATGTCGCAGTTCTCAGGGCGACATTTTGGCAGGTCTGTATATTCTTCCACTGCGTCTCTCTCATAATTGATAACCACACTGGTGCTGCATAGTTTACCACAGACCGACCTATCGCTTTGTAAGAGGTCAACAAGGGTTGTTTATCTGTTCCCCAAGTGCTGCCGGCTAGCGACTTGAGGGCCTTGTTCCTACTTCTCATTTTATTGCAGATAGCCGTGGCATGCGCGTTAGACCTGAAGAGGCAATCAAATGTGACCCCAAGAATCTTAGGGTATTTGGTGGTCGGAATTCTTGTGCCATTGACTATCACAATGAGTTGCTCCTTCACATGCGCCGTCCATGCAGTAAACAGTGTGGCTGATGATTTGGTGGCGGATATTTACAGGTTCCTCGCAGCGAAGAAATTGGCAATCTCAGCCAGGTAGACATTCAGCCTTCCACATATGTCATTGATCAAGGAGCCCGACGACAGAATCGTACGTTCATCAGCATATGATACGATTTCAACGCCGTCATGCGGAGGTGGAATTGCTTAAACAGTGCCGGAGATATCACCCCACCTTGGGGAACTCCCTGTTTCACTCTATGGGGTGTGGACTTCATCTTATTTCTGAATTCCATGTACGACTGGCGCCCCCACTTGTAATTGACCAACGTTTCAAACTGTTCGGGAGGGACGTGTTGGCGATGTCCTCAGAAAGCGTGGCGTGACTGACAGTATCGAAGGCCTTCGATAGGTCTAGCTCCACGAGGACGGTCCTGTCACCGGGCTTGTTCTGGTTAAGACCGTGGCTCACATGTGTGGATATGGCGTGTAAAGCAGTAGTTGTACTATGCTGCTTTCGGAATCCGTGCTGATGATCAGCAATTGGCAAATGCCAATCAGGTTCGGGAGGATTAACGCCTCAAGCGTCTTTGCTAGTGACGAGAGAAGGGAGAGAGGCCTGTACGATTCCTCCCAACTCGCTTTTTTGGCCGGTATCAGTAGCGGGACCACTCTGGCCATTTTCCAGGCTTCGGGTATTATCGGAGTGGTCAAGGACAGATTGAAGCCCCTAGTCAGATACTTAGCTCCAGGTATGTCCAACTGCTTCAACATCAGCATAGAAATTCCGTCGGGGCCAAGCGCTTTGAATGACTTAGCGCTACAGATGACATCTACAACTTCTCCAACTGTAAATTGTGGTGGTACTTCTTCATCTCGTAGAGCATGGATACGACGCATTACTCTTATTTTCGCTCTGTCACTCACGGGGTGCTCTATAAATTGCCGGTTAAAATAACGCGCGCGCTCCTCTTCGGGTCAGTCACAGTGGTGGCACCAAATGTGACTGCCGTACGGTCCTTTTTCCTGCCTGGATTCGAGAGTGACTTAACCGTTGCCCACAATTTACCAATACCGGAACTTAGGTTGCACTACTTCAATTGATCTAGCCATTTATTCCGCGTATATTCGTCGACTTTCCAATTGATTTCTAGATTCAGTTCCCAGATTCCAGGATCAGCAGGGTTAGAACGACGAATTTCATCACGCTCGTCTGCTAGCCCAGCTGCAACTGCTGGGAAATTAGGTCGTATCTCGGATATTCGACCAGCAGAGATAAAGCAAGCGGCTGCTGCGTTGATGATGCCTCGGAATTTCTTCTCAACTACCCGAACATCTGAGGGGATGGGTAGTTTACTGAAGCTATGGTTGGTGAATTCTCTGAACCCGTTCTAGTCCGTTTTACTTTGATTCAGGAAAGTACGGCGTTCAGAGATGATGAAATCGGCTGGTCTGTCTATGGAGAGGATTATGGATAGGTGGTCTGATCCCAATGAAATGACGGACTGCTAGGTGACGTCCTTTATCAGACCGGGCAACACGATGGTGATATCTGACGAGCTGCTGCAATCACCCATAATCCGTGTGGGGACGTCCTCATTCACTGTGCAGAACGTAGAGCCATTTATTTGCTCAGCCAAAGCTATGCCTCTATAGTCATTAGCTAGGAGAGAATCCCAAAGCTCATGATGGGCATTAAAATCTCGTAGGACCACCCAATTATTGCCCTGCAGTAACGGATTGATGTCCGGTAAATAACGCGGAGAACAGGCAGTCCCGAATTTAACTGCTACCCCCAAACATTCACTGTATATACACCTCATATGGGTGCCTGGGCATAGAGATATCCCGGGGAACTGCAAAGCCGATGAACTTGCTAGGAAAGGGACGACTTTATAAATTCTTGAAGAATTTGCATATATTGGTGCGCCACTATCCACTTGCAAGCTTTGGCTTAGGCAAGAGGCAATCAGGCAGTCCAACGAAAGATGGACACAAATCGGCACCTGTAGGGTAGCTAGACAAATCTGGCCAAGGTATGTCCTGAGAAGGTCAAAATATCTCCTCGCACTAGAAAGGAAAAGATTGTCTACGTTAGTATCAGTTCTGACGGGACACTGCCTGATCGGCGAACACGCCAGAAGATTGGGTATTAACTCCAATGACTTCTGCAGAAGCTGTGGAGATGCGGAAGAAGTGGAGAGCATTGAGCACTTGCTATGCGACTGCCCCGCTTTGAGTAAACGACGACTGAACCTACTGGGGTCGGCCTTTCTAGGCAGCCTAACAGATCTTTCCAGTACCAATATTCGTGCTATCGATACATTTGTATATCAAACAGGTTGGTTTCGATGAGGGGCATTTTAGCCCGTGGTACCACTATGAACCTAAACTGGTCTATGTGAGCCGAAGAAAAAAAAATGGGTCTCTAGAGTCAAGCTCAGGCGAGTTAAGTCTGTATTGCACAGAATGGTGTAGTAGGAAAGCCAGTCCCCCACCTCCACTTCTAGTGAGATCCTTACGTAGCACATTGTAACCCTGACAACTGTGCAAGCTGCATGTGTCGTTCAGCTTTGTTTTCTGGATCGCAGCGACCTTGATGTTCTTCCGATTCATAATCTACAATCTCGTTGATTCTGCCGCGGAGACCATTGCAAGAAGGATGCATGTTTGGGGGTTGGTGGTGTTAATTGCTGTGCATATTGCGGCGGTGTCCCATAAACCGAATGCCCCGATGACGTAGACGACGGGGACGACGAGCGATTCTTGAGGCACACTGTGAGGTATGGAGGCACAGCAGGCGTTTCTAAGGCCAGAACAACCCCTGAGATGCAACCACTCCATACATCGGGTACACCTTACTGATGTTGAGTTGCCATGTATAAGAATTATTGTTGATGTTCTGGTACGGGATTTTGTTCGGTCCCGGCACGGACCCGACACTACGGGAGGTGCCTCTCCCAAGGCGAAAAACTGGACGAACACAAAACACGTAGTACTGAGGTGGCAGCCCCTGGCCGAAGAATTGCTGCTTCGGGTCAATCCGGTACAAAGAACCGGCTGCCGTGGGATTGATTGTCTTTTGGTACTTGTTTTTGGAATTGCTGGCACCGCCGTACTCGATTAAATCAGAAACACAAATTGAAATCTGAACTTCCGAGTATTCTTCCAAACTTACCGATTCATACAAAATAATTTCCCCATTCTTTCCTCATACTTTCTCTAGAAGTCGTCTAAATATCGTCTTATTCTGCATTCTAGTCTACTTTTCCAATAGCTATAGGTGAGGATGTGCTGTAGTCGGATTAAGTGACTGACCTATTCCTGGTTATTTACTTTAATAAAAATTTTATTTTATAATTGATTGCAATTCAGAGACATCTTATATTAGCTTTTTAAATTCGCACTTATCACACTGGCTTTATTCTTGCACCCACATATTTTGCTCATTACATTCAATTCATTCATATAACAGAGATTTAATTGAATTCTTTGTTTGTTTGATTTGATTATTCAATTATCCATGTAACATTCCACATTTTTTATGTTAAATAATACATGTGTAAGATTCATTCAGTCATACGTGTATGGACCAATCCGAAACATTTTGAAGGAGGACACCATTTGTATAGTCCAAGCATGCAGGGTGGGAGAACATATGTTATATGCGATGGCCCAAAGGTATAAGCAATACATAGTAGGATTGCCTTAAGACCCTATTTAAATTCAGACATCTTAAGTCATTTGTGGGATATTTCGCTCATTTTTCTGTAGGCAATAGCGACAGATAAACTATTACTATTTCTGATCATTACAGAGTATTCGAACAAGTGGTATAGAAGTTATTAGAGAATCAATATTCCTCTAAATTAACCCTTTGTGGAGAGGTACCAAAAGGAGCTGACAAATATGGCCCATCTTCAAGCCTTACATGTGATAGAGAAAATATTAGAACATAACAAATTTAAAGTTAAGCTCTTTCTTCTTTCGGGAGTTACCGTGCACATCAGCCAGACAGATGGACGGACATTACACAAATGACTTAAAATGTCCTACAGCGGATTTCCGCCTACCATTCTTTGGGGTTTAGGTCACACCTTCCATGTATTACACTGTTGTTCCGTAGGAAATGCTATATACCCTCATCTACTATAGTGAGGTTATAAATATGACATAAACGTTTCATAAAAATCAATATGATGCCTTAAAACCTCTGTGGAATGTCCCCAAATATGTGAATTCTTCGGCATTGGTTTCGCTCAAAGGAATGTTGTCGTATATTTATGATTTCCTCGCAAAGAAATTTCAATTTACCACAAAATTACTTGTGAGCATGAAAATGAATAAAGGATAAATGAATGCATAAAGCCAAATAGCAAATACATAGCAAATTTCTGCACTTTAAGAGTTGCCACTACTGCCCACAAACATGACCCATTATCCGATTAACATTAGTTTGTGTTATTCGTATTATTGCTTTTATGACCACAACACAACCATTGGTGGTGCTGGGCATCCGCAAACATTGTAACCCTTAACCGAGACAGACAAACTAACAAACCAATGGAGGGACGAACGGACGGAATTTTACCCATTCCACTTATGGCTAAGAAGGTTAAGGGTGCGTATCCATGTCGCTGGCCCCCATCACTCCCTCCCATCTCTCATATGTAGTTATGAAGAGTGGAAGTAACCAACCATAAAGGAAATTGCAAAGAAACATAATAAATTCATATGTCAACATGAAGGAGGAGTATGCAAACTTCAAAAGTGTTGAAATTTTAATTTTTCGAATGAAGTATGCATGTAGTTCAATTTTCTTGGGAAATAATTTTCTTATTCCTCTGTTTAAGATCTTTGAAAAAATCATGAATTTATAAAGGCAGAAATCTTAAATAAAATGTACGATGTACGTTTTGTCTGATTTAAATGTAGAGACAAATGCAATTCAGGTTCAGTGAATGAAGCCGAGCGAATATTGTCTGCGGAGGCTGAGATTCCAAATTATAGATCAGGGGCTGCTGCTGAACGATGGGGCCGACATTAAATTGACTCGCAGTGATCCTTTGAGAGTTAAATTTTCCATTTTAAGGCACTGGATGCTCTTTTTTCGGCTAGGTTTGTTCCTCATTTTGTTCTCCTATTCAATATCTACGACTTTGCTTCAGACACAAAAGAGATATTACTTACGGTATACTGAGAAAAAAATATAGAAAAAGTGCTAAAAATCTACCTTGAGTATGGCCACTTAATTATTATTTGAGTCAACTTGACTAAACGAATGATGCAGAAGTTCTTATTTTTGGGCTACTTTCACGTCCAATTCTCAGAATTGAGTTCCAAATCAAACGAACTGATAATTCTGTACTGTGTTACCTAATTCAACTTCTACCATCATCTTAAGTTTTGTAACATTAGGCTGTCCCTTTGACATACGGCGGCATTATTCCTTCTATAATTCCTTCCATGAGCCATTACTGCTCAGATCTTCAACGAAGGAAGAGTTGATGGATCACAAATTGATGTGGGATAGCGAAACAGTGGGATAAACTGCAAAAATACTGTGGGGTGATCTAAATGAGAAGAAAACAAATAATTTTCTGAAACGAAACATCTACCACTTGACTATTCAAAATAGCCTCCTTCACTTAGAAGGAACTCTTTGATCTTCAGACACAGCTCCACAGTGAGAAAACCATAAAATAACATCAATAACAGATTAACCCCGCATATGGAAATATCAGAATGAAACAAGATCTAGATTAGTACCACCAGCACATCTGCATCGCATAGGAATAGCAGATAACGAAGAATGCAGGTCATGCAGGGAAAACATCGAAACGATGGAACATTTTCTATGCCAATGCCCGGCATTCACACATGCAAGATGCCGATATTTCGGATCCGACATATTGTCAGACTTGACTCATCTCCGAGGATATGACTGGAAGATACTGAGAAAATTTGTGTCTACCGATTTTCTCTAACTCGTGAGATATACAAAGATCATAAATAAGGAGCCCACAACAGGCCGTATTACGGGCTAAATTCCTCCCATTGTGCGATACTCTACTGCCTCTTCCTTGTTATTGACCATTGAATAATGGTCAGTGTCTTCAGTAAGAAGATAACTGACTTCAGATTAAAGGTAATTGATTTCATCTTTGACTGAAGTAAATTTCGTTAAGTGGTTTAAAGGTTTAAATATTATATCATTGAACTCCGATTCAATATCATTGTTTGGATTTAAGGTAATTGATCTTAAATAAGAGTCTATTAACCTCCAGCCAGGGGATAATGTCCCCTATGACTGTATCAGGCTCTCATACATCTCCAATCGATGGAAGTACACCAATGTGGTATTCATATGCAGAGCGGGGAAGATATCGTTCAACACGCCAAAGAAATTCAGGCCAATTAGAACATCATCCTTCCTATTGAATAGTCTGTGAAGACTTTTTGATTATTTCACTAGACAAACCTGAATACAAAACTCCTGTCGCGAAACCAACATGATTACAACAAGGGCAACTATCAAATCGTCCCTACATTTCAAGGAATTCAATGTGGCGACATTTCTTAATATAGAAGGGGCTTAACTCAGATGCGGTAATTGCGGCGCTGTAACATCGAAGGGTGAACTCTAGCTTGGCCGACTAATTCAAAGCCTGCTGGACAGAAGACGCATAACAGCATGTCTTGGGTCCACAACTCTAACAAGGTTTGTAAACAGAGGGACCCCACAAGGAGGAGTACTGTCTCCACTACTTTGAATCCTTTAGTCTACAAGTCCCACTCTATTAACTGAATATTGATATTGTGGCAAGAGAAGTTGCCACCAGAGCGGCATTACGATTAAACTATCTCTCAATGTTGAGGTATAAGAACTACGGCCACACGAGCATATCACAGATCGAGTAGACAATACGAGTATACCAACGGTGTATACCTTCGAGAGGAACTTAACTACTAAAATATCTGCCAGAGAGGAATGGGTTTGGCAGAATATCAAGAAATAGAAATCATCTCCACTTCTATACAGATGGTTCGAAGCTTGCAGATAAGATTGGCTTCGGAGTACACTGTAAGGGATACAGATGGTTCGAATCATGCAGATAAGATTGGCTTCAGAGTACACTGTAAGGAACACAGCTCACAGATTACCAAATACCGGCAGTGTCTATCATGCCGAAGTAATGGAAGTCGCCAAGTGACTGAACCGCAACATAGTGACGAGCACTCGGACAGTCAGGTTAAAATATATCTTCGCACTGGAGAGGAATAGACTGTCTACGTTAGTGTTAGTTCTGACGGCACACTATCTGATCGGTGAACACGACCGAAACATAAAATCGGCTGCCAGCTTAACCTATAACTAAACTTAAAAACTTGGATAAATGTTCTGGACCGCGAATTAGCAGTCACTGATGCTTAATGGATCGAATTAGTGTTTATTGACTTGTAATTGACTTTGGAATACAGCTCATTGTCACTGAATTAAAAATGATATCCTTGAAATGGAGGATCTTGAAATTGGATTAAAGGTCAATGACGTATTCCGGGTATATAAGAGATATGACTGAGGTGTCTTCAAGTTTCGTTTAATTAGCGCTGGACAACTGCACAGACAATGCTCGACTGTCTCCTTCTCCTCCTCGTCGCACATTTACTGCAGCAATCATTTTATTGTAGTTTAAGTCGGCCTTGCGTGATTTCCAACTGACCACTGATCAGTCACCACAGCGACCAGTCTAGATAAGTTCCATTGATTGTGGCTAAAGGGCAATTTGTGCGTTGAATGTTGTGTTTTGTCCAAGTGTTCCTGGATATTCGATGTATCCTTTTTACCGGTCCCATTGGTGTTGCGTCTGACATCGTATGGTAAACGTTGGAAGTGGATCCTTATATAGCTAGTTCGTCTACCTTTTCGTTTACATGCAGACCCTTACACTTGAGATCCAAATGAAATCAAAATCTAACAGACGCCATAGCCGGACAAGTTGTTCTCTGCACCCCCCGCAAGCTTTGATGTAGTGCCTAATTAGAATTTTACATTAAACTGCTGTTCGAAAGTGTAGTAGTCTGGGATCATCCCATTGAAGCCTTCTGCACGAAAGTCGTACACGGTATAGTAACTTTTCAGTGAGTGTCTGCCGTACAAGTGCACCATAGGAAAGTATGGGTCAGATTATGTCAGTGTACATTAGGGAAGATAGAATTGTAGGGGGCAGAAAAAAATTTACAAAGGCACATCGCGATTCTTATTCTATGTTTAATTTTAAGAAACTTTGCAGAAGAAACCGTTGCTCAAAAATGAATTTCAAAATATATATTTTCCAGAATAGGCTAGTATATAAAATAGGTATTAAAAATACTTATTTTGAATGATCCGGGGGCTCGAAATTCATTTTTGAACTGTGGTTTCTTCCGCAAAGTTTCTCCGAATGACCAATAGAACAAGAATCGTTATGCGCCATTGTCGCAAAAATAGTTGACCCACCCTAGTGTACATCCATAGTATCATTTTTGGTTTGAGTCCTAAGAAATCTTCGATTGCGGATGTTTTTACATTGTCGAAAGCAACCTCGATATTCAAGAGAGCAGCAAGTTTAGATCGATAGTCCTAACTGCTCCATGTAGGGCTGTATCCATTGAGCTACATTCTTAGTAGTATGTTGATTAGTTGATACGTTTTGAAGCTTTCTTTCTTCCTACAGATGTGGGCGTAGTAAGGCTCGTTAGCGCTTTCGGCGGGAATGATGGGAGGCTTATTGGTCTGAGTTATATTATTTATCGTTATTATATTTATAGTAACATCATGTGTGCTGTATGGTGGTGCAGGGTATAATACTTGTTGCTTAATTTAAAAAGGTCTATATGAAAAATAAAGGGTTTTCCAACAAGAGGTGTTATTTTGGAATTCAAAGAAAAATGCAATTTTTTGATATAAATGATCGGATGTTTATTTCATAATAAAGAGGAAGGAATGCCGTTAGTAATGAAAAACAACATCAGCCAAATGACCACCACGACCACGCTTCATGAAATTTTCCATAACCAAATCGCAAAGTGGCTGCCCTATGTCCTCGATAGCTTCACGAATTCTATCTTTCAGGTCTTAAATCGACGCTGGGCTGTTGGCGTAGACCTTGTCTTTCACGTGGCCCCAAAGGAAGAAGTCGCAAGGTGTTAAATCACAAGATCTCGGTGGCCAAATGTGATCACCTCTTCAAGAGATAACACGGTCCGGAAACTTTTCCCGTAACAGAGCAATGGTTTCGTTGCTTGTGTGGCACGTTGAAAGTAAAGTAAAGTTGAAAGTAGCACGTCTTGTTGAAAGTAAACGTTGTCCAGATCAATACCATCCAACTCCGACCATAAAAAATCATTAATCATATCTCGATAGCGCAATCCATTCACCGGAACTGTTGATCCAACCTCATTTTCGAAGAAGTAAGGTCTTATGAACCCGCCGGACCATAAACCGCACCAAACAGTCACACGTTGAGAATGGAGAGGCTTCTCAACAATAACTCTTGGGTTTTCCGAGCCCCAGATGCGACAATTTTGCTTGTTGACGTTGTAACGACGAGTTTCCTCCGGTTGCTGGGATATGCTCGCGGGGGTGGGTTCGTCACAGAAATTTATATTTACAGCGACAGAGAGTAATAAGACGGTAGATTTTCTGTACAAATAATTCCAGATCCGGTATATTTATTGAAATATTATATCCTAAAGCTTATGTTACTTAATTTACTGCTTATGCTATTCCTCGTTCTATGACTCAGACGTGGTCTTATGCGGGGTCCGCTGGGTTTCTGTGGTTACTGCTGGTTGATGGTGAAGCTGGCGTATTGGATGTCCACCGACACTCCAAGTCTCGCGACTACAAAATATCTAGCTACGGGAACCTCGAGTATTCTCCAGTTTCGTTTGATTCACTCTTTTACTATTGGAGATCACGCCGACCGTCCAATTTTTTACTCGTACGTGGTTTATTCTAAATCTTGGTGATCACGGCGACCTTCCAATTTTATTCCCGCACGGTTTTGTTCTGAATATTGGTGATCCCGACGACCTTCCAATCATATTTATATAATTGGAAGATCACGATCTTGTTCTGAATATGGGTGATCCCGACGACCATCCAATATTACTAGGCTCACGGTTTACTCTGAATATGGGTGATCACGTCGACCTCCCAAGTTTATACACACACGGTTTGCTCTGGATATTGGTGATCACGTCGACCGTCCAATATTACTCACTCACGATTTGCTCTGGATATTGGTGATCACGCCGACCATCCAATATTACTCACTCACGGTTTGCTCTGGATATTGGTGATCACGCCGACCGTCCAATATTACTCACTCACGGTTTGCTCCGGATCTGGGCGATCACGTCGACCTCTTAAGTTTATTCACACACGGTTGCTCTGGATATTGGTGATCACGCCGACCATCCAATATTATTCACTCCCAAGTTTTATTCCCGCAAGTACTGTTGTTCACTGTTGGAGATCACGGCGACCTGCCAATTTTATTCGCGCACGTATTGTTGTTCACTATTGGATATTTGATTGATCCACTCGCGCACGATTTGTTTTCCGTTGTAATTTTCGTAATCCTGGGGCCCGATACTTACTTGTTGCCTGCTACTAACCAACTGCCCGAGTTTCTGCATGTGCTCCCTTTTATATGCTCTGCCGCGGTCTACACGTATGCTGGGGTGGCGCCGCATCCTAACGGGACCTTGTTTACTACTCATGGTATCCACGTGGTGTTATGTTTTGTATAGACTGTACTTGTTTCCAACGGTACTTTGTTTACCACTTAGAGCTTCCACGTGGTTCGGTGTTTTGGCGAGACTGTACTTATGTACTAAGGTAGTTTATACAAGCTGTACTTATTTCATATGTTCTTAACTCAGAATAATAATTCATTTGTACTTAAATTAAATTAAAACAATATAAAACGAATGGTAACATTAACAAAGAAAATATTCAAAATAACAAAATACACTTTATATATAAACATTAGTGTGGACGAAAACACCGTGAGAACTTTCGTCATCTCTACGTAGCCACCGAGGTGGAAATGGGCCTCATCAGTCAAGATGATTTTTCGATGATTTTCGATTTTTCGAATTTTAATAATTTCAATGCGTTGTTGAATCGTGTATCGTTCCATTTTTAGTAATGGCGTAGTTTCTACTTGGCAAACGTCAAAGAATGAAAGCTTCAAAAGTGACAGCTACCGAAATACCGGGTGATTCAAAATAACACCTCTTGTTGGAAAAACCTGTAGATGACGAATTATAGACTCGTGTGGCTTA
Organism: Eudasyphora cyanicolor; assembly: GCA_963930755.1. NCBI lineage: Eukaryota > Metazoa > Arthropoda > Insecta > Diptera > Muscidae > Eudasyphora > Eudasyphora cyanicolor. The sequence goes on along the minus strand of OZ005735.1, from coordinate 219,089,558 downwards.
TATATTTCGCGTATAAATTGCCTGATTTTGGATGATTCGTCGTAGACGAACGAAAACGTTTTACAAAAACTGGGGGTAGGTGTAATTTGTTCCTTTTATATACAGTACATTAAAAACCCAGCTGTTTCAACTTAGTATGTTTTGGTATGGAGGTATCGATACCGCTTTCCAAAAAGGATACATTTTTCTCAAAGCATTGTAAATTCATCATGAAACAGCGTTTTAGAGACATTTTAAGCAAGCGTTGTGAAAGCGTCCCAAAAAAAGTGCTTTCACAACGCTTTTTTCGTGGTACCGTCATAAATTTCTGGCTGGGTATTTTAAGAGAATGTGTATCTGCCGTTTTCCATCTTAGCATTAAATAAGCCTCGTTTTCCAACCCATTCTTTTTGGTATTAGAAAGAGTGAAGATTCATTCAAGAAAAAACTGGAGAATTTTAAGATAATCTGTTGAGATTTATAGGTTATGGGAGGATGACACCAGAGCTTGTCAAATTTCTTAAAGCGGACCATGTTTGATCCATAGTTATTAGGTTTATAGTAACAGCATGTCTGCTGTATGGTGGTGCAGGGTACCGTATAATTGTTGCTTACTTTTACAAGCTCTTAATGAAAGATATATAATTTCCTTCCAGACAGTTTTTTAATTTAATAATTATTTACTAATAATAATACTTGCAATATATTATGCCATGTAAAATACTTGCTTTCTATCACTGTATAGAAGCAAGTTGGTCTTGTGCCGAGAGAGTATCTCAGTTTAAATAATAATTATTTGTTTTATTTACACAATGTAGTCGATGTTGGTATCCCAAAATTTTCCTTTGTTCCTTTAATCAACCATTGCCTTTTACATTTCCACAAATAAGATTCTTATCATCGATGAATCACTGTAAATTTCCTTCACGCACCAACTCAAAAAATTCCATTATAAATATTCTTTGAAAATGTATTTAATGATTTCAATTTCCCCCCCTTAAACTATGATTGTGATTAGTAGTAGTAGTGGTACTTACTTGGAGCAATATTTCGCTCATTGATATCCGCCAAATCAACCAGATATGCACCGATTTTCAGACCTCGAACACAGCCGATGTAACCCTGCAACGCAGGAGCATCCGGATTCGTACGCAACAAATTTGCCGGGTCATAACCGCCAATATTCAGTTGAAAGTATTCCGTGGGTGGTGCGGGGGGACGATGTGGTGACAAAACCTCTGGACGAGAGAAAAGGAAAAAATAGAAAAAAGTACAGGACCAAATTAACAACGAACATTCAATTTATGCATTATCATTGAAACAATATCAACGTTCGAATATGAAATGAAATGTAAATGGCGAATGATGTAGAAGTAGAGACATATGTTGAAATTACCAACAAATGTGGGGGAGGGAGCTTTGTGCGCAGTGGACCAGTGTGTGAGTGAGTGTGTGTGTATACGTCTACATCCTCTAAATATCGACGACTATTTCACATTCATTGGAGTGTAAATTATGGTGTATCAACGCCATTTCCGCCGATATTATGCTGATGTGGTCGAAGTGGTGGTCGGACTTACAATTTCAATTTGGTCTTAGTTTTAGAGAGACTCACACACATACACCGGATATCGGTTCAATACTTTGGCAACATATGCAACAAACACTAAATTAATTATTAGAGTGGGTCATCAGACAAAAGCAGTTAAGTTACGATATGGCCAATTTAACAAATAGTAATTTTGAGAAGATTCCTTGAGATATGTAACTTTGGAGCTCTGTACCACAAGAACTACAAAGAATTTTGAAAAACTAAATACGACAAAAGATTCCACCGCACTAGTAGAGTTATTGTGCTAAATTTTGTGAAAGCAGTAATTTTTTGAGTGGGTCGAACTGCATTGGAATTATCCTAAACATTTTTTTTTATTATTTTTTTGGCTATCTTGTGGTCTATACTACAAATTTTTTTGGCCAATATATAAAAATATGCATGAAACCATTAAGATCCCAGTCATAGACCACGAAGGAGGTCAGTGACCTCAGAAGACTTGACTTGATTGATTAGAGACTATTAATACAGCAATAAAGGCCATTGGTCAGATGAAGGGGTAATATCGATAGCGAGTTAGAGGATTAAATGTCATTAAACCCGGAATAAAGGGTTTTGACTCCGAATTAAAGGTCACTGACCTAGGGTTAAATGCGATTGACTTCGGATTAAATGTCAATGAGATCGTTGATCTCAGATTAAAGTTCACTGACCCGATTTAAGTAGCAGACATTGCCCACGGAACACAGGCTATTGACTTCGGATGATTTCACTGACTTCATAATAACCGCCATTGGCTGGATTAAAGTTAATTGATACCGGATTAAATATTATTGACCATTCACCCCTAATTACACTATGCAACAGTGAAAAAATACACCGACTTCGCAGTAAAGGTTCGATTCTATATACATTAGGGCGGGTTGATTTTTTTTAAATCGTATAGCAAAAACGTAAACTAAATAGAATTTTAAGAAAATTCTCCAAAGAAACCATGTATCTAAAATAAAATCCTTTGCCAAAAAAATAAATGTTAGAAAAAAATAGCTTTTTCCAAAAAGAAATCGAATTTTCTGAATAAAATTGTTTAGTAAGGTAGTTCTTTTGCACTTTATATCTTTTCTACACCCAAGTAAAAAAGTTTGTATACATAGTATTGTATACATATATACAAAAATTTCTTTCATAATTTAATAAAAAAGATTGGAAATACAAAAAAAATCACTCCAAAAATTGTTTTCAGTATTTATAAAATAACCTTCTTTTGTTTCGATAAACAATTCTTATTTTATAATACAAATAAAAAAGTGAAACGTGTTCTAACTATTTTTTATATAGAACGCAAATCAGAGGAGATGCAAACTGCATCAACTGCATATTTGATAATTGAATATTTTGATTAGTCTCAAGACAAAACCTGTATTGCTTAAACTATAATATAACAAGCATGAAAGTTTCAGTCGGGTAAACCGACTTAGGTATACCCTCACTTTGTGAGTACTGTAATATCAAATACACGAATTATTCTGTCAATTTGTATGGGAGGTACCAGAGGGGGTTTAACAATTACTCCTATTTTTCGCTAAACAGTAAACTTCAAATATATTGCACTGTATCGAATTGTAAGCGTTTATATGCACTGGTATATTAATGTTATGATCTATTAAATTTTGGTATGATTTGGCCATTTTGTGTGGGAGGTACCAAAAGCGGCGTGGTAACTTCGCCCATTTTTCACTGGATTGTAGGTACTATGAAACCATTACACAATTTCAAGCCTTTTTGTGCATAGGTATTCAAGTTATAAGCTGTTAACTTTTGGAGCAAAATGGTCCATTTGTGTGGAAGGTACCAACAGGGGCGCGTTAACTTCGCCCATTTTTCTTGGAGTGATAGTCACTAATAAAATAATATTATATGTAGAATTTCAGAGGATTCAAATAAGTAGTATAGAAGTTATTAAATAATCAATAATTCACTTAATATTAACACTTTGTGGGGGAGGTACTAGAAGAAGTGGACCAATATGGCCCATCTTCGAACATAGCCGGAGATAGAAACAATTATTACCACATACCAAATTTGAAGTCAATCGGTTACTCCTTTCGAGAGTTATCGTGCGCACCAGCCAGCAGACAGACAGACAGACAGACGGACGGACGAACATTGCTCATTCGACTTAAAATTACCCAAAACGGATTTCCTCCGAACATACTTAGGGTCTTAGATCTCTCCTTCGATGTGTTACACTTTTTTCCGTAGCAAATGATATATACCCTCGTCACACTAAAGTGAGGGTATAAAAATGGTGCAGTCAGCAGACAGACAGACGGGCGGACGGACATTTCTCATTCGACTTAAAATGACCAAAAACGAATATCCGCCAAACATACTTAGTCTCTTATGTCACTCCTTCGATGCGTTACACTTTTGGCCCGTAGTAAATGATATATTTAAGCGTAAAAGGAAAATAATTTAAGCGAAAGAAGAGGAAAAAAATTTCAAATCGACAGGCGCGGATTAGGTTTTGATTTCAGACCCATGGTTTCTTCGGAGAATTTTCATAGAATTTAATGTAGATTACGTTTTTGCTATACGATTTTTAATTTTTTCCATACAAATCAACCCGCCCTAATATACATACTTCCAAAGGGTAGTATAACTCTATACTCGGTTTGGCGAACATGGTGTCCAATTTTTTTATGGGCCTCAAAAGATTCTGAAAATCAATGAGCCCCTCGAAAAGGTGTCATCAGCTTTTGTCCTTTGGAAGTAGCTATATTCGGAAATAATGTAGCTCAGAATATGCTGAACAATGTTTCTTAACATTTTATGGAAAAAATTTTCCCACAATTTTTTTTTTGAAAAAGTGAAGGAAAAAAAATATTTTTTTTACTTTTTTCAGCATAATTTTCAGGGATTCATAATGTTGCACTAGCATCGGATTAAAAGTCATCTAATTAATTTTTTCTGCATTTCATTTGACATTTCTCAATTTCAGACTAACTCAACTTAAACCATGGAAAGTTACACAATCGAGCAACGCGTTAACGTTTTTAAGCCTTCGCCCCGTTCGTTTGGTGCGGCTTATGGGCTGGCGACATCATCGGGCCATACTTCTTCGAAATGAGGCCGGTCAGACAGTTACTGTAAATGGTGTTCGCTATCGTGAGATGATAACGAACTTTTGGAAGATATGGATGTGGACAATATGTGGTTTCAACAGGTCGGTGCCACTTGCCTTCTGGACTTCTTTCTTTGGGGTTATTTGAAAGAAAAGGTATACGTCGATAAGCCAGCAACAATTCAAGAGCTAAAGGATGAAATAATTTGGCACATTAGCGGCATAGAAGCTCAATTATGCCTCAGCGTCATCGAAAATTTGGACCATCGGATGGAGGTGCGCCGCCGAGGTTCCATACATATCTGAACCATACCAATATTATCATAATGAAAAGAAATGACAATAATTTCCTAAATAATTTGTGTTTTATTCAAAATGGACATTGATCCCGGATTAGAGATAATTTTTTCGGATTAAAGGCCATTGGTTTTGAGTACATACAAGGTCGTTGACACGGAATAAAGGTATTTGACCTCGGATTAGATGTCCTTGCTAGCGGATTAAAGGTCGGTGACCCGAATAAGATGTCGTTGGCTTTGGACTAAGGGTATTGACATCGGATTGAGAATAATTTGTAGTAGATGAAAGGACATGGAACTCGTGTTAAAGTTCACTGACATCCGATTGAAAAAGATTGACAGGACAAAAAAACTTGAACACCGACGAAAGGTCATTGACTGGATTAATGGCAATTGACAGGATTAAAAGAGATTGGCAATCAAAAGATCGGTGACCCCCAGGAATTACAGAACAGTCACTCTAAGTACATTTACTCAGGTTAAAGACCATTGGCCTCGTATTGAGGTCTTTGGCTGGATTAATGACATTAAATACATGTCACTGATTAAATTGCCCTCGGGTTAGAGGTATGTGACGGAATTAGACATCACTGATCCTGTGTTAAAGATCATTGACCCCAAATTAGAGGTCATCGAGCCCCGTATTTTGTCACTGACTCCAATTTAAATATAATTGACCACGGATCAAGGGTTCTTGAGATCGGATTAAATATAATTGACACCGGACGAAAACTTATTAACCCAGATCGGAGTGTTCTGGCCCGGATTGACAGGATTAATGGCCATTGCTCCCAGATTAAATGTAAATTACTGAGATTAAATATAATTGACACCGGACGAAAACTTATTAACCCAGATCGGTTAGTGTTCTGGATGGAATGTCTATGTATGGCCCGGATTGGCAAGATCAATGGCCACTGTCTCCAGATTAAAAGTAAATAACTGAGGTTAAACCCCAAATTGAGTGAGTGAAGAAAGTCGGTGATGTACATTTCTATTTTATTTCGTTAAAAGGAGTTTTGCAATGATTTGTGATCTCAGCTTCCATACAAATTTTAAAGAATATATTTATAAAATAGTAATACTATAGCTTCTTTGGATTATTTAGAAAGTTGTATAACTTTTTTGAACAAGAAGAAAATTATATCATAAAAATACATACTTTGACTCTGATTTGAGTCAAATTAATTTTGGCGTAAAATTTATCGAAGATCATATGACCCAATCGATGTTTCCAATTTTGTATTACAACTGCACTTGGGTATTAATGATTGTGGTCGTTTACCTGTCAATGATTGTTGGCTATAGTTAGTTATTGGTATTGTATATTTGCGGACGTGTGTCGTGTATGTGTGTTTGTGGGTGTTCGCATGAAATTGTGTGGGAGTGTACATGTTCAGTCGCATAGGTACATATGTGTAAGGGTAATTGCAAGTATGATTTGTTGTTGGCTTAATTAAAATCGACAACTTTTCCAACACATAACCCATGGTTAATATGAGTCATTCTGGTTGAAATCTTTAGATCATTTATGTACGCTAATACGGCAGATATGTGTTGCACTCTTTGCCTTAGACATGGTGGGTTGTGGAGGTCATTTTATAGGCATGTGTGCTTATAGGTCTTTGAAATCTTGGAATTTTGTAATTAATGATTAAAATTTAATTCCTATTGTCATTGAAGGGAAAAGTTAGGGAAATTGCAGTGAGATTTCGAATTAGAAAATGTTTGTTTTTTTTTAAGTTAACGATGTAGGATAGATAATTGGACCTTAAAAGTTGTGACAAAAATAGTTGGAAAAGAAGTCAATACCCCCCAAAATAACAATTAAAATAGGATTAAAGTCCATTGACTTCGGATTAGAGGTCATTGGACCTTGGATTACAATTTAATTTGTTTGATCATTGGGTGTGAAAAAGTTAAGTTGTTAATTAACGATAAAGAATAATTATACCTCGAAAAGTCGAGGCACACGTCCTTGGAAAAGGGGGAAACTAATTTACGGTAAAATATTTTTATGATGTCAAGATATTGACATTAAATCGAGATTCGACTTGTGATGCCCTCGGCAAAAACCATTAGACGTTTCCACCGAACTCGGCACCAACACATAAGGCCCATAAAACCCAAAGTTTTCTACAAAAAACAGTTTCCAGCCTTATTTTTATTCACAACAATATTTCCCGGACTTTAACACAATGGATATTTCGATGTATTTTATTATATTTATAATATTGTTCTGCGACAAGAATAAGACCAGTTCAGTTATCTACTAAGGAGTAGAGGACCAGTTAGATTATCTACTCTTTAGCTGACGACTGGAGAATGTATGTATTTAGGAAAGAAAAATATATTTCCTTAGTAAAGAAATTGTAGACATTTAAATTTTCCTATTACCGAAATCTCGTTTGTTGAACCTGAACATTGTTTAGCCCAAACACTTTATTATTTTATTTAAATCAAGTTTCTTTGCCTGCAAATACACAGTATATTTGTCTACAAATTTCTCCCCCATGGAAGTCACATATATTTCGCTCAGTGTGCTTTTTGTATACTCACCCATTTCCGGATTTTGCCACGGTTTATTCGCATACTCGTCCAGCAGCTGTGTGCCCCTCTCGATGGTCACACTCTGACCATTCACATGCATATGGGTGAACTGCTGCTCCCGCACAATGGCCACTTGAATGCTCTTCAGTGTGCTCACGCTGTCGTCCACGACCGTCAAATTGACAATTTCATCGCCGTAATTATAGAGGAAGACAATCTCCCGGCCGCCGGTTATGTACAAGTGGACGAAATTGTTGTAATGATCATTTGCGTACAGAACCATTGCATTGGTATCGTAAGTGCGTAAATTAATGAGTATGTCCTTGTTCAAGACGCCCTTAAGCATTTCACGCTCCTCATCGACGATGCCCACGGGGAGGTCACTGGGTTGGGCGGTGGCACTCAAGTAGTTGCGCATCAAGAAGGACTCGCGGTTAATAAACGTGAGAGCCTTTTCATTAATGTCTAAGAGCAGGAGCAAGGAGGAAGAGAAATAGAGGAGGAAAGTGTTAAGAAATAATTATTAGTAATTGCTGCAATCGTAGTGGTGGCGCTGGCGCATCTTTAGCTGCTCTGTGCGTTTGTGTGCGCCGCCCAAGTGTCGCCAAGGAGTACTCTACTTACTGGTTTCGCAGAATTCTCCAATGTGTGCCCAAGTGTTGTTGCACACACACTTGAAAGTGCTCCAGAGTTCTTTGCATTCGGCTCCATTTTTGCAAGGATTCGGCACACAGGATGGTTTGCAGTCCTTGATGATTTCCGACAAATGTACGGACATATAACTGTAAATGTCAAGGATTTCGCCGTTCACTACAAGTCCACGGAAACAGCCAATTAAGCCAGCCTTTACCGAAAGTTTCTTCAAGAGGTCTCTGTAGGGGTAGGAAAGAAGGAAAATTAATTGATTTTTTTCCAAGATTTATTTGCAACATGTTTACTGCTGCAATATTAATTGTTTTTAATTTTCGATCAACAAATTGAGAAATAAAGTCAGATTTAAAAAATAAAAAAGTTCGATTGCAATGTCATTGCTTTACAAAAACATACTCGTCCAATAACGACATACAGAGCAAAGAGTCGACTTGTGATGCCCTACACCAGCTAAGCATACATATGCAGAAGTTCTTCTTGATAACGTAAGCAATTCGCCAAAAAGTATTTGACGTTTCCCCATAACTCGGCACTATCACAAAAGGCCCATATAAAGGCCTTATTTTTTTCACAACAATTTTTCCCGGTCTTTAACACAATGGATATTTCGATGTATTTTATTCTATTTCTAATATTGTTCTGCGACAAGAATAAGACCAAATACCTTTCAGGTCACGACAAGTTGGGTTATCTACTAAGGAGTAAAGGACCAGTTGAGTTATCTACTCTTTATCTGACGACCTAATGGATTATCTACTTCTTAATAGAAAACCAGATGGATTATCTACTCCTTAGTGGAGGACTTGTTGGTTTATCTACTTCCTAGAGGATGACCAGTTGGGTTATCTACTCTTTAGAAGATGACCAGTTCGGTTATCTTCCCTTATTAGAGGATCAGTTGGGTTATGTACTCCCTAGTTAAAGACCTGTTGGTTTATTTGCTAAGGTGTAGAAGACCAGTTAGGTTATCTACTTCTTAGGTGCTAACTATGTGTTTTATCTACTAAGAAGGTTGAGGACTGGTTGGTTACTACTCCAGCAAATTTAACTACTACTTAATGAACGACCAGTTGGGTTATCTACTCCTTAATGGATGACCAGTTGGACCAGGAGAGCTATTCACTCCTTCGTAGTGACCAGTTATGTTTTGTAGGACCAGTTGGGTTATCTACTATTTGGTAGGCGACGAGGTAAGTTATCTATTCCTTAGTAGATGAACAATTGGGTTATCTACTCCTTAGTAGATGACCAGTTGGAGTATATACTCCTTAGTTGACAACCTGTTGAGTTATCTACTAAGGAGTAGAAGGCCAGTTGGGTTATCTACTCCTTAGTTGACGATCAGTTAGGTTATCTACGAAGGAATAGAGGGCCGGCTGGGTTATCTAATCTTTATTTGATGCCCAGTTGGATTATTTACTCCTTAGTAGAGAACCAGTTGCGTTATCTACTCCTTAGTAGAGGACCACCTACTTTATGTACTCCTTATTAGAGCACCAATTGGGTTATCTAATTATTAGGTGAAGACCAGTTGGTTTATATACCAAATTCTTAGGTTATCTACGCCTTAGTTGATGATCAGTTGGTTAATTTACTAAGGTATAGAGGAACAGTTGGGTTATCAAATTCTTAGGTTATCTACTCCTTAGTTGATGACCAGTTGGGTTTTTTACTCCTTAGTTGAAGACCAGTTGGGTGATGAAATCCTTAGTAGGCGAACAGTTAGGTTATTTACTCTATAGTTAAGGGCCATTTGGGTTATCTACTCCTTAGATGAAGGCCAGTTGGTTTATTTGCTAAGGTGTAGAGGACAGTTCGGATAGCTAATTCTTAGTAGACGACCGGTTAGGTTATCTACTCCTTAGTTGACGACCAATTAGTTTATTTACTACGGTGTAGAGTATCACGTGGGTTATTTAATTTTTATTAGGTTATATACTCCTTAGTTGACGATCAGTTGGGTTATCTACTATTTAGTTGACGACCAGGTGGGTTATATATTCCCTATTAGAGGACCAGCTTTGCTATATCCTACTCCTTTTTAGAAATCCAGTAAATTTATCTACTCCTTAATGGACGACCAGTTGGGTTATCTACTCCTTCGTTGACGACCAGTTGGGTTATTTACTAAGAGGTAGAGGACCAGTTGAGCTATCCACTCCTTAGTGGACGTCCAGCTATGTTGTGTAGGACCAGTTGGGTTAAATACTTCTTAATTGGCGATGAACAGTTTGGTTATCTATTCCTTAGTAGAGTACTAGTCAGGTTATATACTCCTTAGTTGACGATCAGTTGGGCTATCTACTATTTAGTTGACGACCAGGTGGGTTATATATTCCCTATTAGAGGACCAGCTTTGCTATATACTCCCTATTAGAGAACCAATTGGGGTTATCTGCTAAGGTGTAGAGAACCAGCAGGGTTATAAAGTCCTTAGTAGGATTTAGTGACAGCCAGTTGGGTTATCTACTGCTTATATAACGACCAGGTCTGTTAACTTCTGGGTTATCAAATCCCTTTTAAGTGACCAGCAAATTTATCTACTGCTTAGTGGACGATCAGTTGGGTGATCTACTAAGAAGTAGGGGGCCATTTAGGTTATCTACTCCTTAGCTGACGAATAGATGGATGAATTGGTTATGCAGTCCTTAGTAGACGACCAGTTGTGTTCTGTATGACCAGTAGGGTTATCTGCTGCTTAAAAGGCGACCAGTTAGGTTATATATTCCTTAGTAGATGAACAGTTTCTTTATCTACTCCTTAGTAGAGGACCAGCAGGGTTATTTAATCCTTAGTGTATGACCGGTTGGGTTACTTAATCCTTAGTAGGTTGCTAGTTCGGTTATCTATTTCTTTGTAGTTTGCTAGTTCGGTTATATATTCCTTATTAGGCGACCAGTTGCGTTATTTATTCGGTAGTAGATGACCAGTTGGGTTATCTACTACTTAGTTGACGACCAGTTGGGTTATTTACTCATTAGTTGACGACCAGTTGGGTTATCTACTAGAGAGAAGTGGGCCAGTTGGGGTATCCACTCCATAGTAGGCGTCCAGTTAGGTTATCTATTCCCTAGTAGAAGATATGTTCTGTTATCTACTCATTAGAAGAGGACCAAAAGTACATTAGTAAACATATGGCGCGATTCGGTTAGTACAGGTCCAATAATTCGTAGGGATGCTTTTCATCAAATTTATATTTTTAAATAAAAAAAATCAACACTAACTAAATTTCAGCATTTAAATTATATGTATAAGATTTTAATATTTTCCACTTCAAATTATTTTCATTAAAATTTTTTAATATCCTGAATGTTACAGGTAATTAAAATTGTAGTTAATTTTTTAAAAAATTTGCATGAACAAATTCTAAAAGTCGTTCCTATGTATTGTGTGATATGTGCTGCGCCTTAACATGTAAATATAGAGAAAATACCGTATTCGTGTTCCCAATTTCAGAAAAATGTCCATCAAATTTTAAGGACAGCAAATGTATGTAGTTAACTTTTTTCTCTCCATCTTTGAGTCTTCAGTTTGAAGATTTGATCTTAAATCACTTCGAGTGTGTCACAAATTGAATTCAATTAAATGCTACATTAACTATTCACTGGCAGCGGCAACTGCAACTGCAATTTCATTGGCTTCAGCATTTGCAACTTCATTCGCTTCGATGTTGCAAATTGATGTCAACACTTTTTGGAATCGTTTAGGTTTTTACCTATTATCACATACTCGGTGTGTGTGTACGTGGCACATTTGAGGTTCTGTCATTTGTTGGCTCATTCGTTCGTTCGTACCTTCATTTAGTCAGTCAGTCCATCTGTTAGTCATTGTGTCGTTCACTCACTCACTCACTCGTACATTCATTAATTCATTTTCAACCATCAGTCGCTGACAAAGTCACCAACATCCTATTAAGTCATTAGCATACATTGCCCAATTTAATAGGGTGGGGTGAAGGTGGGAATATTTTTTGGCATCACAGACTAGACTAGACCAGGAGGACGAATTGTAATTATCAGATATCTAAATATATCTGATATACTATACAAAAGTCATAGGTTAAATTAGAGCTTAGAGTTTTCAGTTCACATAAACCAATAGAGGTCCATAGTACTACTACGGGCCCAGTTGCCCCTCATAGACAGCAACCTGTTTGATACACAAAGTTAGGAATATTACGAGTATATGTATTGTCTAGATCTGTCACACATCTAGACCTCGGCTCCCCCCTTCGTCATGATGTATAAGTTTTTTTGGCCCACTACAGTGAAAAAAGTTTCCTAATTCTAAAGAATATTTCATTGCTTTGACGCGAAATACAATAGAACATTAAGGTGGGATTTTTTCTTACTTAAACTAAAGAAAATAAAGAAGACTCATTTAAATTGTTTTCGAAATACACTGACGCGTTAGCTGTGCTACAGCTTTGTATTATATAGTTATTTCGTGATGTGAAGGGGACATAAAGAAAAAAATACTCCACCCTAATGTATACGAGGGTAGATGCTAAGTTTTTAATACAAAGCTTTGTGAAATTAAAATTCAAAAATTTTGTTATATGTACAAAATTCGCAATTCTAAGGTAAACAAACATATGGAATAGCTAAATTTGGACGAAACCGACTATATGATAGCCTACACCTCCTTGTTAGAGCAGAAGAAGGACACACATGATACGACACCATTTAAAGGCACAACATATTAGCGTTCAAAGGAGCTGGGTTCGATTACAATTTGCAACAATTTTTTTTTATTTCCGAGACCTAAAAACTATTTTTCTGTAGACTGAGACAATCAAAACCAAAATTTTTTATGTTAAAGTCATTTTTTTAATACCAATTTTTATGGAATGTACCTTTAGTATTTCGACCATATTTGAAGGATGGGTTTTCCAACAAGAGGTGTTATTTTGGTATTCAAAGAAAAATGCCATTTTTGGTCTGATGTTTATTTCATATAAAAGAGGAAGGTATGCCGTTAATAATGAAAAACAACATCAGCCAAATCCTTTTCATGAAATTTTCCATAACCAAATCGCAATGTGGCTGCCCTATGTCCTCGATAGCCTCACGAATTCTATCTTTGAGGTCTTGAATCGACGCTGGGCTGTTGGCGTAGACCGTATCTTACAGGTGGCCCCAAAGGAAGAAGTCGCAAGGTGTTAAATATTAAGATCTCGGTGGCCAATTGTGATCACTTCTTCGAGAGATAACAAGGTCCGGAAACTTTTCCCGTAACAGAGCAATGGTTTCGTTGCATGTGTGGCACGTAGCGCCGTCTTGTTGAAAGTAAACGTTGTCCAGATCAATATCATCCAACTCCGACCATAAAAAATCATTAATCATCTCTCGATATCGCAATCCATTCACCGTAACTGTTGATCCAACATCATATTCGAAAAAGTAACGTTTAATGACCCCGCCGGACCATAAACCGCATCAAACAGTCACACGTTGAGGATGGAAAGGCTTCTCAACAATAACTCTTGGGTTTTCCGAGCCCCTGATGCGACAATTTTGCTTGTTGACGTAGCCACCGAGGTGGAAATGGGCCTCATCAGTCAAGATGATTTTTCGATGATTTTTGATTTTTCGAATTTTAATAATTTCAATGCATTGTTGATTCGTGTATCGATCCATTTTTAGTAGTGGCGTAGTTTCTACTTGTCAAATGTCAAAGAATAAAAGTTTCAAAAGTGACAGCTACCGAAATACCGGGTGATTCAAAATATAGTAATTAAACCCAATGGCAGTAGATAACCCAAGTGGTCCTCGGCATGTCGTATATTAAGGAATAGATAACCCAACTGCTCGTCTCTTAAGTAGTACATTTATCTGGTGTTAAATGCATTTCACCGTAATTAATTGGTACAAATCGAACCCTTAATAATCAGAGTAATGTCAGGTGCCATTATTAAGTAGACTTATGACTTTGGTGCTTGTTTTCCCGTAGGAAATATACCCGTATATAGCTCTCGATGGCAGTATATACAACTGAACCGATTTTCTTAAAATTCGGCCGCGTTCGTCCTTAAATAAATGAACTCATGAAATTTTTAGGCAACTTTTCATGCAAAATAGCGATGGTATATTTGCTTGTGTGACACGTAGCGCCGTCTTGTCGAAAATAAACGCCGTCCACATCAATATCTTCCAAATCCGGCCATACAAAATCATTAACCATTGTTCGATAGCGCAATCCATTCACTGTTCAATCCGTAACACTTGATTCAGCCCCATTTTTCGAAAAATTAAGGACCATTGATGCCGCCATACAATGGCCAAACACTGAGAATCGAGAGACTTTTCACAATTTGCGACAATTTTGCTTGTTTACTTAGCGTCCGTGGTGAAAATTGACCTCATCACTCACTTTGATTTGCGACGAAATTCCGGATAATGTCCTGCAAGAGTAGCCGTGGCGGCCATTTGACTGATATTGTTTTCCATTATTAATGGCATACCCTTCTCTTTACAATGAAATGAATATACGATGATTTCCCTTAAAAAGTACTCTTTTTTAAATATCAAAATGGAACCTTTGTGTGGAATATCAGCTACGCACACAAAAACACGTCTAACCTTTATGACTTTATGTCAAAAAATTCTAGAAATGCTAAAAACGGCCAAGATGTTGCTCACTCACTTCAAAATGACATAACTCAAAATTGAAAATTGCCAACTTTAAGTCCATAAAAAAAGATAATTAACATGAAATAAGAGTATAAATACGCTTGAGTAATCCGAAATATGGTTATTTACATATAGACCAACATTCGCTGAGATTTATTTATGGACATTTGCAAAATTCGGATTTTTGTAAGGCAACCGCAAAAATTTTATATTTTGATTTATGTCGCTCTTGAAGTGGATGAGCGATATGTTGGTGACATGTGTATCAACAAAACAATCCAAAAAATATTAAATCGAGAGTACGTAGCCCGCGAAATTTAAATACATATTTCTATAAGAAACCTCATATCGATATCATTTTACCGCTTGATAGATAGAGGATGCCAGTGCATAATTGTCCGTTCGGTCTTGAACATTATAAACTTATTGGGAAAATTTCCCAGGACAGTCCCGAAAGTCCTGCAAATATTTGTGTATACAAAATAACACGGCAGATTCCAGTCAATGCACTGCTGTTGTTGATAACCTCTACAGCCCTAGTCAACTGCATCGGTCATAGTATATGTATGTATGCGGGGTATAGGCAGTGGATGCTATCACATGAACCGAGAGAATCAAAAAAAGTGTACGGGAAGTTTGTTGAGATGCAATTACACTTGGCTATAATACAGGGATTTCCAACAAGAGGTGTTATTTTGAATCACCCGGTATTTCGGTAGCTGTCACTTTTGAAGCTTATATTCTTTGACATTTGACAAGTAGAAACTATGCCATTACTAAAAATGAAACGATACACGATTCAACAACGCATTGAAATTATTTAAATTCACTACAAAAATGGTGAAAATCTTGCAGTCAGAGTTCGCAAAACTAAAGCATTTTTGGGTCGCCATGAAGCACCTTGTCGGACCGCAATACAGAAATTGGTGGACAAATTTGAGCTGTTGGGACAAGTTAGTGATGTGAAGAACAAAACCCGTGCACGTCGTTCAAGAACAACTGTGAATATTGTTGCTGTAGCCCAAAGTGTTGAAGAAAACGCAGGTTTGTCCATTCCTCGTCGTTCTTTGGAATTGGGCATTCCACAAACGTCATTACACTGTATCTTGCATAAAGACTTCGGTCTTAAGGCTTATAAAGTTCAGTTAACACAAGAACTCAAGCCGGCCGATCATCAACAATGTCGTGTCTTTGCTGATTGGGTCCTTGAAATGCATGAAAATGATCCGGAATTCCATCGAAAAATCATCTTGACTGATGAGGCCCATTTCCACCTCGGTGGCTACGTCAACAAGCAACATTGTCGTATCTGGGGCTCGGAAAACCCAAGAGTTATTGTTGAGAAGTCTCTCCATCCTCAACGTTTGACTGTTTGGACCTTACTTTTTCGAAAATGAGGTTGGATCAATAGTTACGGTGAATGGATTGCGCTATCGAGAGATGATTAATGATTCTTTATGGTCGGAGTTGGATGGTATTGATCTGGAAAACGTTTACTTTCAACAAGCAACGAAACCATTGCTCTGTTACGGGAAAAGTTTCCGGGCCGTGTTATGTTTCATTATTAACGGCATACCATCCTCTTTATTATGAAATAAACATCCGATCATTTGTCTCAAAAAATGACATTTTTCTTTGAATACCAAAATAACACCTCTTGTTGGAAAACCCTTTATTTATTTTAGGATTTATTTAGTTTGGCAGTGTGCCATATGCAGGTGAGTTGACGAATGAACCAAAAAACAAACATCATCAACAGCTAATAACTGTCATTCACAATAGAGTTTAAGCCAGAGTTGCTCAGCTGCACAGTAGAGTGGGTCGCAAAAAAAGTTGCACCGGTCACCCCCTAGTTTTGAAGATTATCAAGAAACAATTCCGGGGCAACAAAAATAAATTTTTTCTGTGCACCCTACATGACACCCTTTTAATTTTATTATCCTGCGTTGTCATTTGATGTCCGATCGTAACGGGATGCATATCGTTGTTCAAGATTTGGCAAGGGCTATATTTCGTCCATATGTCTCTTTTGACTCCGAAGTCAAATTCGATAAGTGGCCTATGTCATCTCGTTTTCTACCCCCCTAAGTGGGGAATATTTTGAAACGCTAATAAAGGTTTTTAGAAATAATGAAACTTTTGCTTTTGAAGTACCCACTATTATTCATAAACAAAAAAGTTATATTAGTTTTAAAATAACAACATACATGTAGGGATCAAATTACACAATCTACTTTTGACGTCGCTTTCTGTCTCTCTCTCACACCCATACACAGATAAACCCCGTTCATATCCACTATGATGGTTCGGTTCAGTACGAACGAATTAAATTTGTGAGATTCGTCACCAAATGTTAATAAAATCACTGTGTTTTCCCATGTACCCTACACTACACAAAAAATAGTAATTTTTTCACTGTGTGCTTATTTAACATATGATACATCGTTGATTATATCTTGACAATGGCTACACTTTTTCCGCATGTCAGTCAGTAATCCGAGTTAAATTTTTACTAGTGACTTATCCGATTTTCTACCCCTGTAAAGAAATGGACTTTGAAATAAATATTTTTTATATAATATATATTAAATTTAAAAAAAAATTAAGATCGCAATTTTTTTCGTTGCTGGTAATTTCGGAAGATCGAAGTTAATGCACAAGAAACAACAATCAAGGTAATACAGTTGTAATGTGTTTTGCATCTCTTTGTATTTCATTCTCAGACTTCTCTTAAAGTTGCACTTTCTCTTATAGATTTTTAGTGCTTATGTTAGCTTCAACTCTATATTAATAATTTTAATTTAATGTTACGTGCCATTCTCAAAATAAGAATGTTTTGTGCTGATTGTTAATGAATTAGCAAGAAAGGATATAGGTGAAAAGCGGATTGGGTATATATTTTCCAAAATAAGAAGGAGAGAGCGTTATTGCAAACTGGATTTGCGTCAGTATTATCTTCAATGTCATACATACCATTAATAATAATAAAAATATAAATCGTGAAAGGAAAATTATTTTTTTTTCAAATGACGTTACTTGTTGCAAAATAAGTACCATTTACATACAGGGGTAGAAAATCGGATAACTCTGATCCGAACAGTCATAGTGGATGAGCATTTGTGAAGTGAAGTTTATCTCATTTGTTAAATAAGCACACATTGACAAAATTGGTAATTTGGTATAGTGTAGGGTGCATGAGAAAACAAAGTGATTATATTTTGACTTTGTTCCTTACAACGCTGTAACATTTGGTGACAAATCTCGCAAATTTAGTTCGTTCGTACTGAACCGAACTCATAGTGGATGTGCATTTTTGGGAACGGGGTTTATCTGTGTGAGAGAGAGACAGAAAACGACATCAAAGGTAGATTGTGTTATTTGATCCCTACATGTATTTTGTAATTTTAAAACTAATATAACTTTTTTGTTTGTGAATAATAGTGGGTACTTCAAAAGCAAAAGTATCATTATTTTTGAAAACCTTTTTTACCGCTTTAAAATATTCCCCACTTAGGGGGGTAGAAAACGAGATGACATTTGACTTCGGAGTCAAAAGAGACATATGGACGAAATATAGCCCTTGCCAAAACTCGAACAACGATATGCATCCCGTTGCGATCGGACATCAAATGGCAACGCATGATAATAAAATTAAAAGGGCGTCATGTAGGGTGCACAGAAAAAAAATGTTTGTTGCCCCGGAATTGTCTCTAGATACTTTTCAAAACTAGGGGGTAACTGGCGCAACAATTTTTTTTGTATGGGGACCGACACTTACTACTGCACAGTGTGCCACAGTGAGGATAAAAACGTATTTTTCGATTTAAGCAAAAGTCGCTTAAACAAATAGAATTACATATAATTTATTAAATTTTTTATTTGTATTATGCAGACTTTATCTAATTTTGAGTCCTACAACCGAAAATTTAATAAATATTCGGTATACTTTCTTATGGCACTCACTGTATGTGCCACACGTTGAAGCATGTATGTAGGTGTGTATATTTTTATTTTTAACATTTAAATTTAGCACGAAAACATTTCCTGCAGGAGACTTTTTTCTAAAATTGAGAACAACACAAATACGCCAACACCGATACACCAACGGGCATTCACATACGAGTACACATTGACAGCGACATTCAAAAACTTCACATCCACAGTCGTGATCCGTTAACGTCATTCGCAACGGTTGCACTCGTGGCAAATGTAAAATTTTAAAAACTTAAAACGTTTGTTGTTGCCTTTGGTCAGTTAGTGTTAGTGATGCTGGCGGTGGTGGTACGTAGTGTTGGCGGTGGTGTTGATCCAAGTGAATGGGAGTTGGTCAGTCGGTCGGTTTGCTGGTCGGTGGTGTGTCCTTTAATTGTTGCTATAAAATCGGTATCGATGATAGTGTTTTTCATTTTTCGCGGAGCACAACAATCCCATTGCGGACGCTTGCCTCGGCCCCGCACTGCTCTATTTCCCTGGGGCGGGTAAAGTGTTAAACAATTAAAAATGTATTCAATACTTTTGCAAGCAATTAAATGCTGGTGCTGGTTCGTTCGTCCAGAAGATGGGTGGAAGCCATGTGTTGCTCACATCCATACGTTTGCGTTTGTATGCAGAAGGATGTTAGTTGGGCCTTTGTCGAAGAGGAGGGTGGAACAAATTAAACCTTTTGCTGAAGTGTTGGAAACAATTTAAATTATTTCCTTACTTCTGTAAGACTTTAATTAATCTACATGTACTACCATCCGATTCCAAGAGTTTTTTTTAAATAAAAGGACAGATTTAATTTATAAATTTCGTTGCGATGGGTTAAGGAATCTTGTTACTTTTTGGTTTAAAAGGGGCACAAGGGGAACCACATACGGAATAATCTCTAAGAGCATATTTTCTTTTGTAAAAAATAAAATTTTAAAGGAAATCCACACGAGATAAAAATATTGAATTTCTTTAAAACTCTAATTTATATAGATGTAGATGGAACTTTCTTTCTCACACCCAGGAAAATAATTGGTTGGAATTCAATTGTAACAATAAAACCAGTAAGGAAAGGCTAAAGTCGAGCGGTGCCGACTATATAATACCCTACACCACTCTCGTAATATTGAATAACTCTGATATATAAATTTTGTAATACATGTATAAATTGTTTACATAAATTTACTTTTGGGACATTTTATACTTAAATAATACCCTGTACCACAGTGTGGTGTAGGGTATAAAAACGATTGGATCTAAAGAGCCAAATCGGATGAAACATATATATGGGAGCTATAGCTAAATCTTTACCGATTTTCTTCAAATTCGGCAATGTTGGTTCATGAATCAAGAAACTCTACCATTCTAAATTTCAAAACGATTGGATGTAAAATACAGCTTCTATAGAACTAAAGGGCCAAATCGGACGAAACATATATATGGGAGCTATAGCTAAATCTTAACCGATTTTCTTCAAATTCGGTAGTGTTGGTTCATGGATCAATAAACTCTACCATTCTAAATTTCAAAATGATTGGATGTAAAATACAGCTTCTTCAGGACTAAATCTAAACCGATTTCAACCAAATTCAATAGCGATCTTAACAGCCGCGAAATACTCTAAACTGCAAAATTTCAGAACTATCGGAGTGAAATTGCGACCTGTAGTCGACGAACAAATTTACATGGACAGACGGACGGACGGACGGACATCGCTAAATCGACTCAGCTAGTGATTCTGAGTCGATCGGTATACTTTAAGGTGGGTCTAGCTGTGTTATTTTCAGGTGTTACAAACATCTGCCGTGAAACAAACTTATAATACCCTGTACCACAGTGTGGTGTAGGGTATAAAAATAGTACTAGCAACAAAAAGTATACTGCCTACCCCTTGTGTCGGTTGTATTTATATGAAAATATTTGAAACAACAATAATAACATGGATACGATCAAATAAAAATGCTTGCAACTAAATCGATGGTTGTATCAATCGAATTAAGATTATTTTTTCATTGACACTCGGTTAGTTGTGGTATCCAATTTTAAACATTCATTATAAAGGGTTTTTCCGACAAGAGGTGTTATTTTGGTATTCTAAGAAAAATGCCATTTTTTTAAGATAAATGATCGGATGTTTATTTCATAATAAAGAGGAAGATACGCCGTTAATAATGAAAAACAACATCAGCCAAATGGTCACCACGACCACGCTTACAGGACCATATCCTTTTCATGATATTTTCCATAACCACGAATTCGATAGCCTCACGAATTCTAACTTTGAGGTCTTGAATCGACGCTGGGCTGTTGGCGTAGACCTTATCTTTCACGTGGCCCCAAAGGATGAAGTCGCAAGGTGTTATATCACAAGATCTCGGTGACCAATTGTGAGAGATAACACGGTCCGGAAACTTTTCCCGTAACAGAGCAATGGTTTCGTTGCTTGTGAGGCACGTAGCGTCGTCTTGTTGCAAGTAAACATTGTCCTGGTCAATACCATCCAACTCCGACCATAAAAAATCATTAATGATCTCTCGATAGCGCAATCTATTCACCGTAACTGTTGATCCAACCTCATTTTCGAAATGTAAGGTCCAATGACCCCGCCGGACCATAAACCGCACCAAACAGTCACACGTTGAGGATGGAGAGGTTTCTCAACAATAACTCATGGGTTTTCCGAGCCCAGATGCGACAATTGTTGACGTAGCCACCGAGGTGGAAATGGGCCTCATCAGCCAAGATAATTTTCGAATTTTAATAATTTCAATGCGTTGTTGAATCGTGTATCGTTCCATTTTTAGTAATAAAGAGGAAGTTTCTATTGTCAAATGTCAAAGAATAAAAGCTCCAAAAGTGACAGCTACCGAAATACCGGGTGATTGAAAATAACACCTCTTGTTGGAAAACCCGTTAGCACCATGTGATTGATTTTTGGTGATTGATTTTAGACCAAAGATTATTATTGCAACGAATAATTAATTGGTTACTGCAACTGAAAAATATTAATAAATAATCGTTTTTTGGTTATCCCAATAATTTCCCAAAATTAGAATA
The DNA here is from genome assembly GCA_963930755.1 of Eudasyphora cyanicolor. NCBI lineage: Eukaryota > Metazoa > Arthropoda > Insecta > Diptera > Muscidae > Eudasyphora > Eudasyphora cyanicolor. The sequence continues at coordinate 219,067,745 of OZ005735.1, read as the reverse complement.
ATTGAATGTATTTTCGGAAATACAACCGACAGATTGGTTGCTGTTCTTTTGCTGATACGTGACAAACAAAAAATAAAATTACTCGACATAAATAAATCTTCAACGCCTTGTTCAAGCACTGTATAAAAATAAAAATATTCTCGTGTGGATAATAATGTGTGGAATGCAGAATATGCTGTGCAAAATGTTTTACATAAATAAAAGCAACAATCATGAAATTGAAGCACAGGGTTAAGCGATATTTGCATAAAAGTTTTTTGCTTTTTTTTCGTGTACTAAAATTTGTGTCAAATATTTCCACATCTCATAATAGTGATGAATTTGTAATATGTGATTTTTAATTTTGTTATGAATTGTTTGGTTTTTTGTTCAATAAATAGAATAGAAATTAATGTGTTTGTTTAATGTTTAATGTGTTAACTGTTTTTAATTAATTGTCGGTAGTATATGACTGACAAATAGTCAGAACAACCAATTTTTTAAAACTGTTGGTTCTGGCAACATACAACAGATAATTTTTGCCACCATTTTCGTAGTTGGCGCAACCAAATATGATTGTTGTCAACATGGAAGCAGAAGTATACCATAACCAAAATGTTGGTTGTCCTGATGGAATAGCATGATAGTATACAGAACTACCAAAATTCGGTTGGCAAATAATTCGGTTTAGGCAACCAAACTGTATTCTCTGTGCAGAAATATGTAGTTGCATATAATTTAAATACCCAAATTGGGTAATTTTGAGGTCCTGTAATTCCAGCCATGTATGTTGTAGAGGCTTCAAATTTATGCTTATTTAAGCTTATTTTTTTTATTTCCCCGCTCTGAAGGATCTGACATGTATAAAATTTTACGTCCGCGAATTAGCAATAGTCCCAAAAAATTTTTGAAATCTTACTTTTCATTGTAAAAAGGATTTATAATAATATGATAGGTGGTTTTCAAAATGCATTCCATTAAAACTAAGATCTTAAATTGTAAAATTTTAAAAATTAACAAAAACATTTTTTTCCGCTTATTATTCGAAAGAGCAAACATTACTATTATTAGGCTGGCTTCAACACAATTTCCCAAAACCTTTGTGACGCTTTATTGCTATATATCTCACGATTGGCTTGCTTGATATTAGGTTTAACCTTTATGTGCTCTGAAGTCTACATTAGTAGCTATTTTGCTAAATAACTCGTGCAACTTTTTTATGCAACGAAATGATACGACATTTTCAGTAGCTTCCCAAAAATGTGTTTATAGAGATTAAGCTTTTTATAACATATTCTGGTCGGCTTACTGCAAATGTAATCACCATATAGAATTATCTTTACATTCTAATGTAATGCCAATGCATTCTATACAATATCTCTAATGCACTTCGCGCTCTCAATCTGTGAGAGAGTGTGGTGCAAAACCTTGTCTGGCATTGGCAGAACACAGGGCGAACAATACCACTCAGCGAAATATCAATCACGTACGTGCATATTCGTTCACATACGGGAATGAAAGTGAAACATCCCCATACCTGCTTTATTCATGCACGGCGGTTGAAATCAAGGATGTAACGATAGTGGATTTAGCGAAAGCGAATATTGAAATATAGTTTTTGCGAATGCAAATGCGATAGCGAATATTGAAAAAGACATTTTTGCGAAAGCAAATAATATTTGTTGTTTTTTTGCGAATGTCAAAAACTGGTTTACGGAAGTGAACTATTTATGTAGATTAATTCCTACAAACTGCCTTTTAAATTCAATATATGTATTGCTGTTGATTTATTAAATAAAAAAATATTTTTTTAATCCTATAACCAGAACAAACGTATTTGAAAAACCAGCAAGGAATGGCTAAAGTCGGTCGATGCATACTATATCATGCCCTACACCACCTTGTTAGGACAGAATAAGCATATATAATTGCTATATCTGAAATAATTACCTTATACATAAATCCAAGAGTTCGTTCTTAGATCAACGAACTATTCTCGTTCAAGTTTCTTAAAGATCGGTTGAAAATATGATATATGTATCACATAGCATAAATAATCAAAAAATCAATCGTAAAAAATTCAGGCTCCGCTAAAAAACTGTTCCCTGGGGACATTTCCCGGCAGTGTAGTTTAAAACTGTCGTTCAAAATCATTTTTTTTGTTCAAACATTTATGTATACAGTCTATTTTTTGATTGAGGAAGCGAATACTGAAATATATTTTTTGGGGAATGCGAATATTCCATATTTGGTATTTGCGAATGCATAAGCGAATGTTCAAAATGAAGCGAATAATTCGTATTCGCATATGCGTTACATCCCTGGTTCAAATAAACTGCATACTACCTGTTGAGTCGACTACACTCAGCGAAAAATCAATTACGTACGTGCATCTTCGTTCACATACGGGGATGAAAGTGAACCATCCCCATATGTGCCTTATTCATGCACGGCAGTTCAAATAAACCGCACACTACCTGTTGAGTCGTCAATATGGTGAGCCAAAAAGATTTTTTATTAGTTTTGATTTTTTAAAGTGTTCGAAATATTCATCCGTCGTTGATTTCTAAACATCATTATTTCACGCACCTGCCTGTTGCGAATTTTGCACAAAGACCTCGTACCAAAGTGCTGTCAAAGTGCAATTTTAAAGGCCAATGACCTTCAGCTTCGTAATCGTTTCTCAGATTGGGCCTTAGAGCCTATCGAGATATGTACAACGATCATCTCGGATGCTATGTCAACTAGTCAAACTGCCACATCGGGGTATCGGGAAACACACACGTGATCGTCAAGGAGCCAATTGTGGAGCGGCGGCATCATCGACCCCTTTTTGTTTGAAACGGCGTTTCCAGCTGCAGCTGTGAGGCGTTGTAAACCATTTTTTGTGACCGGAGATTGAAGATATGAAGACTTAGACGATCTTTGGTTTCAGCAGGATGGCGCGTCATCGCACCAACACTAGGCCACTATCATTCTTTTGCGCGCCAAGTTCGCTAATCAGCCTCTCGCGATGTCAATTGGACATTTGGAAGCTTTACCGTGAACTACCGATTTTATCTTCTTCTTTATTTGCCAAATGGAAATTCGAATTTTTAGCGATCAATACAATTATTTCATATTTAGAATTTTATACTTTTTCAGCACTTCCGCATGATGCGTTATTGTGAAACCAGCCGAGGAATATTTATTTAAAAGACAATAATTTCAACAAATGTAGTCGTCCGACCGCCCACGTAAGATTACATTCCCGACCAGATGAAGATTAAGAGTCTGAATCGTCATTGGATTGTTCACATAACATCTTCCTTCCGGGTACCCCACAAAAAGTCCAACGATGTCAAATCGTAACAAATTCGAAAAGAAACCAAAATGTTGTCTTTTTTTGCCCTATGACGATTATTTAAGGAAATATAACAATTTTAAGTTATGCTAAGGAAATCCAAAACTTTGAGAAAATGTTAGTGATCTCAAGATTTCATTCTTTCCTCCTTAGGGAGCTTATTTAAGGAAATGTAACTATTTTAAGTTTTGTCAAAATATTGAGTGATTTAAGGAAATATAACAATTTTAAGTTTTGCTAAGATAATCAGAAAGTTTACCAACAAATTAGTAATCTCAACCCTTCGTCCTTTTCACCCCAGGACGCTTATTTAAGTAAATATAACCAATTTAAGTTTTCTCAAAATTTTCAGTAAAAATTAGTTATCGCAATGTTCGTCCTTTTCGCCCTAGGACTCTTATTTAAGGAAATATAACCATTTTAAGTTTTACTCACATTGTCACTAAAAATAAATAATTTCAAATTTCCGTACATCTCCCAAAGATTAAATAAAAATAGAATACCATAGCCTTCTTGTGTTCATATCAACCATTTTAGGTTTTGTGAAAATATTCAGTAATCTATAAAGTTTGTCCTTTTCGCCTTAGGACGCTTAGTTAAGGAAATATAACAATTTTAAGTTATGCTAAGGAAATCCAAAACTTTGAGAAAATGTTAGTGGCCTCAAAATTGCATCCTTTTCGCCATAGGACGCTGATTTAAGGAAGTATAACCATTTTAAATTTTGTCAAAATATTCAGTGATCTCAAAAGTTTGTCCTTTTCGCCCTTTTGCTAAGGAAATCAAAAAGTTGACGAACAAATTAGTAATATCAACACTTCGTCCTTTTCGCCCCAGGACGCTTATTTAAGGAAATATAACCATTTTAAGTTTTCTTTCGCCCTAGGACTCTTAGTTAAGGAAATGTAAACATTTTAAGTTTTCTTTCGCCCTACGACTCTTATTTAAGGAAATGTAAACATTTTAAGTTTTCTTTCGCCCTAGGACTCTTATTTAAGGAAATGTAAACATTTTAAGTTTTTCCCAAATTATCACTAAAAATTAATAATTTCAAATTTTCGTCTCTCTCCCAGATATTAAATAAAAATAGGACGCTTATTAGGGAAATATAACCATTTTAAGTTTTCTTACAATTTTTAGTAAAAATTAGTTATCTAGAAATTCGTCTCTTTCGCCCTAGGACTCTTATTTAAGGAAATGTAAACATTTTAAGTTTTTCCCAAATGATCACTAAAAATTAATAATTTCAAATTTTCGTCCCTCTCCCAGATATTAAATAAAAATAGAATACGGTAGTCCTCTTGTGTTTACATTTGAATATGGTTGATGTAAACTTGTCTTTACATCAACCATATTCAGTGATCTCTAAAGTTTGTCCTTTTCGCCCTAAGACGGTTATTTAAGGAAATATAAAAGTTTTAAGTTTTGCTCAGGAAATCCAAAACTTAGAGAAAATGTTAGTGATCTCAAAATTGCATCCTTTCCTCCCTAGGGCGCTTATTTAAGGAAATGTAACCATTTTAAGCTTTGTTGAAATGTTCAATAACAACTGGAGATCTCAAAATATCGTTCTGTTTGTCCCAGAACGCCTATGTAAGGAAATATTTGCATTTTAAGTTGTTCTAAGAAATCCTGAATTTGTACCCCAAAAATAGTGATTTTAAAATTACGTCCTTTTCGCAATAGGACATTTCTTTAAGCAGATATAAGCATACAAATAGAACCGTTTTAAGATATGCTAAGGAAAATCAAAATTTAGACCAAGAATTAGTGATATAAATGTTCGTCCTTTTCGCCATAGGACGCTTATTTAAGGAAATTCAACCATTTTAAATTTTGTCAAATATTCAGTGATCTCAAAAGTTTATCTTTTTCGCCCCAGGACTAAGGAAATATAACAATTTTAAGTTATGCTAAGGAAATCCAAAACATTGAGAAAATGTTAGTGATCTCAAGATTTCATTCTTTCCTCCGTAGGGCGCTTAGTTAAGGAAGCATAACCATTTTAAGTTTTGTCAAAATACTCAGTGATCTCAAAAGTTTGTCCTTTTCGCCCTAAGACGCTTATTTAAGGAGTTATAACAATTTAACAAGCTAAGGAAAAAAGTTGACCAACAAATTAGGAAACTCTTAGTCTTTTTCGCCCCAGGACGCTTATTCAAAGAAATATAACCATTTAAAGTTTTCTCAAAATTTTCCGTAAAACTGAGTAATCTCAAATTTTAGTTGTTTTTGTCCCATGACGCTTATTTAAGGAAATATAAAAATTTTTAGTTTTTCCCAAGTTGTCACAAAAATTAGTAATTTCAAAATTTCCCCCTCTCCCAGAGATTAACTAAACAAAAATTTCGACGGTCTTCTTTTGTGTTTACGTCAACGAGATGAATGAGATATGAGTTGCGGACTTCGACCCAACTTTGGATAGATAACGTTTTACTTTCAAGTTAACAATGACATCAGTGACTATGGTGCCCCTCTAACTGATGTTGAACTGATGGATTTGGAAGAGAACAAGGAAGAACAGGACGAAGACACATTGAGCGAGGAATGACATGTCTTACTACGGTATACTCTTACGCCCTCAAAATGGACACAAACTTTTTCCTCGGCCCCCGTTACAATTGGAAATTCATTGGACGATGATAAATTGAAGTCGGCCATTCTACAGAAAAATTACACACTTATTTTTCAAACTGCATTTTGCAATTTCCCTTGAGTTTCAAAATCGAAGGTGTGATCTGAGACCCTAAATATTAGGCTCTCTGGCTTGTGCGCACGATATCTCGTATCGAGAGATGAAATAGAGCCACTCATATTCATACAGTTTGTTTTTGCGAATACATGTTTCGTTCTACCCCAAACACATATTCCTTCCATATGTGCTCAATCACTTATTCATGTCCGAACTATGGGTTAATATTGGGAAATGAATCTAAATTTATTTTGAAAAATCCAGTTTGTGAACTTTTTTCTATTTTGAAGTAGGTACATGTGAAATACATGTTTTCAAATCCCTTCGCAGCTCTTTTGTTAAAATTCCTTTTCAAATGAAATTATTTCCCTGAACTCCAAGATAGAAATCTTAAATATGTTTTTTTTTTCAATTCCATTCCGGGATCTCCATATGAATTCATATGGGTATTCTCATATATGTATTTGAGAAAAAAAATAAATCTGGACATATATTTTTTTTTGTATAGTTGTGGGCTGTGGTAGTTTTCCTGTCGTATCACAGTTTGTTACCGCCAGCGTTGTTGCCACAACAATACTCGTAAAATAAAAAAGAACAAGTCACTGACACCTTGATTTTTCCTGCCGTGGTTTCGACTACAGTGATTGATGTCCTTATTTACGATTCGTTGCAATTTTAAGAGAGAGTCATACCGCCATTGGACACTTAAAGTTAACAGATGTTGTACACGTTACAGTCAATTCATGAATTCAGACATATACCGCACTCATGTGAACATATTCATCGGGACACTAGGGTGGTCGAACATTAAAAAAGCAGAAATGGATAGATACGTGTATGATACCGCTGCCAAGTCCAAGCGGCTAGAGCTACAATCTCAAAAATTGGTGGGAGAATAATGTGAGAATTAAATAATTCGAAGAGTGTAGAGTAATCCTTTATATGGACCACACTAATGTCTTATTACCGCAAGCCAATCAGTCGCCTATACAGAAGTGCATATTATAGATTAACCCCATTTACTCCCCAATTTTAAAGTCTGCTTCGGGGGCAATATTTTCTCTCGATTCTGCTGCCGGTGTTGTTGTTGCTTTTGCATTTGTTGTAAATATATTTAACATTAATTATACAAGTGTTTTACATTAATTTTCAAGTGGTTATTGGGTGTGGAGAGTCACTCATTATGGGTTTAATATAACAATTCCCTCGGACGTGTGTGTGTGAGTGGCAGGTGCCACCGAAGTGAACAATGAATGTTCCATCCAAACTTACGGTTGAATGGCTTTAAACCTCAACGACCGGACTGTTGTGGACTATGGGCACTAAATGAGCTAACTTTAAGAGTGCAAAGGAAGAGCTGTAGTAGTTGTATTAAGTTATCTAATTAAAATTATCGATCTAAAGTTGATTACATTACTCGTTGACTTATTATGGTTTTTTGTTGTAATTTTTGTTATGCATGGTGTGGATATTCCTTGTCATAACCATAATAACCGAGTAATCCTTTAATGATGAGATGATTAAAACAAATCCTTTTGCATGCAATTAATTACAATTGTCAGAGCAGTTAAAAAGCAATTAAAGTGAATGAAGAACATATATTTCAAAATTGGCATATCGGTTAAATGGGCCACAGTGAATAAGTCAATAAAGATTAAAGAGCTTTACAACTGACCACCAAATTCAATATGTTAAAATTTTAAATAAATTCTTATGTTTGTTCAAACCTAGAAAATCGACTAGAAGAAATGCATATTACATATTTCAGTTTAAAAAAATAGAATTATAAAGAAGTAAAAGCGGTTGTAAGTTCAAGTAAGGACGGTAGATATTCGCTGTGTATAATTTAAGTAGTAGATATGAAATACAAACAAAAAAATTTCAGTCTAATATTATGGCTCTAATAAGAATATTTGAGAGCGTCGTCTATATGGGAACATATAAAAAAATATTAACTGATTTAAGTATTTTTTGTCAAAAAGTATTGCCAAAATTGATTACATACTGTAAAGTTTCAGCTACATTGCTTATAAAATGAGTTTTTTTTATATGGAAGTAGCAACTTTTGCAAACGACCAGCAGATATAAGAAATATTTCTGCCAAATTTGTTCAAGCTAAGTTTGTTATTACTGACTCTAGCCTGATTTCAATCGACTGACGGACTTAATCATCATAGAACGATCAACTCTCACAAACGATAACATGTTCTCCTACATAAACTGTTGATCGGATTCATTGAACTCTTGAAAGTTCAGATTTTAAGTTTTCTAAATAACGGAGTGACAACATTCCTCATAAAAAAGAAGGCGGATGGAAACTTCTCCTTAGGGAAACACTTTCCTTAGAACCGTAAAATAGGGTGATTTATGACAATTTAGCTTTAGGAAAAAAAGTTCTCTGTCAACATTTCCTCACAACAAACCTCTAAGGAAAGACAGAAAGTAGGGCGGGGCCCTACCAGGGTATGAAGCCGACGCGGCGCAAATCGGCGGCGCGCCACAGCCGGCTATTTATTTCCAGCCGGCGCCGCCGCCGTTTTCAGCGGCTCACATCGGCTGAAACTCAGCCGCCGAACATTATTTAGTGAGTTAAATCGATTTATTTTATGCAACCATGAAAATTAAGAAAGTGACTACTAAGTAATACAATAGGGTCAGAAATTTTAATAAAGTTCATTTTTGCATAAAAATTTATAAAAAGTTTCTAAATTAATCTCGCTATCATTTATTTAAAGAAATTCGTGTTTTGGTTTTTACGGAAAATACAATAGCTCTTGAGCGGCCGAACCAATTTTTACAAAGTCTACGTCGTTCCAGAGAGAAAACAACAGGCGGTATGTCATTCACAATAAATTCTCTTTCACAACAAAGTATAATAAGTAGACATTTATTGAACTTATTTTCGACATTAAATTAAAACTTCCTTAACTTTTCTTAAATTTTTGTGTTAATTTTAGGTTTTGTCATCTAATTGTAAAAATCTTAAAGCGCCATTTTTGCCTGACATTGACATTCGTGCGCCATCGTTTGGTGGAACTTTATCGGCTCAGCCGATTGTTGAAATTTGATTGGCTAAGCTGATCAGCCGCCGCCGCCGATCGGTATTTTTCAATGCGCCGCCGCCGCCGCCGATAATTTTGGTCGGCGTCATTGTCTGGGCCCTACACCTCACTAACAATGCGAAAATGGGCATTGCGATAAGAATTTGGCAGTGTTCATACATGTAATAAGAAAACTCTCTCTCTGCCGAATTTCGTATTGATCGGATATAAAACACGCTTACATGTCAAATCGGGTGAAACGATATATGGGGGCTATATCTAAATCTGAACGTATTTTCTCCGAATTTGGTAGTGTTCATTCACGTAATAAGAAAACTCTCTGCCGATTTTCGTACAGATCGGATGTAAAATAGCGCTTACATGCCAAATCGGGTGAAACATATATATGAGGGATATATCTAAATCTGAAAGGATTTTCCCCTAATTTGGCAGTGCTCATTCATATAATAAGACAACCCTCTCTGCCGAATTTCGTACTGATCGGATATTAAATACGGTTTCTACAGCGCTTACATGTCAAATCGGGTGTAACATATATATGGGGACTATATCTAAATCTGAACCGATTTTCCCCGAATTTGGCTAAGTTCATTCATATAATAAGACAACTCTCTCTGCCGAATTTCGTACTGATAGGATATAAAATACGGTTTCTATAGCGCTTACATGTCAAATCGGGTGTAACATATTGTATATGTGGACTATATCTAAATCTGAACCGATTTTCCCCAAATATTGTATTGTCTCTAAGTAAAACATAAGACTACTCTCTGTCAATTTGTGTACAAATCGGTTCAAAAATGTTGCTTATACTACAGTGCATATATGCCAAATCGGAGGTACATATTTATGGGAGCTATATGTAAATCTGAGCCGATTTTAACCAAATTCAATAGGGATCGTTCTTGGGCCTAAAGAAAGATATGTGCAAAGTTTCGTTGAGATCGGACCATAATTGCGACCTGTACTTTGATTACAAGAATACATCTACAGACAGACGGACATAGCTAAATCGACTCAGAAAGTGATTACGGTATAATACACAATGGGGCTATCTCTCATCATTTTGGGTGTTACAAACAAATGCACAAAGTCATAATACCCTGTACCACAGTGTGGTGTGGGAGCAAACTGTGGAAGTAGACAAACTTATGAAGGATCATATCCTAGACAATAGTCCTCAAAAATGGCAGGAAACTGGCACTTTATTGAATGAGATTGCGAAAGTAACACTAGGACAAGCACAAAAGTCCAACAGGAAACAGTGGATCATGGAAGAAACATGGAAACAGATCGAGCAGAGGAATGCTATAAAAGCACAATTAAGCAACAACAGCTCGTACAAACCACAATACGTCCTAGTAGCCAAAAATATAAAACGAGCAGCAAGGAAAGACAAAAGGCGATACATGGAGAACCTAGCAAAGGAAGCAGAATACGCTGCTGCCGAGAACAACACGAGGGAGTTACATAAGCCCATAAACAAGATAATTAAAAAAAGACCCAATATCAACCAACCTATCCGTAACCAAAATGGAATTCTACTCACGTCCACCGAGGATCAAACAGTAAGGTGGCGAGAGTACTTTGAAAATTTAAGCAACTGTCCAGATCCCTATGACAACGTATTTCTAGACTGTACTGAAATGGAGATAAATACTGATATCAATATCGTTACACCTACAGAGGAAGAAATTAAACCTGCGATCACTAAATTAAAAAATAACAATTCTGCAGGCCAAGATAATATACCACCAGAAATGTTTTTAGCAGACCCGGAAATTTCAGCGAAGATCCTTCACCCACACATTACAAACACATGGATGCGCGAGTCTGTTTGTGACACGTGGACTAGGGGAATTAGAGTTAAAATTCCAAAAAAGTCGATTTGGAAGCTTGTGAAAATTGGAGAGTAATTACCCTCCTTAACGTCATTTACAAAACTTTGGCTACAATTATTCTGGCAAGGATGAACAGGCTGGCTTACGCCCACATCGCAGTTGCGTTGATCAAGTTAACACGCTCAGAATTATAATAGAGCAGTCAGTTGAATGGCGCTCTCCATTATATCTGCTCTTCATCGACTTCAAGAAAGCTTTTGATGCAATAAAAAGGAGTGCAATATGGCATGCACCTGATAAAATCATTAGTATAATAAAAGCCATGTATGCAAACGCAGAACTTCAAGTACTACATAATGGGCAACATAGTAGTCCCTTCATAACGAATATGGGAGTAAGGCAAGGTTGCCCTATTTCGCCATTGCTTTTTGCAGTTGTCCTGGACAACATAATGTTAAAGCTGTTCAAAAAAGAAAGAGGAATCATGTGGGGCTTGCACAGGCATCTTGAAGATTTGGACTATGCTGATGACATCTGTCTACTATCCCATAAGGTGTCCAGCATGCAAGACAAGGTGGATGAGCTCATTCAACCAGCAAAATGCGTTGGACTGGAAGTAAACGCAAAAAAAACTTACGCTATGCGACTGAATAGCAGTAACGAAAGGCACATAAGTATTGAGAATAGGCCAATCCAAAACGTCGATACCTTTTGTTATTTGGGAAGTATTATGTCCATAAATGGTGGGATAGAAGCTGACGTAAAAAACCGAATCAAGAAGGCTAGAACCGCATTTGGCCGACTGCAGAATAGAGAAGCAAGCAAATCACAAGGGCCACACAAATAAAAATATTCAACGCATGTGTCAAATCAATCTTATTATATGGCAGCGAAATATGGCTGTTTACGGAAACGATCAGACAATCTCTGCAATCATTCATAAACAGATGCATCCGAAGCATATGTGGCATTTTCTGGCCCAACACGATTACCAACGAAGACTTATGGAGTATTGCGAACGAAGAACCGGTCGACGCACAAATAAAAAGAAGAAAATGGAGATGGATAGGCCATACGCTGCGAAAGCCACAAGACACAGTAACAAGAATGGCACTAGACTGGAATCCGCAAGGCAGTAGAAGACCTGGACGCTCTGCGATGACCTGGAGAAGAACACTCACGAAAGACCTTGCCAAGATAAACAAATCTTGGGAATTTATTAAAATTAAACGACAAATCTTATTATAAATGTATTGTAGAATAGCCTCCACGCAAATAGGAAATTTCTAATTAGCTTTATAAAATAGACTGGACAAGCTCATTTTGTGGAGTTTGTATAAGATAACGTCTAGAGACAATTTCCAATAAAAATGGGTCGCATGTGTCGATGTTTTAATGTACGAGTTTTACCCATATGAACGGAACTCCAAATATGACTTTGTAAGACTCGGCAACGCTGAACTTTAGTCTTTCCTTGCTTATTTTTAAAACAGTTCGAAAGCCATGTATGGAATGATATAGTACACTGAGAAAAATGTTATCAAAAAATTAAAGAACGGCGCCCATGACGTCCTTAGTCTTTAAAATAAGTAAATTTTATACCTAAAATATAGATAACTTCATTGATATTATGTCAGTTTTCTATATTTGAAGTACAAAACGAACTTATTTCACAGACTAAGGACATCTTTGGAGGAAATCTTTAATTTTAAGACACATTTTATTCTGTGCAGTGCCGTCTCCGTATTGGCTTCCACTTTTTCGGCCACTTTTCTCTGGACTCTAGATAAAAGCATTAGATAAAAGCATTACACTGTACAAAATTTCAAGTACGATTGGCCCCTAATGTCAGTTCTGTTTTGACATTTGTGTAGTAAACACATGCGAAATACACATTAATAAACAATGTTACGCTACACTGCTCCAGAACGCGGAATATTGCTGACTATTTATTTGACCAATAATCGGTCGGTGACTTTGGCACAACGTGAATTTCGTCGCAGATTTCCTGGCCGTCCAACGCCTACTGGTGAAACACTGCGACGTTTAGCCGCTCGCCTCGAAGAGACTGGCACAACACGAGATGCTGCCAGGCGTGGCATACCCCGGAGTAGCCGTTCTGCAGAGAATATTGCTGCTGTAGCCGAGAATGTCATGGAAGCGCCGTCGACATCGACTAGACGACGTGCCACGCAAATGGGTATCAGTCGACGGTCTCTACAGCGAATTTTGGTACAAGATTTGAAGATGTTTCCGTACAAAGTCCAGACGGTGCATCAGCTGTTAGCTGCTGACCGCCAATCGCGTCTAACATACGCTCAAGCCATCCTTAATCACCACCAAGAGGAAGATGATTTTTCATCAAAAATAATCATGAGTGATGAGGCCCATTTCCATCTAAGCAAAATTTACGCTTCTGGGGCACTGAAAATCCGCGTGTAACCCACGAAGAGCCATTACACCCGCTCAAAGTCACTGTATGGTGTGCTGCCTTCGCTGGAGGAGTCATCGGACCTTTTTTCTTCGAAGACGTCGCGGGCCAAACGGTTACTGTGAATGGTGAGCGCTACAGAGCAATGATCAACGAGTTCTATTTGCCGCAACTAGATGAATTGGGATTGGAAAACATTGGTTCCAACAGGACGGTGCAACGGCACACACTGCACGTGCCACAACCGATATGCTGAAGGATGCATTTCCCGGGCGCCTAATCTCCCGTTTTGGCGATTTGCACTGGCCAGCAAGATCGCCTGATTTGACCGCTCCAGACTTATTTTTGTGGGGCTTTTTGAAGTCGCGGGTTTATGTCAACAAGCCTCAGACTCTTGCAGCTCTTAAAGACAATATCCGTCAAGAATGTGAGGACCTATCGCCGGAAGTTTTGGCCAAAGTGATGGAAAATGCCATAAAAAGGGCTCAAATGACAATCAACTGTGGCGGCGGCCATTTACATGACATCATATTCTCGACTTGATGTAAAATAAATTAAAAGACCAAATAAAAATAATCCACAAGAAGAATCAAAGTTTTTCATTTTTTTTAAAGTACAGCCAAAAAACATCGAAGGTTACTTCCGCGCCACCTTGTATTTGTATGCACTGGTATTAAAGTTATAAGCTGGTAACTTTTGGTACAAAATGGTCCATTTGTGTGGGAGGTACCAAAAGGAGCGTGGCGCTAATGCCTATTTTTCACTGTATTTTAGGTACTATTAAACAATTACACTGTACAAAATTGCAAGTCTTTGTATGCACTGGTAATAAAGTTATAAGCTTTTAACTTTTGGTTCAAAATTGTCCATTTGTGGAGGTACCAAAAGGGGTGGGGCAACTTCGCCAATTTTTCTCGAGGTAATTGTGACTAATAAACTAATACTATGTGTAAAATTTCAGAGGGTTCAAATAAGTTGTATAGAATTTATTAAATAATTAATATTTTACTAAATGTTAACCCTTTGTGGGGGAGGTACTAGAAGGAGTGGACCAATATGGCCCATCTTCTAACTTAGCCGGCAATGGAAGAAATTATTACCACATACCAAATTTGAAGCCAATCGATTACTCCTTTCGAGAGTTATCGTGCACACCAGCCAGCAGACAGACAGACGGGCGGACGGACATTGCTCTTTCGACTTAAAATGACCCCAAAACCGATATCCGCCGAACATACTTAGGGTCTTAGGTCACTCCTTCGATGTGTTACACTTTTGGCTCGTAGTAAATGATGTATACCCTCCTCTCTAACACGAGGGGGATAATTAGAGATTTTCACCAAAGATGTCATGTTTTTTGCTATTTTATTTTAAAAATCAATTGTGTTTGCTTCAATTGTGATTGTAAAGTGAAATGTTTGAGGAAAAATGCCAAAAATATGTATAAAAAATAAAAACAAATTTGTGCTCTTTCTTCTCTTAACTACTAATGTCACAAATTTAATCGTTCGTAACTCGAGAAATTTGCTTAAGGGAGGGAAGGAACATCTAGTAGTCTAGTGTTTATGGTTCTCATCATCTTGTTCTGTGTTTATTGTTCTTTGGTTTTTGACCACAGTCCTTCACAAATAAATAAAATATGTATTTTTGCCAGACAGTGCTGATATACCACCAACATTTCCTAGCCATACATCGTTTGTCACCAACTTGGAATATATATGTACGTATGTACATATGTATATATACCAAGTTGGTGACAAATGACATCTTTATTATTCACCCATTAATCCATAATAGTGTATGGATTATTACATTATTCTACCATCATATGATTAAGAGTGAGTGGGTACTTACGCTGTGGCTCCTCCGATATACATACTGCCCTCAAAGGGACCAAACTCCTCCTCCAGCAGCAGATCAACCATTTGATAGTCGGTGTTTATCATAAAGCGGACATGATACTCGTTATAGTCAATCCATATTTTATGCCATTCGCCGCCATTTAACTTGCGATGCGAGTTAATTACCAACTCTCGGGTGGTTCCTGTGCTCAGTGTAAAATTGAATGTCAATTGATAGTCACCGGTTAGGGCGACCATAAAGGAGGGATGAGACGGTCGTATGGGTGGTTGGAACAGCAGAATGGCCTTTTCGCCCGTTGTGCGGAATGAGAAGGCAATGTCGCCCTTACGCCAACCGGGCACTTCAATGTACGATTGGGAGGTGGTAAAGGTTACCACATAGCGTTGAGTATCTGCAATGAGAAACATAGCTATATTATTCGTTCAGACGGGGAATGTTACATTCACCTACTTGTTTCCACACACTCCAAGGGCCCCAGGGTAATTCGGCCCTGGGCTTCATCATCCAGATCCTTTTGCTGCAGGAAATACATGTGTGTGATACCTAAGCTATGGGGTTCCGTATAGTAACCCTCATCCGAGTACCATTTATTTTCCTTAACATCACAGTTGCATGATTGATTGGGATCCACACATGTTTTGTTAACAGAGCACGGGCAGGCACCTCTGGAAAGTAAACAAGAATTCGAGAAAAAGAGAAAAGAAAGAGAGTGGCGATTTAAAAATCCCAACAAAACAAGGAATGCGAAAAGAATGGAAATGTGATTGGAATTACACTAGAAAAAAATTTAAAGTAAATTATAGTTTTTCTTAAATTATTATATAAATTACTTCTACTCTATAGATGCTATAATAAATGAAAATGGTAGAAGCTCTATTTTGAAGAGAAATGCTGTCAGAATTTTTTAATATTAATTATGCATTTTATTTTTGTCTAAAACGTTTATAATAACTTGCTAAATGGTAAAATAAGATCTCATAACCATTAGTTTTTTGAAAATTTGTTTTCCCATAATTTTACCCGAACTTTGCAATTTTTTTGCAAAGTTCACATCGTTTGAAAATAAAATAAAGGTCAATTTCTGGTTGATTAAAAAATTATAACTTTGTTTTCGATTTTTTTAAAACTTTAATTTAAAATAATTGCTATCCCCGAAGGAAAATGTACCAAATTGCCGGACATGCTTTAGCATCTCGCCCATAACTTTTACAAATATGGCGTCCCCCAAAATCCAATTACTGTTTTGGATTTGTGAGAGTCTGGGTCATATTATGGTAGCAATTTGTATACCCTACACCACACTGTGGTACAGGGTATTATAAGTTTGTTTCACGGCAGATGTTTGTAACACCTAAAAATAACACAGCTAGACCCACCTTAAAGTATACCGATCGACTCAGAATCACTAGCTGAGTCGATTTAACCATGTCTGTCCGTCCGTCCGCCTGTCCATGTAAAGTTGTTCGTCGACGACAGGTCGCAATTTCACTCCGATCGTTCTGAAATTTTGCAGTTTAGAGTATTTCGCAGCTGTAAATATTTTATTTTAAAAATAATTTCGAATAAACAAATTTATAATTCTTTTTAATTCAACCAAAAAATGACCCTCTATGTTATTTTTCAAACGACGTGAACTTTGCACAAATCGGTTCAGCCATTCCAGAGCAATTAAAAATTTCGTAAAAACAAAAAACAAATTTTGTTAAAATTTTAAGTGCACATTATCTATGTGCAGAAGACATTGATATCAACGTGAAGAAAATTACCGAGGCTCTTGTAAAATCATTCGAAGATAGTTGCCCACTTCGAGAAAGGAAATCTGCCTTTGAGAAACCCTGGATGACAGGACAAATTCGCTCGATTGGCAAAGATGTCCGCAGACTTTACAACAGAGCTCGACGTAAAAAACAATCAGTATATTGGGACGACTACCACAGAAGACTCAAAGAATACAATAAAATCATTAGATCGGTGAATCGTAACTTCTGGAGGCTTTTCTGTGAACAGGTAGACAGCGTTACCAGCATGTCTAAAATGAAAAAGTTCCTCTCAAAAACTCATGTCCAAACCGAAACACTGGTGGATGAAACGGGTAAAAGGATGGAAACTATAGAGGATACCATAAGGCTCTTGATGAAAACTCATTTTCAGACTGGTAATGCTGGACCAACAGAGGAACAGTTACAGAATGAAAATGTATTGCATCAAGTACCTATTACGGAAATAACAGATGGTATGGTTAAAGAAGCGATAAAAGTTTCTCTCCCTTTAAGGCTGCGGGACCGGATGGAATATTTCCAGCACTTCTGCAGAATGAGGTGGATCTGGTATCAACTCATCCTGCATGCCTAACCCATTCTTATACCCCAACAAACTGGCAGGAATCAAGGGTGGTCTTCATACCAAAGCCTGGCAAGGCGAGCTATACGACCCCAAAGGCTTATCGACCCATTAGCCTAACTTCTTTCCTGTTAAAAACAATGGAGCGAATAATTGATAACATGGCCAAAAGTAAAATAGCAGATGACAGGCTAAAATTCAAACAACACGCCTATGTCAAAGGAAGATCAGTGGAAACAGCTCTGCATGAGGTAGTGCACCACATAGAAGAGTCCTTCAGTAAAGAAATGTATACACTTGCTGTTTGTATAGACATTGAGGGCGCATTTAACAATGTACAGGCCGATACACTTATCCAGTCCTTAGACGAGTTTCAGGTTGACCGGGCGCTGAAAAACTGGATCAACAATATGCCAAGGAATAGGTTTGTGGGTCATATGACGTAAAAATTAGAGACAAGATAAATCTTGGTATACCTCGGGGGGGCATTTTATCGTCTCTTCTATGGGTTACGACGATACACAGTCTCCTAAAAGCCCTCGCCAATGAAGGACTTAAACCAGTCTGTTATGCAGACGACGTTGTAATACTTTTAAGGGGATTCCATCCAAATCTATTATGCAGAAGAGCTGAAGAGGCACTTAACATAGCATATGACTGGGCACAACCAAGGAGATTAAATGTTAACAAAACAGAAATATGTCTATTTACAAGGAAAACGAAGATCCCACGTTTTACACGGCCTCGATTCCTGAATAAGACAATTGCTATAACTAAAAAGGTAAAATAGTTGGGAGTAATCTTGGATCAGAAACTGTACTGGAATAATCATCTTGAAGAAAGAGTTACAAAGGCCCACAGATGTTGGTCGTTTTGCAGAAGAGCTATAGGTTTAAAATGGGGACTACGTCCAAATATGACTCACTGGCTTTACATGAGCGTGATTAGACCAATAATCACCTACGCCTGGGTAGTGTGGTGGACATCAATGGACAAGAAGTGCAACGTAATACCTTTGCAAAAAATTCAACGTATGTGCTGTCTAGGCATAAGCGGGGCATTTAGAACTGCACAAACAAAAGCGTTGGAGAATATACTGCACATCCAACCAATAGACATCCGTATAAAGTATGAGGCAGCCCTCACAGCAAGACGTCTACAAGTGATGGGTGAATGAATAAACCGAGACCACAAGTCATACCATCAGAAGATTTTAGAATCTCTAGGTCACATTCAAACGCCTGAAATCTCCGACCGCATTCCTGAAGTGCGGCTTACAGCTACCTGTGATACGTTTGTGCCAGACAGACGCTCCTGCGAAAATGGAACTTTGGCCCATGTGCCAGTGGGAACCAGATGCTACACGTGTGGTCCAAGCGCGGAGGAAGGACGGGTCTGGGACTTTTTATTGATGAACCAGAAGTCGAACTTCACTTCCGCCTCCCTGACCATAACACGGTATTTCAAGCAGAAGTTCGAGCAATCACGGAGTGTGTGAGCTGGCTCAGTAACACCACAAAGCCTAAATATGCCAACATCTTCACAGATAGCCAAATGGCGATTAAAGCAATAACATCGGAAAGGGTCAAATCCAGAACTGTGTTGGACTATAAAAGAACGATAAATGATTACTCAGCCCGAGCAATCACGGAGTGTGTGAGCTGGCTCAGTAACACCACAAAGCCTAAATATGCCAACATCTTCACAGATAGCCAAATGGCGATTAAAGCAATAACATCGGAAAGGGTCAAATCCAGAACTGTGTTGGACTATAAAAGAACGATAAATGATTACTCAGCCCATGTCAATTGCGTATCTGCTGGGTACAAGGACATAACGGAGTGATTGGAAATGAACGGGCAAACAGCTTGGCTTAAAAGGGCAGAGTACTTCGAGAAATAAACTTGGAAAATTGGAATACTTTCGAAGCCACGAAAAATGAGTTGAAGCACTGGGCAGTGATGGCTCACAAAACTGTGTGGAATAGCGCAACAGTAGGAGCAACTGCAAAGATACTGTGGGGTGACCCAAATGAAAAGAAAACAAGTAGTTTTCTGAAACTAAACAAGATCGAGATTAGTAAGATGATGAGTGTTCTAACAGGACACTCAAGCTTACAGGCACATCTTCATCTCATAGGACTAGCAGGAAACGACGACTGCAGGGCATGCAGAGAAAACATCGAACGATGGAACATTTTCTGTGTCACTGCCCGGCTTTCACACATGCAAGATCCCAACATTTCGGGTCCGACATATTACCAGACTTGACTTATCTCAGAGAATATGACTGGAAGATACTGGGAAAATTCGTGTCTAGTACCGATTTTCTGTAACTAGTGAGGTATAAAAAGATCATAAACAGGCCGAACCACTGTCTTAAGTGGTGAGACGTCAATGGACATGAGACGTCTCCTCTCGTCAACCTAACCTAACCTAAGTGCCCACAAATTGTGGAAAAAAAATGTTTTGTTTTTTTAAACAAATGACTGCGACATCCAATTTTACCATATCGCAATTTTTTGCAGATATCAGGAATGTATTCATCTGCACTTTGGAGAACTTGAAGCATTATGTACACCCATACTCCGAATTACTATACTCACTCCATGTCTTTTACCACCCTTCTCATCACATTTACAACGACCTGGTGTTCTTCAACTGCTCCCAACATTGAATTGCATAGTTTTTGTTTTGTTTGTTGTCCCCCTTCCGGCTAATCACGCTCATCAAATCTAATAGTATCGGAGAACTCCGCTAAATTTCTCTCCCCACAACACCCGACAGCCAAACATCATTACGGACCAAAGGCAGTCAATTACGAAGATGTGCCGTCGTATAACGAGTAGCTGAGAGTGACGAACGAATTGGAATTAGATTTCAACGAGTATGGGGTTTCTCATATTTTCAGATCGATTTTCCCGATTTTTTTGTAATTATCACGATTAGAAAATTAATATCAATCGATACGTGGAAAAAAAAGTTGAAGAAAAGGCAGCGGAAAACTAGTTTTTTGCGTTTGAAAAGTCATTTCTATTCGTTCGTAACTCGAGAAAATGTAAACAAACTTGCGATGGCACATCTTCTATATTCATTGACTTTGTTACGGACAACTCCACGAATTTACTCTACCCACAACACCCGACAGCCACACAAAGTAGTTAGAAGAAGAGTATTTTCTTATAAGTCGTTTATCGACTGTCGCTTTAGTTTTAATAATTTTTGGTACGATCGGTAGTCAGTGGCGTAATAAATTGAAATTAGCAGAAAATGCATATGATTTATTGCAAAAGTGATTATTTTTCGGAACAATTGTAGTTGGACAGTTAAAAGAAATGTGAAATGTGAAAAATTAAAATATGTAGATTGATTGGCGGAAAAGAAAAACAATTATGAACATTCATTCATTCGTTGTCATTACGGTTGAGTTGATATTGTGACATATTAAAGAGAAACAAACCACAAGTAATGAAGTTGGTGTTGGTGTCACACGAAGAACAAAACAAACAAAAATACTCGCCTTTCGTCTCTTTAAGTGTGGTCCAAAGTCAATGAATATAGAAGATGTGCCATCGCATGTTTGTTTACATTTTCTCAAGTTACGAACGAATAGAAATGATTTTTCAAACGCAAAAAACTAGTTTTCCGCTGCCTTTTCTTCAACTTTTTTTTCCACGTATCGATTGATATTAATTTTCTAATCCTGATAATTACAAAAAAATCGGGAAAATCGATCTAAATCTAATTCCTATTCGTTCGTCACTCTCAGCTACTCGTTATACGACGGCACATCTTCGTACTTGACTGCCTTTGGTGTGGTCTGCTGTTTCGCTATTGTGCAAACCTCTCCCCATTCAACTAATGCCTGCAAACAATTGGATAATTGTTAAATAACGTATTGTCCGCGCGATAATTTCTCTATTCTTCCTGGCGACGCTTCAGGGATGAATCGTCATGGCGATCCGTGGCAGATGGATCAAAATCTTCCTAACAACAGTTGGAAGCTGTTTGGGAGATTGGTCATCCGGACCACGATTCTGCGATGGTTCCTAGCGATAATTTGAAGAAGATTCGCTTCTCCAACGCTAAAGCAATTGTTTTACGATCAATTAAAAATTAATGCAATCTTCGTAACCACAGTTGAAAGGTGTTGAGAAGATTAATTGCCCGCGCGATTTGTCCTCGATTAATCCTGGCGATTGTTTGATGTTGACTCGCTTCACCATCATCTTAGCAATAGTTTAGCGATCTGATAAAAATTTATACAATCTTTTTAACAACATTTGGAAGTGGTTCAGTAGATTTATTGTCCGCGAAATGTTTCTACGATGCACGCATTTCTATGCTCTGCTATTGTGATTTTAGGATTTGTGTTTGTTTTTTATTTTGTTGTTTCGTTGAGGACTAACGGTAATAAAATCTTTAAATTTCGAAGTGAGTTGGATAAATTGCCATTTAAGTTTCGCAGCTCAATTGTGACGGGTGTTTTTATCCTAATAATGCAGTCGAAAGGAATTGCAGATAAATAAAGATATGATTGGAGAATTGGCAGTTTATACATTTTTTACAAATAATCACTTATTTTTTCAGAATCAAGCCATTCTAAGAGTTCGTGGAGATGATTTACCGAATTTTTTAGGTTTTGAAATTAGACGTATAATTTTAGATGAGTTGGAGATACAATTTTCATGGAAGAGAAACCTACAATACAAAGTTTTTTTTTCGTTTCCCTAATCAGAGGTAAGCATTTTATAGCCTTTCATTAATCTTCTATTATATTAGTATTATATTTACATTTTCAAATAGAAGCATGTCACCACACATTTCCTGTGCAGTGGATACAAAAATCTGTTCGGTCATCCACCAACGTAAACAAATAAATTTTATATTATTCATGATTTTATTAACTATTACAAAAAATAACGATTTCAATAAATAATAATTTCAATGATATTTTTGAACGTTTTTCTTGGGGTTGTTTTACTTAACGTCGCTTACGAGTCGTCAAAATGAATCGCAAGCAAATTGCTTCGGCGAATCGCTTTAAATTCGCCACAACGATGCGGATAATCAAAACTCGCTATCGACTTACCTTGGCGAATCGCTTTCAATTCGCCACGGCGATGCGGATAATCAAGAAATTATTCCCTTATGACTCTTCTAGGCAACGCCCCTGCGATTCGTCTCTACTCTATCGCAAGCGAATCGTCTTCGTTCATTGCTTACGTTTCTTCTTTGCGAATCGCTTTGATGTCACAATTGCTCAAATGACAATCGCGGCGATCTATCAAGTCTTCCAATTCCAGGAAGAATCTCACGCGATCAAAAATGTTTGCTGGGATCTCTCACACAACTCAATACCACGGACAACTCCCCTAGTTTAATGCCACGCAAAGAAGAGAAAGAGAAGAACATTTTCTCAACTGCCTCTTTAGTTTTTAACAATTTTCGGTGTGATCGGTCAGTGGCGTAATAAATTGAAATTAGCAAAAAAATGTGTATTATTTATAGCAAAATAGATTATATTTCGGAACAATTGTTGTTCGGCAGTTAAAAGAAATGTGAAAAGTGATTGGCGGAAGGTAAAACAATTACATTCGTTTATTCGTCGTCATTTATAGTCGAGTAGATATTTGTATCAACATGAGAGAGATACATAAAAATAAAAAGAAAATAAGTCGTCGTCACACGAAGAACAAACGAAAACATTACTTCGCCCCTTATATCAGGAAGGGTAGGCTGCCGTGTTTGCCTTTGTTCGAGATTCCGTTGTGGTTGGAAAGGGTTCTTTCAAGAAGTTGGACGAGTGTCTGGCTAATTCATATTTCTCAGCTCCTCTGCCGCAGCACTGTTGCCACTGAAACTGTGCGGCGTTTGTTAATGTTATTTAGGTAAGTTGTGATTAGATTTGAAGATTAGAACAGTGCATTGCACAATACGTGTATTTTATTTTCCAATCACACATAGTCAGAAACAATATTAAATATCGCACCTGCTCAACAAAAGGGTAACAACTCAAATTATAAAAAAAAATCAGTAGAGGCTAAAGACGGTTTCCGTAAATATTAATTGTAAAACATTAATATTAACGGAAATATGTCATTGCAAGAAAATACAATTAAAACAAGTAAGAAAGTTCAGTCGGGTAAACCGACTTATGCATCCTTTCACGTTGAGTTTCAAAAGGGGACCAAATTAACCTCTAAAACATAGTTTGTATAATAGATCATGCCTTATGGACCCCTAGTGAAATGAGGAGGATCTTTGTAGAATATTTGAAAGCGCTGACTGCACGGTTTCCCTAATTTTTTTTGGTTTTTCTTAAATCATTGACGAAAATTACACATAAGAATTATAAATACGGCATCGAAATTTTCTACAAAAATATTCATCAAACGATTTTACTGCAATTTTTCTCTCAGTATTTTCGACGAACTAGATTTTTTTTTGTCGAAAAGGACAACCCAAATGTTCTATATCAAATGAATGAAAGCAATCGCCATCAGTTTCGCTTGATATTTGCACTGTGGTTTGTGAACCCATAAAGTTTGTTGCTGTTTGAAAAAATAACCATAATAGTTTTATTGATTTCTGCTTTTGCAATAGACTTGCTCGATTCAAACTTTTGAGAAATAAAAGAGAAGTTGGTCGACATTCGGTATTTTTTCCCGGAAATGAAACTATCTTATACTTTTTCGGCATATAATTGTATCCACGCACAGAGATGAAATAAAATAGGATATTTCCATTTCGCAGGTTTGATTAAAGTTACTATAAAGTTGGAGATAATGTGGCAAAAAAAGATTCCAGCAACGCCAAATTTAAACGACATGAACTAACGGGTTTTCCAATAGGGATGATGAAGTGACGTTTCGGCCATTTGTAATATGTCATGATCTGTCATTTGTTTTTCATTGTATTCAGTAGTGTTTACAATTTCATCATGCAGAGATATACGCAAGAACAACGTTTACAAATATTCAGTTTTATTATCAAAATAGTTGTTCCCCAAAATCCAAAAAAAAACACTTTCCAGTCGACCTACGATCACACCGTTAAGGAGCTAGAGCAAAAATAAACTTTCCGTTCACATTTAAAAATTATGCTAAGTCCATTTTTTTAAAATCCAAAAAATACTTTCCAGTCGACCTACGACCTTGACACCCATGAGCAATATTTTAGCTCTCGTTAAGAGCTATCTTTTTGCCATTGACCGATTGTGGCTACGTGCCACACAGCAAATGAAACAATTGAATTGTTGCGAGTAAAGTTTGGAGACTCGATTATTTCTAGAAATTGTGATATTGAATGGCCTCCAAGAAGTTGTGATTTAACCCCATTAGACTATTTCTTGTGGGGTTATTTGAAGTCATTTGTCTTTCAAAAAAACCAGACTCTCTTCAAGCTTTACAAGTCAATATTGAACGACATACGACTTGATATAATGGAAAAAGTGCTCGAAAATTGGGTTCATCGAATTCGTTCCTGCAGAAGAAGTCTTGGAGGCCATTTTATTTAAAACTTAATTGTATCGATTGTACTTCACATTAAATAAAAAACTTTTTAATTTCCTTAACAATAAGTGTGTTTTTTTTCAAAGAAATCATATCACTCTTATTGGAAAACCCTGTAGAATCATGAAATCTAGTGAGATGGACATAAACTCGGGATAAATCATCATACTTTAATTGGACAAAAAGATATAAATCATTCTAAGAGCTTGAGCTAGAATTGTGAAATTTTATGTGACCACAGCCATTGGGATAAGTAATTTATCCCCATTTAGTACTTGCTGGGAGTAATATCAAGTAAAAGCGTTAAGTTCGGCCATGCCGAATCTTATATACCCTCCACCATGGATAGCATGTGATATCACAAAATAACTCAAACCTAAAGAAATTAACACCGAAAAACACAAAAACAAGTAAGAAAGTTCAGTCGGGTAACCCGACTTATGAATCCCCTCACCATGAGTCAAAAAAAATATTTTTTTTTTAACTATTATCAATTTAAACTGCATTTAATAACTTTAAAGCGTGTTCTGGTATTAAAGTAAGAAGCAAAAAGGTACAAAATGGTCCATTTGTGTGGGAGGTACCAAAAGGGGCGTGCCAATAACGCCAATTTTTCTCTAGACTCTAGGTTGCACTTTTCTGCAAAAAAGTGCAACATTTTCATTGCCCTTTTTCCGAAAACGGCACTTTTGTGATACATTTTTGAAATTTGGTAATTAAGTTACTCGAATTTAGCACAACTAAAATTTCATAATTTCCAAAAAGCGATATTATAGTGCAGTTTTCGGAAAAAGGGCAATGCAAGTGTTGCACTTTTTGCAGAAAAGAATTCGCCATTAATATGGACCGATATCGCCCATTTTCAATCCCAAGTTACCTGCAGCTATAAGAAGTATCCATACCATTTCAGCCACCTAGCTCAAGTATTACAGATTGTAGCGTGATTACAACAGACGGACGGACGGACAGACGAACATGGCTAAATCGACTTAGAATTTTAAGACGATTAAGAATATATACTTTATGGGGTCTCAGATCAATATTTAGAGGTGTTACAAACGGAGTGACAAAATGAATATACCCTTCATCCTATGGTGGAGGGTATAAAAACCGATTTTCGGAAATGCGTACTTTAATTGGACAAAAAAAGATAAATATGGTACCACCGCCAAATTCTAAGGTCTATAGCTAGAATCGTCAAATTTGATGTGACCGTAGCCAATGTGATAATCAATTTTTCCCTTGCAACATCAGTGTTGCCAGAAATTACGGTTTTTAGGGCCAAAAAATTGGACATGACGATTTGACGATTTTTGCCCCGAAATGACGATTTTTTATGAATTTAAAATAAAAGTTAGAAGTTTTAGACAAATTTTTAAATATTAGGGACGATCATTGAAACAAATAAAGTCGGTGGTAGATTCGATCGCATCCAATGATATAACAGGAAAAGTCTCTGGAACTGGGTTATGTTGCAGAATCGGTAGAGGTAATTGCAGTACACATTTTTAAGTATGTGCTATGTCAAAAGTTGGACATGGGAGGTCATTGTTCCAACGAATGGTTTCAGTTAAAATAAATCGTTTGTAATTATTTGTTGATAGAAAGTTGTTTTTTCTTTCAGGTCACAAAGTCAAATCAAATGGGACTTTGTGTGTGGCTAAGTCAAAATATGGACCAATGAGGCCACTTGGTCATGGATAAAATAAAATACAAATTGCCGAATTTTAGCCATTGAGGTCAATACTCGTATGTATTATTTTGGGTAAATTTTAACGCAAATAGCCAAATTTTACAAAGTTCGCCAATAATTCTGCGAATCGGTCTAGGTAAAATTAAATACATATTAATTCAGACTACTCAGTTGGCACTAGTGGTTTCAAATGCGTCGAGAAGTAGAATGTATTGGAAACGTTTGTATGGGGCTATATAAAACCATGGATCTACGGTGGACCATGTGGGTGTGAATGGTTCTATGCTGTCCATGGCTTCTGTGAAGTAAAAATGTATGGGATCCTTCTATTAGATGTTTACCTAAATATAGACCATTTTTATTCCACAGAATCTAATATGCTCAAGAATATTAGATCGGTTCACAACATTTGATTAAGTTCAATTTGAGGATCCGCAAAATCATTTGAGAGTACCTGTGGATATATATCTGTCCCTCAAACATGAAAAAAACTGAAATAACTGGTAAATTTTTGTGTTGACGATTTTTTGACGATTTCGGAAATTTATTTTGACGATTTTTGTGCCCCTATTTTGACGATTTTAGGTCAAATTCGTCTGGCAACACTGGGTAACATACCTAAATTTTAGGTAAAATTTCTTTAAAATGTCCCAAATATAATAATCTCTATCTAATAGCTCACTTTTTGGGTTGAAAAGTACAGCAAAATGGTCCATATCTTCTCATAAGTGATTATTAATGGATTTTCAAAACCATTTTTTTTTTCAATTAGAAAGCATCAATAAGGATTCAAAGGAGGTTCGGTTTTCCAAAACTAATAGCTAACTTTCGTGATTCGAATTTTTTGTCTGAAAGGGGGCTGAAGGTCCCAAATATGGTACCTCTCTCCCAAAGAAGAACTGATAACGAGCAAGAAAGCCCATACGCTCGTCTAATGATGTGATTATAATGGATTGTCAAAACTTGTTTTTGAGTTGAAAGTAGGGATGTAACGAATATTCGCATTCGCATATGCGAGCGCGAATTATCGCATCATTTTAACATTCGCATTCGCAAAAACCATCTTTGGATTATTCGCTTTCGCATTTGCTTTCGCAAAAATATATTTCAGTATTCGCTTCCATTTGTTAAAAGTGTTAAAGCTCCTTATTCCATTCACACACATTTGAAGATATTAATACCACTTCTCTTCAAAACTGTTGAAAAAATATGTTTGTCCTTGTGGTAACAGGAGGTAAAAATATGGAAAACATTCTTAATACTTGAATATCCTGGAAAAGCATCAATTCAGTTCCTTCAATTTGTTGGTACTAAAGGGTCAAACTATTATTCGCATTCGCTTTCGCAAAAATGCATATTTTAATATTCGCTTTCGCATTCACTTTCGCTAAAGTAATTTTCGTAACAAGTATGAAAGTATCAACAATTATTCGAAAGTGGTTCGTTGTCCCAGAACTAATAGCAAACTTCCATAATTCATATTTTTTGTCTGAAATGGGGACTGAAGGCCCAAATATGGTACTCTCTCTCAAAGAAGAACTAAAAGAGAACTTCCGAAATTACTTCTTTTTAAAGGTAGCCTTATGTTCTGGCAGATATAGAATATTAATGGATTTTCGATATTCGTACTTTTTGGCGTTAACAGGGGACAATAAAGGCTAACATATGGTATACTCTCATAGTGGATTTTCTATATTCGTTGGAGTAAAAAGGAGATAAACTGCGAATAAATCTCAGAGAATTAGAATAATTTAATTATGTAAATGTACATCGGTTCGTAAAAATTCATATAACTCTTTGCTGAGTTAATTATTAAATTGATTGCAACATCCATCTCAAGCACTGTGCCCACTTAGATGATGATGTATGGATTTAAATGTGAGTCATGCTTTATGGACTCCACCATCAATGCACCCAAAGCACTGACACTCGCACACGCTCTCCATGCTTGGAGCTTTGGTGTCCCGAACACAAACCATTCAGTCTGTGGTCATAAAAAGGCCGTTAAGGGTCATTTGGAGTTGAATTTAATACGAGTGGTTTTGTGTGTGTGTTTTTTTTTGCTTTTAGACAAACAAACTTTACGATTTATGAGTTTGTAACGATTTGTATATGTTTTGACCAAAACACGAAAAAAAAATCGGTGACCAGAAGGGAGCGGTGGTTTGAGGATTCGAGGATATTGCTAAGCAATTCTCTATAACTTTACTGAGATTGATAGAAAGTGTTGTCAATGGTGTCGTCGAGGGGAAAGGGGATCGGGGCTATTGAACATACCATATATGTACTGTGCAATGGAGAAAAAGTCAGTGAAATGAATTGATTGGTGAGAAAAGCCCCCAAAAAAAGCTACATCATCCTTAGCTTTAGCAAACAAGAAGAGGGGAGATATTTGGGGTAGAGGAGGTGGATGAGGAAGTCCAGTTGCAGCTAGAAGGAAATTGGAAAAAATGAAGAATGTTCCTGATTGCATTCATTTTTCCCCTTATGTTCGTGCAACAACGCAGTCATGGAAACATTTTCAGGGGTACATCCTGGGGGCTTGTGTAGAATGTTGCATGTGGCATAACATCTAAACAACGAACCGAAGTAATGAGTTTAACTTACTTTTATGATAGAGGTTTAGTCGAAT
The DNA here is from genome assembly GCA_963930755.1 of Eudasyphora cyanicolor. Classification (NCBI taxonomy): domain Eukaryota; kingdom Metazoa; phylum Arthropoda; class Insecta; order Diptera; family Muscidae; genus Eudasyphora; species Eudasyphora cyanicolor. The sequence goes on along the minus strand of OZ005735.1, from coordinate 219,038,356 downwards.
GGACAATGAGCTACAATAGTCTTAAAAAACCTGGAATTATAACAAACCTATAGTTCACGTCTAGCACGATCCCTATTAAATATCTGATCGGATCTACATTAACCCTCATATATACATATATGAAATCGTAGTTTACATCTAAGTTTTACCAAATTTTGCACAGAGGAGTTTACTGATCCAAGAATGAAACCTATCGGTTTTTAAGAAATGGTAGTATAGGTCGAAATTGACCACCATAACCTCTAATGTTTAGGCCGGCTTTTTTGGGAAAAGCCTAACAAGTTCTAAACTCAAAAGAAAACTCAATCTGAAATGAATACTGTGACAAGTGTCATTGATTTTGAACACATGTCACTTATCAGCGGTCAGACTACTTTGTATTGTCTTTTAATTAAAAATCTAAAATACACAGACAATATTGGCCATAGCTTAAGGACATTGAGCTGATGTAAATAAAGTAGGGTGTCTCCTAAATCTCGAAAAATCCCCAACAATTTAAAAGGGACATCTGTAGATGGTTTTTTTTGTTTACACTTGAGTGCCTCGTGCACGTAAAACGCATATTTGATGATGACGATGCTGCCAAATCATTCTCCTCTCCCTTTGCTGTTGTGCCCCCTTATACACAGATCTTCTTTTAGTTACAAAAAATCTGTATTATTTGTAAAGAAAATAAAAACAAAATGCATTCCTTACATTTTGTTGGTTGGGTACGAAAGATGTTCCCAAATATGTTTCCAATATTATTTGGTATGCATTCGAGAGATGCTACATCTCTTAGTTTTAGAAATAATATGGCATGAGTGATTTTATGTACGGTCATTACTGCAAGAAAGGATAAAGGGATGAACCAAAAAGGACTTTACAGAGTTTTCTGTAAACCTCGTACCTCCTCCCGAATCAGAAAACCAAAGTAAGTTTATATTTTTATGGTCAATTGCAGAAGATTAATGGTTCGCTTGGACAACAAGGAAGTTTTTCCCAAGTCTATTTGCTTGTTTTTTCGGTTGAAATGTAACTAACCACTGACAGTGAGGGAGAATAAAATAGCAGATTTAGATTGGACATATTTATACCCTACACCACACTGTGGTACAGGGTGTTATAACTTTGTGCATTTGTTTGTAACACCCAAAAGGAGAAGAAATAGACCCATCGTTTATTATACCGATCGACTTAGAATCACTTTCTGAGTCGATTTAGCTATGTCCGTCTGTCCGTCTGTCTGTCTGTCCGTCTGTGCATGTATTCTTGTAATCAAAGTACAGGTCGCAATTATGGTCCGATCTCGACGAAACTTTACACATATCTTTTTTTTGGCCCAAGGACGATCCCTATTGAATTTGGTTAAAATCGGTTCAGATTTAGATATATCCCCCATATATATGTTTGCCCCGATTTGACATGTAAGCGCTGTAAAAACTTTATTTTATATCCGATCAGTATGAAATTCGGCAGGAAAAGGTTTCTTATTACATGAATGAACTCTGTTAAATTTGGAAGAAATCGGTTCAGATTTAGATATAGCCCCCATATATACATTACCCCCGATTTGACATATGGGTATTTCCAGGATGCCGAACGCGACATTCGTACGCCTTTAAAGTGAAACAAAATAAAGAAATCTAACAATTTTTTTTTGTTGTATACATTTTTCGATAGCATTTTAGTAGCACTATATTTAGGGCAAAAGGCAGGTTTGGTCGATTAGTTGCTTTCCGATATATTGGCAAAAAACATGGGATCCCGAACGCGACAAAAAATAGAACTCGTTTTCGACTGCATCTAGAAATATTCAAAAATCTGCGAATTGAAACAGAATTTTTTAATGCAATTTTTTTTAAACTAAAATAGACTAATGTAGTTTTTAATTAGAGGTTGTTATGTTAAAATATATATATTGGATTTTTTTTTGCCGCTCTTAGTGTAAATTCCGCACGCGACATTCCTAACGCGACATTATTTCTCTCACGTAATAATTGCATTTAGAAAAACAAAAGTATAACTTCTACACTTACAAATGTAAGAATAATAATAATAAGGAACACATGTTTGTTAATTTTTTAATTTTAAATTTAATTTTTGTAAATTTAATTTAATTTATTTTTTTTAATTTAATTTTTTTAATTTAATTTCTTTCTGTTTTAATGTTTTCCAAATGTCGTCGTGATGCTTCTTTATTATTATTTTTACTCATCCGCACAAAAAGTAAGCAAATATGAAAAAAAAAATTTTTTTTGTTCTAATATGTCCAACTAAGATGGCGAACGAGACAAACTTTTGATTAAAATTAAAGCTTTCTTGGCAGAAAGAGGTTTCTTATTACATGAAGGAATACTGTTAAATTCGGAGAAAATCGGTTCAGATTTAGATATAGCCCCCATATATACGTTACCCCCAAATTGACTTGTAAGCGCTGTAAAATTTGGAAGAAATCGGTTCAGATTTAGATATAGCCCCCATATATACGTTACCCCCGATTTGACATGTAGGCGCTGTAGAGACTGTATTTTATATGCGATCAGTACGAAATTCGACAGAAGGAGGTCTTTTTACACGAATGAGTATTCAGGGAAGATTGGTTCAGATTTATATTGATTGTTCCTCCTGATTTGGTATCAAACCGCTATAGAAGTTGTATTTTACTTCCGATCATTAAAATTTTCCAGAAAGATGTTTCTCAATTTAGGAACGAATATTGCTTAATTTAGCGATTATCGTTTCAGAATTAGATAATATGTTTCTACCCATTTACCAATTATTCCAAATTATTATGGCAATGGCCCTTATCGCATTGTTAGGGAGGTGTAGGGTATTATATAGTCGGCCCCGCCCGACTTTCTGCCTTTCCTTACTGGTTTTATAATAGCAATTATTACCGCATACATGAAGTCACTCGGTTACTCCTTACGAGTGTTATGAGGCGTTACAGGCATACAAAAATATGTCCGCCTAGCTCAAATGTCTTAAAATGTCCTGAAACATATTCCCAGCAAACATATATGGGTTTAAGGTTACTCCTACCAAGAGCAAAATTTTTTTCTTTATATATTATGTATTTTTCGCTTAGCTGCATTGCACTAATGGGAAAATTATTGCACGTTGTTTCGCTTTTATTGGAAAATATTGTATTAACGTGCATTTAGTTTACAGGCATTTCGCTTAAGTGCACATTTCAGTTAATAGTATTATTTTTCAGTCACTTAAGGGCAGTATTCATATACAATACTAGCTTACCCGGTGCGCTTCGCAGCCCCATCTTTTATCTATTTTCTGTTTAGGGTACTGTAAAATAGCTATACCTCTTTCTTTCAAAATGACATGATTATTACATATGGTGCAAAATGAAGAAGATTTGATTAACTTTATATATAAAATACGAACCCTCGTTTCATTTCTAGTTTATGTTCCAAGAGTTACCCTGACATCATTTTACAATATTTATCCCTTTTCCCACAGTACCTCTGGACGTTGAAAAACTATTTTTTTTGGTTCATACGTTAGCAACTTTCCCCTTGTTTATGTTCCAATACCTACATTCACACCCCGGTACACTATAAAACCATGTTTGTCCCACTGTTTCTATAAAGGTAAAGTAAATCGCTCCATTGTACCACATTTAACCTTTGGTGTGTCATAATTAACCACTTTGCACGATTGTACAATATTTTAAAATGATAATTGATATTTCAAGATCCAAATTCGCAAGCTTAAGCCGTATTTTAACATTTTTGTCCCCTATCTATTTAACTTTTTCCCCACGGTTTAAGTAGAAGAACCTATTTGAAAAACAATTTCTTAGCTTTCACCACATTCAACACCTTTTGCACCACTGTTCCCTATTAAACACTTTTTTATTACACTGTGCTTCTAAAGTGCGAATTTTTATACATATCTGGGACTATTTTGTTCCCTTTTTCCCTACTTACCACATTTAACCATTTTACCGCATTTAACTTTTTTGCTTCACCGTACCATATTTAACCCTTTTTTGCTCGACTAAACCACATTTAACACATTTTTTCCCCTCTGTAACATGTTGAATAATTTTTGCTTGCCCCAACTGCATCATAATTTTAACCTTTCTGCACACCACAGTGCTACTAAAAGCATACATTGAAAAAAACATTCTTATTTCATATTTAACTTACCCTATCTCCCTGCATCCATATTTTTACCCACTGTACTAAATGTACGCTTTGTGACCCACTGTGCTATATTTAACCTTTTGGGTCCACTGAATCAAAACCTTTTTGTGTCCCACTGTACCATCCTAACACATATTTTTCGCCACTGTTCCATAGTTAAAGCTTCTTGTCCCACTGTACCATATTTAACCCATTTTGTCCCACGTTACCATATTCAACTAATTGTGCCCCACTGTACTATAGGTAACTCTTTTTGCCCCCTGTATCATATTAAACCCTTTGTTTCACTGTACCACGTTTAACAGTTTTTGCCCCACAGTACCACATTTAACCCTCTTTGCTCCACTGTACAATATTTAACACAGTTAAGCCCCACTGTACTATATAGTTAACCATTTTTGTCACACTATACCATATTTAACACTTTTTGCTCCACTGTATCATAGTAAATAAATTTTTGCCCCACTGTTCCATAGTTAACGCTTTTTGCCCCACTGTACCATTTTTAACCCATTTTGTTACACGTTACCATATTTTACTTTTTGTGCCCACTGTAACCATTTTTGTCATACTGTACCATAACATATTAACACATTTTTTCCCACTGTTCCATTGTTAAAGCTTTTTGCCCCACTGTGTCATATTAAACGCTTTGACTCACTGTACCATATTTAACAGTTTTTGCCCCACTGTACCATATTTAACCCTCTGTGCTCCACTGTACAATATTTAACACAGTTATGCCCCAATGTACTGTATACTTAACCATTTTTGTCACACTGTACCATATTTAACCATTTTTGCCCCACTGTATCATAGTAAATACATTTTTGCCGCACTGTTCAATATTTAACGCTTTTTGCCCCACTGTACCATTTTTAACCCATTTGACCCACTTTACCATATACATATAACTATTTTTACCCCACTTTACCCTTTTTGCACAACTGTGCCCCATTCAACTCTTTATCTCACTGTACAAAATGTTTACCCACTGTACCATATTTAACAAATGTTTGTCTCACTGTACCGTACTCGTATTTAAAATGTGTCTCCACGCTAGCGTACTTAAAACTTTTTCCCCGACTGTAACATATTTAATCATATTTTCTCCACTCCACTATTTAACCGTTATTGACCACAGTGCTCCTAAAAACATATAAATTCTTCACATCTCATGTTTAAGTTCCAATTTTGGCAGATTGTTCCCTTTTTTCCGCATGCTCCATAATTAACCCGTCGTGTCCCACTGTGCCTCTTAAAGTTAGAATTACTAAAAATCAATTCCAATCTCTAGTTTATGTTCCAAAAGTTACCCTGGAACCATTGATCCATGTTTGACATTTTTAAGCCACTGTACTATATTTTACACTTTGCCCCACTGTGCCCCGAAAACTACGAATACAAAAAAAAAAACTTACTACCCCGATCAGTTGTCATAAAGACACCCCTCGCTTCAATTTTCACCATTCTAATATTAGGCTTTAAATTTGGCGGTGATACCATATTTATACCTTTCTGTCCCACTGTGCCTCTAAATTTTTAAAACAATCACTCCTTGTTCTTGTTTACGTCCCAAGAGCTACTCTCACACCAAATTTCACGATTCTAGGTCTTGCTATTTGGATTTGGATTTGGCTGTTGTACCACATTCTTCCCTTTTCACCCCACTGTGTACGTATATGTTCGAAATTCGAAAAATCCTGTCAATTTCAGAGTCTACCTCATAAGAGCTACCCTCACACCAAATTTCACGATTCTAGCTCTTGCCATTTGATTTGGCTGTTGTACTACATTTATCCCATTTTTCCCTTCTTACCCCACTGTGTGCGTACATGTTCGAATTGCGAAAAATCTTGCCAATTTCAGAGTCTACCTCATAAGGGCTACCATCACAAAATATTTCACGATTCTAGCTCATGCCATTTGGATTTGGCTGATGTACCACATTTATCACTTTTTACCCCACTGTGTGGGTAAATGTTCGAATTTCGAAAAATCCTGCCAATTTATGAGTCTACCTCCTAAGGGCTACCCTCATACCAAATTTCAAGATTCTAGCTCATTTCGTTTAGATTTGGCGGTGGTACCATATTTATCCCTTTTTGCCCAATTGTGCGGCTAATAGTACGAATTTCGAAAAATCCCGCCTTATTGCTCGTCTACGTCCCAAGGACTACCCTCCCACCAAATTTCATGATTCTAGCTTCAGCCGTTTGGCCTGGGCGATGATCAGTCAGTCATTCAGTCAGTCATCCAGTCAGGCAACAATTTTATATATATAGATATTACAGAGAGAACTTGGGAGAAAATCAAAAATGTTTGTAACTGCTGTCCACAACTATATGAGAACAATTTAGAGAGAAGAAAGCTCTTTATTTTCGGTAAATTTTGTTATTGTTATAAAAACAATTAGCAAAGAAAATAATTTCTTCCGAACGTTTGTCTTTGCTATGATTTTGATTACGTTGTGATGAAATTGAATCAACATTTCGCTTAAGCGCCCATAAGTCAGGTATGTGGATCGGATAAGTACACATTTGTGCAGCTAAGTGAATACCGCATTGAAAAATTGTTCACTAAGTGCGCAATTGCTATTTAACTGCAATATTGCTCTTTAACTGTTCCCCGAGTGTCATTTCGTTTTGGTCAATTGTGTTTTGTATCGGTTCAAGTTCTTCGTTTTCTTCGCAAAATTTGCACAAAAAAATGTGTGCAAAAGAAGAATATTTCTTATTTTACCATGAGTTTACGCTTGGCAGATCTGCTGCGTAAATCAAGAATTGGAGAAATGTTTTAAAGTTTTCCTGCTTTAGTTTATTTTTCTTGTTGTTTAGTTATTTTCAAACAAAAACAAAAACGCTGTTGATTGTGTTATGGTAACTTATTAAAGTTTTGCACCATTAGGTTTGTCTACATTTGTTGTTTATGACCTAAACCATAGAAGAGATCATTCTCTACCATTAAAAACATGTGCGGACATCCCTGAACATTTTTAAGGTCAATCAATTAATTGACAAAACTTATTTTCTAAATATTTTATCAGGTATTTTGAAATAAATTTGGGAAATTGGAAAATATATAGGTAACAAAAGTTGAATTTTTTTATAAGTTATTTACAAGCATATAATAATATCATTTGGGAGGATTGGCCGAAGTGTTTGGGAAAAATCTCTTTCAGGACATATAAGGTCATTTGAACTATGTCTGTCTGTCCGTATTTTCTTCCTAATGAGTGTAATTGCCACACTATTCTTGGTACCTTCCATATAAATATAGGCATATTTGTCAATTAACAGCTCCATACAAATTGACATATTCATTTCCCCACAACTTGTGTATAAATTATTTCAATATTTTCAAATTAAGTATTTTATATTACATTTTTAATGACTTTTGTCTGACAATGAATGGGTAAAATTCTCCGCCTACATCATGCAAGAAAAAAATGTTTGTGTCCGCAACCGAAAACCTTTTTTGTATAACCGAAACTTTTGAAACATAATATTTTATGAAACCAAAACTAAAATTTTTGAATGCTAGCATCCTAATGAAGAAAACAATGCATATTAATCTATGGATAAATGTATAAATTATGACCCATATTGTAAAAGTAAGGGAAATTCAGAAAATATTTTTTATATTTTTATTTGGGTCATTTTGTTTGGGATGTATCAACAGAAGTATCCAAAAGACTATGGGTACTATGAAACCATTACACTGCACAAAATTTCAAGTATTTGTATGGACTGGAGCAAAAGTTATAAGCCGTTTATTTCTTGTGCAAAATGTTCCATTTGTAGGGAAGGTACCAACAGGGCGTGGCAACTTCGCACATTTTTTCTTAAAGTAATATCGACCAAGAAACTAATACTACGAGGGTTGCTATTTATATTTCGGTCCTGGAAATGCTGGTGTTGCCATATGAAAACTGGAACTTCCATTGGAAAGTATGACATTTTTTAGCATAACTTCACTCAGACCGTTTTGTCATTTGAGAGCGAATTGTTTTGGTTACAGTGTGTTGAAAATTCACCTCCAAAACATGTTTTTTTAACGCTTCGACAGCTGCTTCGGGCGTCGAAAAACGTTGACCAAGCAGTTTTTTCTTGAAGTGAGTGAATAAGAATAAGTCATTGGGTGTCAAATCAGGGCTGTACGGCGGATGAGCCATCAATTCGACGATTTGGCCGGTCAAAAAGGCGCTGGTTTGAGCCGATGTGTGAGAGCTCGCATTGTCATGGTGCACAATGATTCGTCTTCACTTGTTCGTTTTTCCAATTTCTCCGAAGACTTCAGGCAAACAAATTGTTGTGTACCACTCAGAATTGACCGTGCTACGTCGCTCAAGCGGAACAGTCGCCACATGACCAGTTTTGGCGAAGAAACAGGCGACCATTTTCTTCGAAGTGCTTCTTCCACGAACAACTTTCGTTGAATTTGGCTCGTCTTCAAAGACCCACACGGTCGATTGCTATTTTGTTTCGGGCTCATACGCATAGATCCAAGATTCACCTGTGACGATATTATTAACGTCTTTTTAAAAAGTCGCGATCGTATTTTTATACCCTCACTTTAGTGTGACGAGGGTATATATCATTTGCTACGGAAAAAAGTGTAACACATCGAAGGAGTGACCTAAGACCCCAAGTATGTTCGGCGGAAATCCGTTTTGGGTCATTTTAAGTCGAATGAGCAATGTCCGTCCGTCTGTCTGTCTGTCTGCTGGCTGGTGCGCACGATAACTCTCGAAAGGAGTAACCGATTGACTTCAAATTTCGTATGTGGTAATATTTTTTTCTATCTCCGGCTAAGTTCGAAGATGGGCCATATTGGTCCACTCCTTCTGGTACCTCCCCCACAAAGGGTTAAAATGTTGTGAAATATTGATTCTTTAATAACTGCTATTATACGTATTCGAATCTTCTGAAATTCCACACATAGTATTAGTTTGTTAGTCGCTATCAACTCGAGAAAAATGGGCGAAATTGCCACGCCCCTTTTGGTACCTCCCACACAAATGCACCATTTTGCACTAAAAGTTAAAAGCTTATGACATTAATACCAGTGTTTAAAAATACTTGAAATTTTGTACAGTGTAATGCTTTTATAGTGCCTACAGTCCAGTGAAAAATGGGCGTTATTGCCGCGCCCATTTTGGTACCTCCCACACAAATGCACCATTTTGCACCAAAAGTTAACAGTTTATAAAATTAATATCAGTGTATACAATTACTTGAAATTTTATACAGTGTAATGCTTTAATAATGTCTATAGTCCAGTGAAAAATGAGCGTTATCACCACGTCCCTTTTTGTACCTCCCACACAAAATGGCCAAATTATACCAAAATTTAATATCTCAACGTTGATATACCAGTCCATATAAATGGTTACAAGTCGGCACAGTGCAATGTATTTAAAGTATCTACTGTTCAGCAAAATAAAGGTGTATTTCTTAAACCCCCTCTGGTACCTCCCACAAAAATTGACAGAATAATTTGTGTAATATTCAATATTACATTACTCACAAAGTGAGGGTATACCTTAGTCGGTTTACCCGACTGAAACTTTCTTACTTGTTTCAAAATTTCTTTGCACCAATCGACACGAGCCTTTTTTTGAGCGATTGTCAAATTGGGCGGAATCCAACGAGAACAAACCTTTTTACGGCCAGGTGTTCATGCAATATCGAATGTATGCTGGTGGAAGAAATGCCCAAGGATGCCTCTATCTCACGGTATGTCACATGACGATCTTGCATTATCAGTTCACGCACGACATCAATGTTCTCTGACACAACAGCCGTTTTTGGACCTTCGTCTTTCACGACCTTCGCCTTTGAGCGAGCGTCGGCCACGATTGAATTTATTAAACCAGTTTTCACAGTGCTATAGGATGGTGTTTCATCGCCATACAAAGATTTAAGTTCATCGATGCACTCTTGTCGTGATAATCCACGTCGAAAGTTGTGAAAAATTATCGCACATGAACATGAACATTTTCACGAGTTAATTCCATTTTTTTGCCAAATTGATTTTTTCAAATCACTGTAAACAACACAAATGATGGTCGTACGTCAAAACGTTCTGAGTACGTTTATGCTAAAAAATGTCAAACTTTCCAATGGAAATGTCAGATGGCGCTAGGCAACACTTAGTGTTGCCTTGGCCAGAAATATATATAGCAACCCTCGTATAAAGAAATTCCATACAAATTTAAAAAATGCATCAAACTTGGATCGCCTCTCCTAAAAAACTACATTTTTGCACTAAGAATAGTTTAGATATCTCAATATGTATGTATGTATATATTCCATCCGCTTTGGTATCAAAGTGCTATAGAAGCTTTATTTAACATCCGATTGTTATGAAATTTGGCAGAGTAAAGTTCTTTGACACAGAATCGAACCAATTTTGATGAAAATCTGTCCATATTTATAATGGGGGGGATTTCATTTACATATGTCAAGTGAGTCAAGAGATTTTGTCAACGTTTTTCAACAATGAAAACTCGTTTTGACATTTTTGTCCAAATCTATACATATATTTTTTTGGTTTTTGCTCAAATGTAAGCTGAGGTCTTTTCCTTCAAAAGCTTTGTGGTCTATTAGTGGGTTGGAACTTGCCTATATATAACCAGTAAGGAAAGGCAGAAAGTCGGGCGGGGCCGACTATATAATACCCTACACCACTCTCGTAATATTGAATAACTCTGATATATAAATTTTGTAATTCATGTATAAATTGTTTACATAAATTTACTTTTGGGACATTTTATACTTAAATAATACCCTGTACCACAGTGTGGTGTAGGGTATAAAAACGATTGGATCTAAAGAGCCAAATCGGATGAAACATATATATGGGAGCTATAGCAAAATCTTTACCGATTTTCTTCAAATTCGGCAATGTTGGTTCATGGATCAAGAAACTCTACCATTCTAAATTTCAAAACGATTGGATGTAAAATGCAGCTTTTATAGGACTAAAGGGCTAAATCGGACGAAACATATATATGGGAGCTATAGCTAAATCTTAACCGATTTTCTTCAAATTCGGCAGTGTTGGTTCATGGATCAAGAAACTCTACCATTCTAAATTTCAAAATGATTGGATGTAAAATACAGCTTCTACAGGACTAAAGGGCCAAATCGGACGAAACATATGGGAGCTATAGCTAAATCTTAACCGATTTTTTTCAAATTCGGTAGTGTTGGTTCATGGATCAAGAAACTCTACCATTCTAAATTTCAAAACGATTGGATGTAAAATACAGCTTCTATAGGACTAAAGGGCCAAATCGGACGAAAGATATATATGGGAGCTATATCTAAATCTGAACCGATTTCAACCAAATTCAATAGCGATCTTAACAGCCGCGAAATACTCTAAACTGCAAAATTTCAGAACGATCGGAGTGAAATTGCGACCTGTAGTCGACGAGCAACTTTACATGGACAGACGGACGGACGGACATCGTTAAATCGACTCAGCTAGTGATTCTGAGTCGATCGGTATACTTTAAGGTGGGTCTAGCTGTGTTAGTTTCAGGTGTTACAAACATCTGCCGTGAAACAAACTTATAATACCCTGTACCACAGTGTGGTGTAGGGTATACAAATTAAATAGCCTCTAATAACATTTGTTTATATCATTAGCGGTTTCAAAGATATCTTACTTATTATCTTTTCTTCAGGATGTTCTCATATTCTCATATTCTCTTAGCTATCAGATTTTAAGATAAAATAAGAAAAACATTTTTCGATGTTTTAATGACGCTATTATTTAAAAATTATTAAAATTTTCTCAAAAAATAGGATTTTTTCAATGTATTGCAAAATACCTTTGAAACAGCTGATGGGATGAAAAAATTCATGAGAAGAAGGTGAAGGCTATTTAATTTTAACATATATACAAGCTCCATCCACTAATAGACCACAAAGCTCTTGAAGAAAAATACCTAAAAAATATACTTTTAGACAAGAAAGTAAAAACAAGTTTTAATTGTGCAAAAAAATTTGCTTTCTATCACTGTATAGAAGCAAGTTGGCCTTGAGCCGAGAGAGTATCTCATTTTAAATCATTTTTTAAAAATGTCATCGAGATCGGATTTTTCTGCAAAATTTTCTTGAAATTGCATTTTTCTAGAAAAATTGTTAAATTTAATTCTCTAGAAAATTTTATTAAAATTGCATTTCTCTACAAAATTTCTTTAAAATAATTTTTTTCTAGAACATTTTGTTGACATTTCAAAGGTCGATGAGCCACCGAACGAAATAAAGATCCATGAATGAGTCGTTTAAAGGATGAGTTGTTGACATGCCCGGTGAAGGAAATGTTCTGGAAAAATTAAATTTCGAAGACATTTTACAGAAAAATACATATTCAACAAAATTTTACAGATATATGCAATTTCGATAAAATGTTCAAAAAATGTTTGGATTTGTTTGTTTGGCTTGAGGTCCGTGGTAAATAAAAGACAACACTTTTATTTAGTACTACCTTAAACCGGTGCGCTTCGCAGCCCCATTATTTATTTATTTTTCTCTTAGGATACTGTAGAATAGTTATACTTATTTCTTTCAAAAACAAATGACTATTCCATATAGGGGGAAAATTATCTTGATTATGTTCCTGGCATCAAGGTACAATATTTATCCCATTTCCTTTCTCTGCCTCTAAACGTCAAAAACTATTTTTGGACCATATTTTACCTTTTTCCCCTAGTTTATGTTCCAATAGCTACATTCACACCCTGATACAATATAAAACAATCTTTGCCCCACCGTGTCTTTAAATGTTTTAATTTAAAAAAAAGGAAAAATGAATGCCTAGTTTAAGTTGCAAGACTTACAATTAGCACTGGGATCAATCATATTTAATCATTTTCGCTCCATTCATTCAACCCAATGTGTCGTAATTTACCATTTGTGCACCACTGTTCATCATTAAATCGTTTTTGCCCCAACTGTGCCACTAAAAGTGTGCATTTAGAGAAATCATAGTTTATATTCCAAGAGCCATTCGCAATCTATCTATGACATTTTTAAGTTTTTTCCATACCATGCCTTATTTAACTTTTTTTCCTCGGTTTCCACTGTTCATCTAAAGTATGAAGTTGTACATATATCTTGGACTATATATACAACTTTTTCCCCACTTACCTCATTTACCATTTTGCCACACTTTACAGTATTTAAACATTTTTTACCCCACTCTACCATATTTAAACCTTCTTGCTTCACTGTACCACATTTAACCTTTTTTGCTATACTCAACCCTATTTAACAACTTTTAGCCACTCTGCATCATAATAATAAACATTAACTAAAATCATAACATTTGAAAAAAATGACTTCTTATCTCATATTTATGTTCCAGCTGTTGTGCTCTCTCCCTAGAACCATGATGTTGTCCATATTTATAACCATTTTGTATTACAATGCCATATTTAACCATTTTTGTCCTTTTGTAGCATTTTTAACCATTTTTTCCCCACTGTACCATATTTAACCCTTTTTTGACCCACTGTATAATAGTCAACCATTTTTGTCACATTGTACAATATTTAATCATTTTTGCCTCACTATTTCCGAGGTAACGCTTTTGGGCCCACTGTACCATATTTAACCCATTTTGTCTCACTTTACCATCTTTAACTATATTTTCCCCGCTGTACTATGGTTAACCCTTTTTTGTCCCATTGTGCAATATTAAACCATTTGTCTCCCTGTAACATATTTAACACTTTTTGCCCCACAGTTCCATATTTAATCCTATTTGATCCACTGTATCCTATTTAACACCTTTTTGCCCCATTTTGAGACACCGTACAATAGTTAACCGTTTTTGTCACACTGTACCATATTTAATCCTTTTTGCCCCACTGTATCAAATTTAATCCTTTTTGCCCCACTGTATCATAGTTAAAAAATTTTTGCCCCACCGTACCATATTTAATCCATTTTGTATTACTTTACCATATTTAACTATTTTTGCCCCACTGTACCATACATAACCCTTTTTGCTCCACTGCGCCATATTTAACCCTTTTTGTCTCACTGTACCATACGTAATCCTCTTTGCCCCACTGTATCATAGATAATACATTTTTGCCGCACTCTACCGTATCTAACCCTTTTTGTCTCACTGTACCATATTTAAAATTTGTCCCCACTCTACCATACTTAACTGTACCATACTTAATCACATTTTATCCACTGTACCATTTTTGTCCACTATACATTATTTAATGTTTTTGACCCACTGTGCTCTTCACATCTCATAATTAACCCGTTTTTCCCCACTATGCCTCTTAAAGTTAGAATTTCCAAAAATCACTTCCGATCTCTAGTTTATGTTACAAAATCTAAACCGATCCGTTATCCTAAGGACATCCCACGCTTCAATTTTCACTATTCTAATTCTAGGCGTTAAAGTTGATGGTGGTACCATATTTATCACATTTTGTTCCACTTTGCCCCTAAAATTTTCCAAAAAATCGCTCCTTGTTCTAGTTTACGTCCCAAGAGGTACTCTCAAGAAAATTTCACGATTCTAGCTCTGACCATTTGGAGTTGGATGTTATACCACATTTATCCCTTTTTACCCCACTCTGCGCGTAAATGTTCGGAATTTAAAAAAATCCAGTCAATTTCTGGGTCTACCTCATAAGGGCTACCCTCATACCAAATTTCACTATTCTAGCTCATTCCGTTTATATTTGGCGGTGGTACCATATTTATCCCTTTTTGCCCCATTGTGCGGGTAATAGTACGAATTTCGAAAAAATCCCGTCTTATTGCACGTCTACATCCCAAGGGCTAGTATGGTACCATATTTATGACATTTTGTTCCACTGTGCCCCTACAATTTTCCAAAAAGTCGCTCCTTGTTCTAGATTACGTCCCAAGAGCTACTCTCCCACCAAAATTCATGATTCTAGCTTTAGCCGTTTGGCCTGGGCGATGAACAGACAGTCAGTCAGCCAGTCACGCAACAATTTTATATTTATATATGGGTGATTCCAACGGAACGGGTGTGACATTGTTACTCAGTATTTTCCTGATTTTTATCTATATAATTTAAAACGACAACTCACAATAGGTGATTTATGTAGATATTCATAACAAAGAAAGTAGATTTATAAAGAAGTTCCGTCCCGTAGCGAGTATTCTATCAGTGACGAACGAATAGAAATTTGATTTCGGCGAGTGATTTTTTTGAGCATTTTAAGACCGATTTTCGAAATTTTTTTGTAATTATCATATTTAGAAAATTAATATCGTTCGTTAAGTACCAAAAAAGTTCAAAAAAAGACTCCAGAAAACTATTTTTTTCGCGTTTCAAAATCATTCCTATTCGTTCGTAACTCACGCAAATGTAAACAAAGTCACGACGGAACATCTTTATAAATCTACTTTCTTTGATTCATAAGTGTTACCTACTGACATGCAACAAATATGGTTGATATATTACCGTAACGGGTGTGACCGTAGGTTTTGATAAAATCTTGATCAGCCGCTTTCTTTATTGCATACTGTAAAATTTTTCTATGTACTGCCAACAAAAAAAATTTGTTGGTATCTCGAGAGTATAGTGAATATTGTAGACTTCATTCCAAACAATTTAAATTATTATTCCATTTGTAGTAAATATTTTTATATGTAACGGGTGTGACATAGTCTCAATCTGCAGGAGTAATAAGTAGATCGAAATATTGTCCAGGATTTATTAGCTAACATGCATCTATTAAACTAGTTTTTTTCTGCGAAAAACAAAATCGAAGTCGTTTTATTCACTAAATCATATTCATATTGCCGACTTTCTTTATCACATAGAGTAAAAACTTACAAAAACAAAATTCGTTACCAAAAACAAGTTTTGACATCTTAAAAACTCTTTCTCTTTTGTATCAATGTTTATGACAATGCTATTTTTCATTTTCTACAAAGAATAAGTTGCTGAATTAGAATACGCTGTGCGTCCTGCTAGAATATTATAAGCAGAAATCTTCTCAAAATAATGTTTAGGTCGGTTATTCTTGATTTTTTTAGTTTTCCACCTATTATCTAAAATATATTGATATTTTTTAACTCCATTTGAGAAGTTTAGGTTAAAGTGGCAGCCGTATTTTTTTATAAAAGCTCACATAGACCAGCTTAGGTCCCTAGTGTTTAGGTTTAGGTTAGGGTGGTATTTGGTATGGTATTTGAGAAGTATTCTCATGCCTTTTATTCCAGAACCAATCAAAACCTTGTATCATTGAATGGACTGATTTAAAATGACCTTATGGACCTTCACTGCCGCACACATCCTTCTCTGAATGATTGCCCCTATACTATCTATTTATTTTTTCAATTTATACTGAAACTTCTGCTTTCTTTTATTTAATTTCATACTTGACATAAAATTAATAAATATAAAATATTTTAAAATCGATTCAAAATTATTTACGGTCTTTGCGTAACGGGTGTGAATGCAAATTCTACCGTAAGTATTGCAATGATACTGAAACATTTTGATTCACTTTATACTAAATAACCTTGACCTAACTTACACAAAATATGATATATGCGTATCTACATAAAATGTATTAAATTTAACTTTTTGTATATTTTCGGTATCGGGTGTGACAAACAAAACACTCCAAGATACAAAACCGTTTGCGGGCACTGAATATTTTCCAACAGTTACGAATTTCACACTAAACTACAGTTAAGGATGCGTACTTTCTTGTAGTCAAAAGAAAAATTTCAGAAAATAAAAAAATATGTCGAAAAATAGCTCATGTCAGTTCAACAGTAAAATTAGTGCATACAGCAATTTTAGAAAACTCATTGCTAGGAAAAAAAACTATTCCTAAATTTCTTCATGAATTTCTAAAATTCAATTGTTCGTGATTAGAGTGATCAAAACCGGTTTAAAATAAACCGGCCCACCGGTTTTTTGCTTCCACCGTCCCCGGTTTTTATAAAAATCATGAATTTCGAACAACCGGTGCAACCGGTTTTTTTCGTTTGTTTCCACCGGTTTTCCGGTTTTTTTATTATCACTAAAATATTAAAAATTATTTAGAACTTTATATACAAAATATCACAAATTAAGATAATAATATGAAAGATCTCCTTATATGGCCTAAAAAGACTCGGCAACTTTGCTATAATCCGAAGCCATTCACCAATTTCTATACAAATTACAAAAATTTAAAGAAAATAAATGATTCATACGCGCAGAAGTTATGTGAAAAGTAAACGCATTCTCCCACTTCCAAACCGAAACAAAAACAAGTAAGAAAATTTCATTTGGGTAAACCGACTAGTGTATACTCTTATATATTTATATGTATACTCGTATATACCCACCTGCACTAAAGTGTGTATATAAAATATATATGTATTAAGATTTAATACCTCTATTAAATATTCTATTTAATATCCCGAAATACTAATATTTTCTTGACTGAACTACATAAGGGGAATTTCATGTCAAGTGAGTTAATTTTCAAAAGGGATGTCTTCTGTCGGGATGAAAATTGCACCAAGAAGCCCTATCAGATAGTAGTTATGCGACACAATTCCAACGAAATCGGTTAAGGACGTTCCGAGTTGGAGGGTGTCAAATATTGACATTTTTGTCAAACGGTTGTTTTCCCATCTGAAATGCTAAAATGTTTGGTTGAACGTTAATTTTTTTTCAGAGGTTTATATTTATTTTGATATATCAAGATTAATAGGTCAAAGTAATGAAAATATATTTGCTAATTTTTTTAAAAGGTTGAAAAAAAGACTATCGAAAACACTTTTGGAAAATGTTTCTAAATACAATAGCTAATTAGTTATAAGTATGAGATAAAAGGACCGTTTGACTCAAATGACAATATTCATCACAATCCAACTCATAACTACTATCCAACAGGACTAAATTTGGTGCAAGATTCCTGATCAGAAGACATCGCTTTTAAAAATTTAATATTAAAAAATTGCCTTTTTTGTTATTAAAAAGGAAAATGTTTTTCAAACGGCAATTTCATACTGTTTTGTTATGCAGAAAAAAAAACGGGTTCTACCGGCTTCCCCGGTTTTCTTCGAAGAAAAAACCCGTCCACCGGTTATTTTATAACTAAAATAAACCATCCACCGGTTTTTTATTTTTTCAAAAAAACCGGTTTTTTGATCACTCTATTCGTGATGTCCGTTATGGTATTTTTTTTTGCAAAAATCTGATTTATTTTTTTATGTGTGATGGGGTCAGTTTACGTGGAATCACCCATATAGATTTATTTATTTTTATTTCAGGAGCAATCTATCACACAAAAACACGAATTATTACAATGAAACAATGACAATAAAAACATTTTCACGATAAGTATTTACATTTAATATTGTTGTAACAAAAATAGTCCTTCACTGTGTTAGCTTTCGTTAGTTACTGTCTAATTTTCCGTTTATGTTTTTCTATTGTATGCCTGTAGATTTGAGCACAGTCGTCAGAGTCTCTCTTAAAATTCAGTCTCTTTTCTGGTGAAACGTCGATGGTATGTAGCATCGCTAACATGTATCTCCTTCCGTAATGTCTCTCTTGCGTTAGTATCTCAACGTCGTCATAGTTAGGTTTGTGTCCGGTTGTGCAGTTTTGTTCAATGGGTTTGTGAAGAGCTTTCTAATCCGATCTGTGAGATGATAGTCTAGCTTTACGTTTTGTTTTTGCAGTACCGACATATACCCTCTGGCATATGTCGGACTTGTTATTTTGTAGACAAGATTTGACTTTTCGTCCTTTTTGACTTTTTGAGATTTTGTTTGGCTGAATAGTTGATTTACTGTAGTATGCGCTTTGTATGCTAGTTCAAAATGTTTTTTGTCATAAATGTCAGAATGTTTTAACCTTTTGGAGAGTCCAGGAATGTATGTCACTGATTTACATATATATTTTCTTTTGTTTTTCTTCTTTGTCATTTTCTTTCCTTCCTTCTTTGTTTGTAGCTCTTTTCAGATGATTATTGATCATTTTGTCCGGAAAGTCATTCATGCGTAGAATGCTTCTGATTTTATATTTATTCTTATTGTGATAGTCCTTTTGTCGCTGATTTGTTAGACTCGATTTATAAAATTATTCGCCGTATTTATTATTGTTCGTCTTGGATGTTTAAAGATAAAACTAATAAGTCGTCCAGAAGCAGTTTCTTTTTGGTACCGGTCCATTTTAAGCTTAATGTAATTTTAACGAAATTTTGTAAAAATATTTGAAATATTTGATACGCAAATTTAACGGTAATACGAGTATTCCATAAAAATTTATTTTTGACATAATTTTCTAGAAAAAGGGAAATTTGTTGATGTTTATTAGTCTGTTTTTGTTATTCAGTCAGAATTGATTATGGTTTGAAACCGTATGATTCAGTTACATTCTGCCTTTGCAAAAAATTTAATAGCAACAAATACAAAAAATGGTAGCGAGTTTCAATTGCTGGATAGAACCGACTGCAGTTTCGGTAGACACCACCCCAGCATCGTCAGAATTCAATAGCAATAATGGACGTCTTTAACTTAAATCAGCTTGAAATACTTATGGAAGTAGTATATTATAGTCAATAAGAACTGCTAACTAAAACCATATTTCACTGAAGTAAGAAGACACACTGAAACTTGCAACCAGTACATTTTTGTTTTTTTTTGTTAGGGTTCGCTTCGAAATTTCAAATAAAAATGTATTTTTGACATAATTTTCAAATAAAATTTTAACAAAATTTTCTAGAAAAACAATTTTTGAAGCAATTTTCTACAAAAATAAAATTTTCTACGCATTTTTTTAGAAAAATACAATTTTGATGATATTTTTTAAAAATAAAAATGTTGACAACACTTTCTATAAAAATTCGATTTCTATTAGAGTTTGCTGAAATTTTCTATAAAAATTTAAATATGCAATTTTGTTAAATTTCCAGAAACATACACGGGGCAAAATCGCATTTTTTGATTTGTTTGAATCGAAAGAAAATATACTTGGAACACAAATTTTTAGTTATTATATATTTTCGAGCAAATAAATTTTATTTGAAAATCAATAAAATGTATTTAGAACGCATATGTTAATATATTAGAATAAAATATATTTGCGAACCAATTTTCTCAAATAAAATATGTGTTTAAATACAAATAAAATTATTGTTTATGAATATTTCCAAATATATTTTATTTACAAAAAAAGATTTTCAAAACTTTGCTGAATTTTTCGAACTTTAGTTTTAATTTTTTCCATGTTTTCGAATTATGCTTTCCTATTAAAAATGGCATACTTAGCATTAACTTCTATTTGAAAGCACTTATTTGTATTTTCTAACTATTCCCAGTCATTATTTTCAATTATAAATAAATTTTACTAACATTAAAAACTTCTAAAAATTACCTTTCAATTGCTGAAAACTTAAAACAATTAAAGAATAGATATATATTCACGCAAATATATCTTTGTTTGGGAAATTACATATGCAAATAAAAAATATTAGGATGTAAACATAGTTCTGTCTAGAACAACATCCTCCCAAACATATATTATTTGTATGTGTTTAATGTTATATATTTGGAGTGCACCCTAAAAATATATATGTTTCAAGCAGAATATGTTTGGGACACTATACAACAGAGGCGATTTTTTTTCAGCGTGTATAAATTTAGAGAAGATTTTCTAGAAAACTGCAATTTCGTCAGTTTTGAATTTGAAGGACATAATTACAAAAGTGTACTTGGGTGCAATTTTCTATAAAATTGCGATTTCTATGAAACTTGCAATAAACTCAAATGTGAGACAAACACGCAAAGAAAAAATTCGTTTCTGAGAAACGAATTATTAGACAACTACAATTCTCGTTTACGACGACTTAAATTCTTTTGGTCAGAACAAAAAATTGCTTATGCGAAATAAGTTTCTGTCACAACAAACGAAATTTCAGTTCCGGCAAACGAGAAGTGTAGTTGTCTAATATTTCGTTTCGCAGAAACGAATTTTTTCTTTGCGTGAAGTAATCTAATTAAATAGCATATCTGAAGGGAAAATCCTTGCGAAAATAAAGAAGGTAAGGCTATTCTGCAATGTATTTACATATATAAATTTTTGTTTGAAATTAAAAAAATAACTTAAACAAGATTGAAGAGTATTTTTTAAAACAGTTTAAATACATTGTCTTAAAGTTATCCTTTATATTTTCTAAAAATTGCGCAATTTTGATTAGAAACTATTGACTCATTGGTTTTTTGTAAGAATTTCTTAAGTCATTTTTAGACATTTTCAAATTTAAAAATCGAATAGGCCTCCCGAGCCGCGTGTCCCCTGTTGGTAAAGCCTTATTTAGATTAATGCAATAAACTCTTTTACACATGTGGTTTCGAGATCTCCCATTATTTGCAATTAGCATTTTTAACATGAAATTTGCCACAAAATTCCCCCAAAAAGGATTTATTTCAATGACCAGATGCAGTACTCACTTAATTATCAGCTTACATAGTGTTTAAGCAGATTTGCGCTTAAACATACATGTCACTCACTCAATATACTTGCACTTACCTTTTAACATTGCCCAGGAAATCCACAGTGTAATTTTTGGACGATGAGGTGAACCAGGTGGCCGAATGCAACTCCAACTGAGCCTTATAACAGTCATATTTAATGTACTGCGTACAGTACAGTGAATGTGAGATCAACTCCTGCAACATTTCCGGCGAGAACTCACGATAGCGTATGTTGAAACTAAAGTCCGTGTCATGGGACGAACGCACATCCACTTGACTGGGCAGATTATGCTCGACAATGGTTTTGGTGGCATTCTCTAAACTCTGAAAGTCACATTTGACATGAGCCGGCGGAAAGACTCCATTCCCATCAATGTCAATTAGATAGACATCCGATTTGGTGTAACCGAGCAGAGCAAGTTCTTCGCAGGTCTTGCGGTACTTGGTGAAATGACAGTTCTTGCCTATGTAGCCGGTGTGTTTGCAATCACAAGTGACCCGGTCATCCTTGACGAAACACTTGCCGCCATGCTCACATGTATTCGGTCGCTTGCAAGGATCTATGTACTGGCAATTGTCCAGGGCCACCTCACCCACTACTCGCTCCGTCTTGACCACATGCCGGGGCTCTATCAGATGACCGTTAATCTCAATGTCTCGTATGCAACCGATTAGACCAGCGGCCGCTGACTTCAAACTGCTGCCGATGATCAATTTGTCGCCAATGTTAAAGGTCAATCCATACATTTGGGTGCGGTGATGCTGATAGTCGACGGAGAATTTAATTTCGCCATCTTTGTAGTCCAGTTCGACGGAGTGCCAAGAGGTGGCACGATTTATCTTCACCACTGTCGAGAGGGTAACATTGTTCATGGTATCGGGTACCAAATCAAAACTCAGTTTATCCGCTGCCAAACGTATCTGCAGGTTGAGGAGGACGAGAAGGATAGGTCATAACCCCATCACCGAAAAGAAATCATTTTTCCAATGTTTTTGTTAGTTCCAGGGAGAGGAAGAAGTTGAACATTTTTGGGTGTATTTTCAATTTCCGTTTGTAGAATTGCATTTCCGGTTTTGGATTTTTGTTGTTGTTGAGGGGTGGTGAATTTGTGTAGCCGTTTCCGTTTGGACGGTATGTGTTTGAATCGATTTGATATGTTAACACCACCAGACACAGGACATGGATGGATGGATGGGCGGATGGATGAATGGTTGGTTGGTTGCACATGTGCGTAGGACGGCCAGTTCCGTAGATGTTCACAGAGACCATGTGCGGAATTTGTTTTTTTATGTTGTCCCGTTTTTCAGTTTTTCCGTTTTGCATTTGAACGCATGACCAGCATTTTCCGTCAAACAAATTCCGTTTTGGTGATGCCGCCAAATCATCATTATTCGCATGACGATATTTTGTTGAATTGTGATTTGATGTTGTCGTTATAGATGATGATGATTCCGCCATGAAATAGAACAATTAAAATTAAAGTTATCGTTAGCAAATAGAAAATAACAAAATGTTTATGTAGTCAATATTTAAAGCTGTTGCTATTGGTACTATCTATAGATTCAGCAAATTTGTGGTGTTTTTCTAGTGCACCCAAAGTCATAGTTTTAATTGTATCTGAACACTTTTTCCTTTCTACAGTTTGGGAAGACAAAATATATGATTATAAACGATTAAAGAGGAAATCTGCCCTAAAAAATCAGTATTTTAAATAAAAAATTAAGGTGTGTTAGAAAAATCAATATATAAAAAAAAACTATTTTCCCGAAAACAATTTGTCATAAGAAGCCCTTGCTTGCTCTATTTGTATTCTTATTTTAAATTATTTGCTTTTCAGCTATGATGACTGATGACGAAGGTCAAAAACATTGTGGTAAGTGTAATCATATATTTATTTACTGCAAGAATTTTTACTTACTCCTAACAAAAATAAATAAAAACTGCATAAAAAAAATTAAATATAAATAAGACTTAAATATATATCTGACCATTCTGATCTATTGCAGATGAGATTAATATACATGCTATAGAGTCAATGCTATAGAGCAATACAGAACAACAAGAATAAACATCCTGGTCGCCTAAATACTCATTATGGTCGTCTAGGTAACCTTTATAGTCCTCTAGATAACCATTATGGTCATCTACATATATAAACATTATGGACATATAGATAACTGTTATGGTCGTACAGATATCCATTGTGGTCGTCTAGATAACCATTTTGTACGTCTCCATAACCATTATGGTCTTCTAGATCGCAATTTTAACAGATAAACATTATTGTCGTCATAGATAACCACTATGGTCGTCAAGATAACTATCATGGTCGTCTAGATAACCATCTTGTTCGTCTAGATAACCATATTGTTCGTCTAGATAACCATCTTGTTCGTCTAGATAACCATATTGTTCGTCTAGATAACCATCTTGGTTTTCTATATAACCATTTTGGTTTTCTAGATAACCATCCTGGTCGTCCAGATAAGCATTCGTCGTCTTCGCGGTGGTGGATTGCCGTCGATTACAGTTTTGGTTGTGTACTATAGATACTTTATTCGTTTACTGTAGAGCACATAATCATTATGCTGGTCTATATAACCGTTATGGTCGTCTATATAACCATTCTGGTCGTCTGTATGTCCCTTCTGTTCGTCAAAATGGTTATTTTTGTTGTTTGGATAACCATTCTGGTCGTACAGATTAACTTTCTTGCCGTCTTCTCTATAATTGATCACCGTTGATTACCATTCTCCATAACCATTATGGTCTTCTAGATCGCAATTTTAACAGATAAACATTATTGTCGTCATAGATAACCACTATGGTCGTCAAGATAACTATCATGGTCGTCTAGATAACCATCTTGTTCGTCTAGATAACCATATTGTTCGTCTAGATAACCATCTTGGTTTTCTATATAACCATTTTGGTTTTCTAGATAACCATCCTGGTCGTCCAGATAAGCATTCGTCGTCTTCGCGGTGGTGGATTGCCGTCGATTACAGTTTTGGTTGTGTACTATAGATACTTTATTCGTTTACTGTAGAGCACATAATCATTATGCTGGTCTATATAACCGTTATGGTCGTCTATATAACCATTCTGGTCGTCTGTATGTCCCTTCTGTTCGTCAAAATGGTTATTTTTGTTGTTTGGATAACCATTCTGGTCGTACAGATTAACTTTCTTGCCGTCTTCTCTATAATTGATCACCGTTGATTACCATTCTGGTCGTGCACTACAGAGATGATAATCACTGTGATAATTTCCTATGCTGGTCTTAATAACCATTATTGTCGTCGAGATAACCATACTGATTGTCTACATAACCATTTTGGTAATCTTGTAGAGGGTTGACAAATGTCGATTACAATTCTGGCCGTGTAGCACAGAATATGTTTGTGCTTAAGATATCCATTATGGTCATCTAGATAACCATTGTGGTCATTTGGATAACCATTGTGGTTGTCTTCAAGTCAGAGATAACGACCATTTTGTTCTTTAATTATAGATCAGATAATCAATATGCTGGTCTACATAACCAATATGGTCGTCAAGATAACGATTATTGTCGTCCGAATAACAATTCCGGTCGTGGACATAAGAATTCTGGTCGCGTTCTCTAGAGCTGAAATCAGAGATGAAGACCATTTTTTTTTGCTTACTATAGAGTAGATTATCTTTATGGACGTCAAATATAGAGTAGATAACTACGATAGTAATTAAGATTTCCAATGTGGGGATCTGTGACCGTCTACATAACCACTATGGTCGTATAGATAACCATTATGGTAGTCTTGTCTTCATTAGGTAAACATCCCGGTTATATTCCATAGAGTATGTTGAGTGGTAGGTCATTCTTGTCATCTGATATGTCGTAGTAGATAATTATTGTGATAGTATACTCGTATTGTATAGTAGATGACCAACATAATTCTCTTTTATACAGTAGTAAATATAGATTATAGTAAATACATGACCATGGTTATCTAAAGGGTTTTCCAACAAGAGGTGTTATTTTGGTATTCAAAGAAAAATGCAATTTTTTTAGATAAATGATCGGATGTTTATTTCATAATAAAGAGGAAGGTATGCCGTTAATAATGAAAAACAACATCAGCCAAGTGGCCACCACGACCACGCTTACATGACTTTTCATGAAATTTTCCATAACCAAATAGCAAAGTGGCTGCCCTATGTCCTCGATAGCCTCACGAATTATATATTTAAGGTCTTGAATCGACGCTGGGCTGTTGGCGTAGACCTTATCTTTCACGTGACCCCAAAGGAAGAAGTCGCAAGGTGACCAATTGTGATCACCTCTTCGAGAGATAACACGGTCCGGAAACTTTTCCCGTAACAGAGCAATGGTTTCGTTGCTTGTGTGGAACGTAGCGCCGTATTGTTGAAAGTAAACGTTGTCCAGATCAATACCATCCAACTCCGACCATAAAAAATCATTAATCATATCTCGATAGCGCAATCCATTCACCGTAACTGTTGATCCAACCTCATTTTCGAAAAAGTAAGGCCCAATAAACCCGCCGGACCATAAACCGCACCAAACAGTCACACGTTGAGGATGGAGCGGCTTCTGACAATAACTCTTGGGTTTTCCGAGCCCCAAATGCGACAATTTTGCTTGTTGACGTAGCCACCGAGGTGGAAATGGGCTTCATCAGTCCGGATGATTTTCGATTTTTCAAATTTTAATAATTTCAATGCGTTGTTGAATCATATATCGTTCGATAACTATTCTGATCATATGATATATATATTCTGATCCTATACGATAGGATATATTACAACCATTCTGGTCGTCTACCCAGGATAGATAACCATTCCGGTCGTCTACCATGGGATATATAACCATCCTGGTGATATGCAGTAGAATAGATAACCACCCTGATCGTCTACCATAGGATAGATAACCACCCTGATCGTCTACCATAGGATAGATAACCATCCTGGTGATCTACCATAGGATACATAACCATCCTGATGATCTACCATAGGATAGATAACCATCCTGATGATCTACCATAGGATAGATAACCATCCTGGTGATCTACACTTGAATAGATAACCATCCTAGTCGTGTACCATAGGATATCTTACCATCCTGGTCGTGTACCATATGGTAGATAACCGACCTGGCATGCTACCATGGAACAGACAACCATCCTGGTCATCATCTAAAGCATCGATAACCAACCTGGTCGTCTGCCATAGGATATATAACCATGCTTGTGATCTTCAGTATGATAGATAACCATCCTCGTTATATACATTAGGATAGATAACCACGCTGGTCGTATACCATGGGATAGATAATCATCTTCATGATTTAACATAGGATAGACAACCATCCTGGTCGTCAATCACAGGATAGGCAACCATTCTAGTGATCGACTATTGGATAGATAACCAATCTGGTTGTCTATCATAAGATAGTTAACTAACCAGGTCGTCTACCGTAGACTAGATTACCATCCTGGTGATCTACAGTAGGAAAGATAACCATCCATGTTGTCTACCATGGGATAGATAACCATCCTGGTCGTCTACCATGGGATAGATAACCATACTGTAACATGGGATAGATAACCATCCTGGCTATCTACCATGTGATATAGATAGATAATTGTTTTAGTTTGGATAGACACCAACCTGGTCGTCTACCATAGTATAGGTAGCCATCCTAGTCGTCTATCATAGGATATATAACCAATCTTTTCGTCTACCGAAGGCTAGATTAGCATCCTGGTGATCTAGAATAGGATATATAACCATCATGGTCGTCTACCATAGGAAAGATAGCCATCCTTGTCTTCTGGCGTAGTCTAGATTACCATCATGGTGACCTATAGTAGGGTAGATAACCATGCTGGTCGTCTACCATGGGATAAATAACCATCTTAGTGATCTACCATATGAGAGATAACCATCCTGGTCGTCTATCATAGGATAGATGACCAACCTGGTAGCTCGTCCGTTATATACTAGTTCGAGGGAAATATTACTGAAAAAATACATATTAACCCTTTATTAACAAGCAATGCATGTTTTCTGGCGATTATTGACTTGTTTAAATGATAAACAACATTTGCTTTAGATGTTTTTGCTTTTATTTTTGACATTTGCAACTTAAATGCTTCAATGCAGTTTATATTTACATACAAAGCCGGTGCACACAGAACAATAAAACAAGTACTTTTAGCACTTGATAAATTGTAACAATAAGTATTTGCCGCAATAGTTGAATACTTATTTTAAGAACGAAATCTTCATTTCAACAACTTTAATTTGTATTTAAAGAACGAAGTCATTTCAACAACTTATGAAACAACAACTTTAATCTTAAAAAAAACCACAACGGTGCTCTTGAATCAAGAGCTCAAAATTGGTATGGTTAAAACAAAGTTGTTAGACCAACAATTTTGTATTTAATTTCAACAACTTTGTTGGTTAAATCGTACCCAACAACTTTATTTTTCTTTGGATGTATATTAATCGGTTTTCATTTACTGCATTGTAAGACAAATGTCATGCATTTATAAAAACATTATTATAATTGTTAAAATTGTAACGGCAATATTAACAATAAACATTAACATTAAATAGCTTTGTTACATAAATAATTGTATGCGGCAGATATGTAACGTGATGTGATTATTTGCTTAAAAAACTTATTTCTCAGCGAAAAATACCAACTATTGGTTTGTAAAATCAAAGTTATTCTCGTATATCGGTATTCGTAATTACCAAAATTTTTTGCGATATTGTGAAACTGTATTCTTCCACTGACTTTCTCTGGACGTCATTTTGCGTTAAGCTCTTCTGTCAATTGTTCATATACAATAAAAATTCTTACAGAAACATGAATTATGCAAAACAATAAAATATATGACATTGTGCAAAAAACATACAATATACGCCTGAGTTGCATGGACAATAGGCAGGGCCCCTAGTTGACATGGACAATGGGAGTCCAACTTTATTTATACCCTCTGGACTCAGAGACGATTTTTGTACAGCATTTACTTTCGCCCAAAGTGGAATACATTGAAGGGAAGACCTTTGAAGTAACTACTATGCAGTGAAAATATTTGCCGCTGGGTTCCCCTCACACAAATTGAAAAAAAGCATATTTAAATCAAGCATTCAGTAATCGTTATAATAGTTGTCGTGTCCACAAAATAGCCATAGTTTCTGCGAATATGAGGAACTGACTATAATATTTCTCATAACTTCTGTACTTGCTAGTGATGATGTCACGATGAAATAAATAAAAATATTTGGTTTTATCGGATCCTCATATTTTACGTTCAAATGCAAAATTTTATATTTGTGAAAGTCATACAGTATGGACGAAGGCATAAATCTGGAATTTTATTATGTGTACCAAACATTTATTGGACATTTTGATTTTATGTGAAAAAAATCTGCAACGCTTTTATAAAGTTTATAATTGATGCCTCGCTCCAACACAAATGATGTTGCTGTAAATTTTTGAAATGGACATGGACATGGACATTTATACAAAGTTCTGCATAAATAAATTGTCCATGCCTCAATGGCAGTGAGGACAAAGAACATAATAGCTTCCATTAAAATGTATTTGGTCATTCAAAAAAAAAAATATTGGAAATAAAGCAGCTGAAATTTTTATGAGTGAGAATGCAGCAGGTTTTCCAATAAGAGTGATATGATTTCTTTGAAAAAAACAAACTTATTTTTAAGGAAATTAAAAAGTTTTTTATTTAACATCAAGTACAATCGACACAATTAAGATCTAAATAAAACGTCATTCAAATGGCCTCCACGACTTCTTCTGCAGGAACGAATTCGATGAACCCAATTTTCGAGCACTTTTTCCACTAAATCAAGTTGTATGTCATGAATGGCACGTTCAATATTGACTTGTAATGCTTGAAGAGAGTCTGGTTTATTTCGAAAGACCAATGAATTCAAATAACCCCACAATAAATAGTCCAATGGTGTTAAATCACAACTTCTTGGAGGCCATTCAATACCACAATTTCTTGAAATAATCGAATCTCCAATCTTTTCTCGCAACAATTCAAGGTCGTAGGACGACTGGAAAGTGTTTTTTTGGATTTAAAAAAAAATTGACTTAGCGCACGAAAAGTTGCAATTGGAGGACGATTATTGTGATAATAAAAATGAATAACTTGTAAACGTTGTTCTTGTTCTTGCGTTGTTAAATATCTGTTACTGTTCCGAGATGCGGATTCTGTAGACCTTACATGTAAAATCATGGCAAGATTTTTTGACGGCGCAAACAATTTTTGTGTATTAAATTTCGTAAATATTTTGGGGCAAAACATGGCTTCTATACCGCGTAGATGCCTAATTGGGATACACATACATATGTATATAGCTATATATAAATCTGAACCGATTTTTATGAAATTTGGAAGGGGTACTTACTGCCTCAAAGATCTTCCCTATGCTAAATTTCACAAATATCTGCCAGAAATAAAGCTTTTATTCCGCATAAATTCCAAATCGGGATGTACATATATATGGGAGCTATATATAAATATGAACCTATTTTGACCATTTTGAATAGGCTTCATCCAAGATGCAAGAAAGTACTCTGTACCAAATTTCGTCAAGATTGGAGTTAAATTGAGACCTGGACATTGCGTACTAGCTCTA
Source organism: Eudasyphora cyanicolor (assembly GCA_963930755.1). Classification (NCBI taxonomy): domain Eukaryota; kingdom Metazoa; phylum Arthropoda; class Insecta; order Diptera; family Muscidae; genus Eudasyphora; species Eudasyphora cyanicolor. Next base: position 219,008,012 of record OZ005735.1, on the reverse strand, counting down.
GATGGACGGACGGACACATATGGCTAGATCGAAAGTGCTACTGACTCTGAGTCGATGGGTATACTTTAACGTTGGGTTTCACCAATATTTTGGGACGTTACAAAGATTAGTCCCAAAATAAACTTATAATACCCTGTACCACTTAGTGATGTAGAGCATAAAAAGGACAATCTGGGAATCGACCCTGTCCTTAAGTGACCTGTCTGGTTTTGAACCAGTCGGATGTAGGGTTATTTATTACACTGTGCGACACGACTTCCCTCCCAAGAACGAGACTATATAGGAATGAAACTATAGCCCAACAGTAGATAAGCTGCATACTCAGTTTTTTATTTCGTGATCGTTTGTCCTTTTTACAAGACTTTGAAAATTTCAAGGATAAAAATTTAAAATTTTTTTTATTTGCACTTACAACAATGCGAATTGATAAATATGGGTATCAAATGAAAGAGGAGAATTCCCGCTATTTAATACAATTTTTGGAAAAAAATTCCAAGGACGAAGGCTACAAAAAAATGTCCTTTTAAACTTTAATCCTTTAATATCCTTCAAAGTTATGCAATTAAAAATCGTAAAAAAATAAATGTTACCGAACTCTAACTGACACAACACATTAAAATTTCAGCCTTCTGTCTTTAACGGTTAAGGAAAAACAAATATTTTAATTTCACAGCCTATACTCGTATATCATATTTAGGACACCGATACCTGTTGTCTCTCACCTGTTGAGAAAATTGCATTGGTATGTTTCCAGAGCGTAGTAGAGAATTTCCTAGGGAACAAAAAAGATGAAAATTATGAAGACATTGTTCGCAACATGCTGGAAAGTTTCCGAGAAATGGGTGTTAACATGTCGCTAAAAATACACTTTCCTGCGAGCCATCTCGATTTCTTCCCCGACAATTTGGTAAATTTCAGCGACGAACACGGTGAACCGTGTCACCAAGACCTCGCCACCATTGAAAAGTGATTTAGTGAAAAAAATGATTGTCATATGCTGTCGGAATACCTGTGGTATATATGTCGCGATTCAGATTACCAACAATAACGGGAATGCAAAAGAGTTCATTCCAACAACATAAACATTTAAAATATATAAAATACATACAATATATGTAAACATGAAAAATATTAATATATTGAATAAACGCACGTAGCATATTGTCTTTGTACGGTGCGCGTGTATTTTCCTTTCTGTTTTAAATACTTTGCGTTTTCTTTACGATATTTGTCTTAAGATTGCCAATTTAAAATAATTGCCATTCCTTAACTCACACTGATAAAAGGCTGATTTTGTTTGATGAAATTGTTCTACTCACAAAGGACATTTTTAAATATTACTCGTCCTTGGAAAATTTTTCCTAAAATTTTAGTGAATAGCAGGAATTTTCCCCTTTCATTTGATATGCATATTGATGTTATTCACATTTTAAAATGTGTAAACAAGTCATATCAAAATTGTTAACCTTGTACTTTTAAAAGTCCTGTGAAAAGGACAAACGATCACGAAATAAGGAAGTTAGTACGTCATTTTCCTACTAGTGCCCTATATTTGAACTTTTATATAGTGCCTTTCGTGGGAGGGAATAAAATATTTTGTTTTGTATCGGTGTCCTAAATTTGCTATATAGGCTGTGAAATTCAAATAATTGTTATCCTCAACCGTTAAAGATAGAAGGCTGAAATTGTAATATGTGTTGTGTCAGTTCAGTGTCCGTAACATGTATTTTTTTACGATTTTTAATTGCACAACTTTGAAGGATATTAAAGGATTAAAGTTTAAAAGGATATTTTTTTGTAGCCTTCGTCCTTGGAATTTTTTCCAAAAATTTTATTAAATACCAGGGAATTCTCCCCTTTTATTGGATACCCATATTTATCAATTCGCATTGTTGTAAGTTCAAATAAAAATATTTTAAAATTGTTATCCTTGAAATTTTCAAAATCCTGTTAAAAGGACAAACGATCACGAAATAAAAAACTGAGTATGCAGTTTTTCTACTGTTGGCCCATAGTTTTATTTCTATACAGTCCCGTTCTTGGGAGGGGAAAAAAGTTCGAATTTGTCGCTCGGTGTTATTACTCTACCTACTACCAATTGATATTGTGGCTAGAAAACTTGCAACCATAGCGGCATTAAGATTATAGAGTCAATCCATGTGGAGGTACAATAACTAAGGCCACAGGGGGATTTCAGATTGCAGTGCAGTGGTAACCGAACGAGTGGACCATATACGGTGTACACCTTCGAGAGGATCTTTACCACTAAGATACCTGCCAGAGAGGAAAAAGTTGCCAGAATACCAGGAAATAGAAAGTATCTCCACTTCTATACAGATGGTTCAAAGCTTGTTTAAAAGTTTGGCCCACGATTACATTCTAAAGAACATATGTATATAGCTCTCAGATACTTGCAATGTCTAACCCGCTGATTGCCTTCTCTGGAGGCTACATCCCCAAATTCACAATCAGCTCTCGAGTTTAACATATACATAATATAGGTACCAGGGCATATGGATATCCCGGGAACTGCAAAGCTGATGAAATTGCTAGGAAAGGAACGAAATTACAAATTCTAGAAAAATTTGCCAATATTAGTGCGCCACTGTCCATATGCAAACTTTGGCTTAGGCAGGAGGCAACCAGGCAGACCAATAAAAGATGGATAGCAATCGGCATCTGTAGGATAGTTAGACAAATCGGGCCTAGATATGACCTAAGAAGATCAAAATATCTACTCGTACTTGAGAGAAAAATACTGTCTATTTTAGTGTCAGTTCTGACGGGATCAACGAATACGCCAGAAAGTTGGGTTTTGATTCCAATGACTTCTGCAGAAGCTGTGGCTGTGAGGAAGAAGTGGGGAGCATTGAGAAAATGCTTTGCTACTACCGCGTATCGAGTAAACACCATCTGCATATACTGGGGTTGGCCTTTCTAGGAAGTTCAATATATCTTCCGGTCCCTGCAATCGCACTATTGATAACTTTGTATATCAAAAAGGTTAGTTTCCATGAAGGGCATCTGAGCCGTGGTAACGCTAGGAACCTACATTGGTCTATGTGAGTTGCTAAATCCGGCTGCCACCCTAACGTAAACCTGAACGTAGAAATGCCTATAGAGCACCGAATAAAATGCCCTCTATTTTATTATTATTCAAAAAATGGTATTATTAATTAATTTGAACGTATTACTCCCTATCCTTTGGAGCTCTAATGTCCAAAATCATTTCCTTAGTTTTTCTGCTGTACTTTTATGAGAACGTTAAACCACACTGTGGTACAGGGTATTATAACTTTGTGCATTTGTTTGTAACACCCAAAAGGAGAAGAAATAGACCCATCGTTTATTATACCGATCGACTTAGAATCACTTTCTGAGTTGATTTAGCTATGTCCGTCTGTCCGTCTGTCTGTCCATCTGTGCATGTATTCTTGTAATCAAAGTACAGGTCGCAATTATGGTCCGATCTCGACGAAACTTTACACATATCTTTTTTTTGGTCCAAGGCCCCTATTGAATTTGGTTAAAATCGGTTCAGATTTAGATATAGCCCCCATATATATGTTAGCCCCGATTTGATATGTAAGCGCTGTAAAAACTTTATTTTATATCCGATCAGTATGAAATTCAGCAGAAAGAGGTTTCTTATTATATGGATGAACACTATTAAATTTGGGAGAAATCGGTTCAGATTTAGATATAGTCCCCATATATACGTTACCCCCGATTTGACATGTAAGCGCTGTAAAAACTTTATTTTATATCCGATCAGTATGAAATTCGGCAGAAAGAGGTTTCTTATTATATGGATGAACACTATTAAATTTGGAAGAAATCGGTTCAGATTTAGATATAGCCCCCATATATATGTTACCCCCGATTTGACCTGTAAGCGCTGTAAAAACTGTATTTTATATCCGATCAGTGCGAAATTCGGCAGAAAGAGGTTTCTTATTACATGAAGGAATACTGCCTAATTTGGAGAACATCGGTTCAGATTTAGATATAGCTCCCATATATATGTTACCCCCGATTTGACATGTAAGCGCTGTAGAGACTGAATTTTATATCCGATCAGTACGAAATTCGACAGAAGGAGGTCTTTTTACATGAATAAGTATTCAGGGAAGATCGGTTCAGATTTATATTAAAGCTCCATATATATGTTCCTCCTGATTTGGTATCAAACCGCTATAGAAGTTGTATTTTACTTCCGATCATTAAAATTTTCCAGAAAGATGTTTCTCACTTTAGGAACGAATATTGCTTAATTTAGCGATTATCGTTTCAGAATTAGATAATACGTTTCTACCCATTTACCAATTATTCCAAATTATTATGGCAATGATCCTTATCGCATTGTTAGGGAGGTGTAGGGTATTATATAGTCGGCCCCGCCCGACTTTCTGCCTTTCCTTACTGGTTTTGATTTATGTTTAGGCTATTTAATATTACTGCGTCACTTAACAGGTTTTGTCATAAATTTCAATTGGATTTTATTTTTTATACTCGTTTTCATCAATGCATCTATTCAACACATTTCTGTTTCCGACATTATTATGTGATTTTCCTTAAGTCTCGTTTTCTTAGATTGAATCAAAAATCCAAAATGCAATTTTTCTATGATTGATTGGAGGAATAATAAAATAAGAACATTTCCGGTATGCAAAAATGGCACATATTCCAAAACACATACTCATCACACATCCCTACGCAAGTGTGTGCAAATTCCGTAGGGTAGTGTGAAAAGTTTTCTGCAGAAATATATATTGTGGATTTGCAGCGGATTTGTGAGTGACACCAAACCTGCTGCCACTAGTACAGTATGTAACTTGTTTCATAAAGCCAAATCAACCGTGACACTATACGACAAAGTTTCATTACTTGTTAACATCTATCTTTCAAATACAGCAGCTACCAACGATTACTCGCTAATACCAGGTAACTAGTTGGCATTCTCTACTGGCGCCTTACAAGGTTAAGCGTAATGTGTGTTTGGTGTAAAATCATAATCTAGTTGCAGGTGCTTGTGACTACTTTGGAATCTAACAGGATCTAACTGATTCCTTCCGCCTCATCTTTGATCTTCTGAAGTGTCATGTCACGAATACAGGTTTATATGATTTCTGGGGGATTTAATGTATTGGATTATGTACTTAAACAAAATCTCACCTCAATATCCGATGGATGATGTAAGGACACTTGTACATACTTCGCGAAAGGACTTTGTAATGGATCGACCTTTTTTTGAAAACCTTCATTAGTTTAAATCCTGGGGAACCCCAAATGTGGCGTATTACGAATATGTTCTCTATCTCTGTTAAAGTATGATCTACTCAGAATCACTGGCTGATTCGATTTAACCATGTCTGTCCGTCCATCTTAGGTATGTTTGCAAGGTACAGGTCACAATTTTTTATTCTGATATTGGTTAAACTTGACAACAGCCACCATACTTTTCCAAAGACAAAGCTTAGTGAAATTCTTCAAAATTCATTATGATTTAAATATAGTCCCAACTATACTCTTATGTATACCCCGATTTGGTTTCTAAGCGGGATAAAAAACGTATTTTTGCACAAATCTTTAGGAAATGTGTTAGAGATTTAAGAGATAGCCCTTATATAGCGTGATCCATATCGAGGTTCGCTACTTTTTTAAAGAAAAAAACACAGAAAATTCAAATTGAATGGGGAATGTTTATTAACATTTGAAAGAACATTCTTTGGCATTTATTTATTGAAGATTATGTCTATCAAATGTTCACCGCGGCTACGTCTCAGATGGTCCATCCGTTGAGTTCAATTTTCGATGACTCGTTCGAGCATTTCGACTGGTAACTGGCGAATGACACGCGTGATGTTTTGCTCCAAGGCCTGAATCGAAGCGGGTTTGTCAGCATAAACTTTAGACTTTACATATCCCCACAGGAAAAAGTCTAATAGTGTAATATCACACGACCTTGGTGGCCAATCGACCGGCCCAAAACGTGAAATTATCTGCTCAGTTCACGTGTGTCAAAAGACAAAAATGTTCAGTTTGCCTTGGTTAGACTTGCGAACAACAACGATTGCAAATCATTGAGTTTTATTACCAAAAATCGTGCTCAGTGAAGAAATGGCGCATTTATGGCTCAATTAACACTTTAATAAACAGAATTACCATATTTGGTCCGAAGAACAGCTTCAGAGGCTGTTCAAGGACTGTCACATGCTCACTGAACTATATAGTAAGGAAAGACTTAAGTCGGGCGGGGCCGACAGTATGACACCCTACACCGACCCAGTAAAAAAATACTGGTTATATTTGTAACTGACTCACTAGGAAATACTTCCAGTTTCGTTTGCCAAGGTTCAATTAAGCATTGCTCTCTGCATTCGGTTGAAGTAGCTGTAGAACTAGCATGAACAAGGCATGAATTCTTCATTGTATTTTTCCCCTCCGGAATATAATGAGCTATATTTTTTCTTGATTTTCTAATGAAAAACTTAATTCCAAAGCGAGTCAAAAAATATAACTGTCAAATTGTCAGCTTAATTCCAAAAATCTCAAAAAGGAAGCGAGGTTATCGACAAAATCGGGTTCCCTTAAATGGGTTTTCCAACATGAGGTGTTATTTTGAATCACCTGGTATTTCGGTAGCTGTCACTTTTGAAGCTTTTATTCTTTGACATTTGACAAGTAGACACTACGCCATTACTAAAAATGGAACGATACACGATTCAACAACGCATTGTAATTATTAAAATTCGAAAAATGTAAAATTATCGAAAAATCGTCTTGCCTGATGAAGCCCATTTCCACCTCGGTGGCTACGTCAACAAGCAAAATTGTCGCATCTGGGGCTCGGAAAACCCAAGAGTTATTGTTGAGAAGACTCTCCATTCTCAACATGTGACAGTTTGGTGCGGTTTATGGTCCGGAGGGGGCCTTTGGACCTTACTTTTTCGAAAATGATGTTGGATCAACAGTTACGGGAATGGATTGCGCTATCGAGAGATGATTAATGTTTTTTTTTATGGTCGGAGTTGGATGGTATTGATCTGGAAAACGTTTACTTCAGCAAGACGTGCTACTTTCAACTTTACTTTACTTTCAACGTGCCACACAAGCAACGAAACCATTGCTCTGTTACGGGAATAGTTTCCGGACCGTGTAATCTCTCGAAGAGGTGATCACAATTGGCCACCGAGATCTTGTGATTTAACACCTTGCGACTTCTTCCTTTGGGGCCACGTGAAAGATAAGGTCTACGCCAACAGCCCAGCGTCGATTCAAGACCTCAAAGATAGAATTCGTGAGGCTATCGAGGACATAGGGCAGCTACTTTGCGATTTGGTTATGGAAAATTTCATGAAAAGGATATGGTCCTGTAAGCGTGGTCGTGGTGGCCATTTGGCTGATGTTGTTTTTCATTATTAAAGGCATAATTTCCTCTTTATTATGAAATAAAGATCCGATCATTTATCTCAAAAAATGACATTTTTCTTTGAATACCAAAATAACATCTCTTGTTGGAAGTAAATCCATTAAATATATATGGAAACGACTAAATGGAAGGTAATTCAGAATTTGCCAATAAAAAATGTTGTAGGCATCATGTTTGGTACATGTCTCTTTTACTTAACCCCGCTATACCTTCGCCATATTTTCTCGTTTTCTTTTGTAGAGCAATAGGTCCCATAATAAATGATTATAAATATAAATTTTAAGTTTCATAACCCATTTTTTTAGTAAGAAACACTTACCTAAAAAGGCTATGATAGACATGACCTTTTCTCTATATTTAGGTAAAACCAACACATGTACTAAATTTAGTACAACCCTTAAACACATTGACTATCCAAAAACGCCATGTTTATTGCTCTAGACGAACCATTTAACCACATATAGGTACAGAATGAATTTTTGTTTTCTAAAATAGTGAATGTAAATTAACGAAAACTGAAAAAGGCAGCGATCCCCAGGTACCCGACGTACGTATATAAACCCCGAAGAAAACACAGTCAGGACATCAATCTCGCTTGAGACTGCAGAGTGAAAAGATCGCTTAGACAAACCGACATTCAAAGAAAAAACATGGAATCCAAATCCATCAGTTACGTCCTCTTCATGTACCGCGAACAATTGCGCCAAAGTGAAAGATCATCGATGCGCTTAAGTAGCACCAAATTAACGCTCACCGATAAACTCATCCAGAAAAATGTAACCAACATCAAGAAGTGTTCCACAGATGATATACTCGCCATCAGTCGCAATATTGTCTTCCAATCGAAGCTGAAGCATCAAATTCTACGCATGAAACAAACGAAGAGATTAGGTACAAGATCCGGACTTTGAAGGAGGCCAAATAGAAGACGGATTCAATCTTCTGTATTCGAACAAATTTTAAATATTGTTGGAGTAGTAAGGGTCAAAGCAGCAAATTTATTCTATGTATTAAACCTAAGATCATTTAAAATGAGAATCAATTAAAATTTTTACTTAAAGTTGAACTTAATGTAATTGGGAAAAAAATCTTTTCAGTTTCAGTGATAAATAAAATATATTAAACAAATTAAAATTATGTGTTTTCGTTATTTATTTCTTTTTTGAGGAAACTGAAAAAAGTAAAAATATTTAGAGGTGGTTTGTGGACTCAGAAATTATTCTACTAATATTTTGACATTTTTGTAAAAAAAAAGTCTTTTAGTGAGATGGGACTTGTTTATCCATCAAAATAATGTTAAACATCTAAAAAATTTTGGTTGAATCATATAACTCGAGAACCCTTTATCCTAATTTGTTCAGGAAAGCTTTACAGAATCCAAAATTAAGTTGTCTTGAACTTCCTCGAATATCATTTTCTCATCCCATCAGCGGTTTCAAAGACATTTAACAAGATTTTGCGAAAAAATCAAATCTTTTGAGAAAATTTGAATAATTTTGTAATTAAAACCTCTTAAAAACATCGAAAAATTCACAATTATCGTATTTTTATTATTTTATCGCAAAGACTGATCGGTCATGTACAAAATGAGACAATTGGGGAGAAAATCGAAGCAGAATTTAAAAAGTTTTAGCTAATTGGATGAAAAATGGCCGTCAAAACGTCAAAAAGTCAAAAATCAACACTCTTCACCTGGAACAGTTATTAACCGATCTCGTTGTAATTTTGTGTCATAGGACTAAAGTTGGTGCAACTTTCATCCCGACCAGAAGACATCGGTTTTACAAATTCACTCACATAGTATATTGTCCCAAACATAGTCTGCTTGAGAGCGCCCCTGTATGTGAGTTTTGGGGACGTGGGTTATATTCCCACCAGTGGCTACTGTCTGTCGCTATAAAAATATAACAAGCAACATATTCATTTTCTCCCGGCTTTTCCCGGGACCGTACAATTAGAATATAACTTTACTTTGTATTGTAATACAATTAAATACATAAATAAAATAAAAATTCTGCTTAAAATATACAAATGCTTAGGGTACATTTTAAATATATTATATTTGGCACACACAAATACTATATATTTGGGAAGATGCTATTCCAAACAAATCTTTGTTTTCGTTCTGAAATTTTTTATTTGGGCCTTTTACACTGTGCAACAGTGAAAAAACTACACGAACTTGACAGTATAGGTTCGATTCTACTATCAAAGAGTAGTATAACCTTATACTCGGTTTGGCGAAATTTTGCCAAGCATTGTTAGTGAAAAATTACGACTTCCTGGTAGTTATGCTCAAAAAAAGTGGAAAAAAAATATTTTTTTCAAAAAAAGTACCGCGAAAATTTTTTTTTCACAAAAAATGTTAAGAAACTTTGTTCAGCATAAGTAACAATAATAATTTTTTTTTGTTTAGGGTATGTTCAGCGACTTTATAGAAAATATTAACGCTAATATTTTTGTGGAACATATTAACCGTCTAGCTCCCACACATAACTCTAATTTTTGGCCCCATTTTAACAAATCGTAAAAAACACCCCTTAAAATGGGGTGGGCGGGGATGAAATGTCCTACAAAAATGTTGGCCAAAAAATTTTACTATATGTGTCAGAACACACCAAAGCCCATTATAAAGTATAACTCGAAATCAAAAATTTGCAACGTTTTGAAAACCTTTTCTAAACAATATAATTGGGCAAATTTCTAAACATTAATTTTATTTGAATATAAATACATATCTTATTAGAGATAATTAGTTTGCAAATATAATTTGTTGTAAACTATTAATATATGCGTTCCAAAAAAATTTTACTGATTTTCAAATAAAATTTATTTGCTCAGAAGTTGGAGTTGTCAGTCTCCTAACGGGCGCGTCCCCAGGTGGCGGATAGGGGGAGGGGGATGGACACACTGTTTCATCTCAACTAGGGATGCCTCAGGGAGGGTGGATTTTTTCTATCCTTACTGAGGCGCCCCTGGGGGGATGGAACAGTGTGTACACCACCTTAGGGAATATTGCATTCCCCGCGGACCAAAACTGACTATGGGGGTGTTTCCCCTAAAACAAAAAAACAATATGGAAAGTAGGAAATGTGTAAATAAAGTTACGGTGCAGGGAGTAATAACCCCAGTACCGGCGGCAATTGTTGATGTGCTCCCTAGTCACGTGCCGTCGTTATCCCAAGATAGCGAGCCAAAAAATTTTTCAATGTCTCCTACAGGTGTGGCTGCCTTGGCACCTGTAGTCGTAGTAAGTAAAACAAGCGCAACCAATCCTCCTACAGGTGTGGGTGCCTTGGCGCCTGTAGTCGCAGACAATGCCACAGGCGCACATACAGCCATTGGCAAAAATACGGAGAAGGAAGAGGAGGAACCACGGGAGAGTATTAACTGGACCCAGCCTTCTAGTACAGGTAGAGAATCCGATTCCGACTCCGACTCAAACGAACACGTTAACATTACTGTTTTAGCTAACTCCAAAGACGTCGAGGTCAGCAAGATGGTAGAAGAAGTCAACGCGTGCATGGCACAGCTCACGACAAAAAAGAAGAAGCTATCAGGGGCACAACGACGAAAGTTGAAGAAGATGAACCGAAGCAGCAAACAGGCCATAGTGCAGGATGCTCCAAAGGAGCTATCTGAAACTCCATCCACCTCTGCGGAGGCAGGAAAGAGGATCAGATCTCCAGAAGAGCAGAACACTGCGAAACCGCCGAAGAAGAAAAAGAGCTCCCCGCTTTCAAGTAAATTGGAGAGAACAAGTCAAGCCCCTCACGAAGGAGACTCCAGTCTGTATCCTGGTGGAGAGGGCGGCGACAAAGTCGATCCAACTACAAAGGAAGCGAGCGCAACCACGGAACCCTCCGGAAAGCATAGTACATCCAAAAAGATGTCACGATCTTTACGGAAGAGGAAGTTGGTTGATGAAAAAGGTAAGAAGCCACCATCTTATGCCAAAGTAGCCAGAAAGCAATATAGAGACGAGCTCTGCTACGCAGTGATCGACATCAACAGAGCATCCGGCAAAATCCCCACTGACCAACACAACAACGTTGAAGACTTGGTGAATAATAAAATTGTGGAGCACGCTCTCAACTCCGACGACGGGCCCCCAATTCAAATAATGAGCAGCGAGTTCAAAGGGGACACACTGAGGATGAATTTCGCGTCACCAGAATGTATAGAGACCCTCAAAGAGCTTGTGGATAGCATCCCCTCTCCCTGGGAAGGCGCTAAGCTGAAACTGGTAAGGAGGAGGGACATCCCTCAGCTCATAAAAACAACAGTACACGTCAAAGGATGGGGCAGCAATTTCACATCAGAACGCATGCTCAAACTCTTTGGCCAGCAAAACAAGGGACTGGACGTGAAGAGGTGGGAAGTCTTCCACAGAGAGAATGACCGTGATGGCACTCTCCTTGTGGTGGGTTTGGATCGGCTCTCCATGGCCAGCCTGGTCAAGACGAAGGGTATGGCGTTCTATGTGAACAAAGCAGTCTTCTTCAAAATTGGTAAGGCTTTGGTTGGCGCTGAAAACCGGACAACTGAGCCAATAAATAATAAAGGCAGCGATGAAGATAAGCGCTCACTGCAGCCAAAAAATGATGAGGGAGCCGAATCTACAATCACTGACTCCCAAGAAGACCGGTTACTGGAGGACCAATGATTGAAGTCGTCCAAATAAACCTCCATCGGAGCGAGGCGGCAACCAACGCTTTGATGGAAATAATAAATAAAGGTAAGACTCATATTGCTTTAATCCAAGAACCATGGACAGGAACTAGACCAAGGACTTGTATTATATGTCACAAAAATTTATGTTATCTTTTTTCTCCAGAGTTGTCAACATCGGATGCTACAGTACTGAAACAAGGGAATGGAAGTGTATACCTAGCATCAGTATATCTGCCTTTCGATTCACCGACATTACCACCTACGTCGGAACTACAACGCTTGGTGAGGAAAGTCAAAAAAACAGGTATCGAAGTACTAGTAGGTTGCGATGCTAACTCTCACCACGTCGCGTGGGGTAGTACTAACATTAATAAACGGGGCCAGGCCCTAGTAGAATTCTTGAATACTAACGACCTGATAACACTTAACATAGGTAACACGGCTACCTTCGTTAATAGAATAAGGGAAGAAGTATTAGATATAACAATATGTTCAGAAAATCTAATAGACGTGATACAGGAATGGAGGGTCTCTGAAGAACATTCTTTTTCTGATCACCGTTACATAAGGTTTAAGATAGCACGGCCACCGCCGAACCCAATAAGTTTCAGAAATAAGGCCAAAACTAAATGGACAAAATTCGGGAAGCTAATTAGAGAAAGACTAGGGCATGGACTTTTCGAGTGCCTAAGTGTTGAGGATATTGACACTAATGTTGACTACATTACGGATATATTAGTAAGGTCTTTCGAAGACAGCTGTCCGCTTCGAGAAAGGAAATCAGCCCAAGAGAAGCCTTGGATGACCGGGGAGATTCGCAACATTGGGAAAGAGGTCCGTAGACTTTACAATAGGGCACGCCGTAAAAAATCTCCAGTATACTGGGACGACTACCATAGAAGACTCAGAGAATATAACAAAATCACAAGAACAGCAAAACGAAACTCCTGGAAGCTATTCTGCGAACAGGTCGATAGCGTTAACGATGTTTCTAAAATTAAAAAGTTCCTCTCAAAAACCCATACCCAAACCGAAACAATGGTAGACGATATGGGCAGAAGAGTGGACTCAACCGAAGAGATGGTAAGACTTTTGATGAACACCCATTTTCCGCAAGGTACGACGGGCCAGACTGAGATACCGAACTACAGTGAAAATGAGGAACAACTAAGTCATATCATTACAGACCATATGGTCAAAGAAGCCGTAAGAAGCTTTTCACCATTTAAGGCACCAGGACCTGATGGAATATTTCCGGCACTACTACAGATGGAGGTGGATTACATATCAACTCATCTAGCCGCCATTTTCACAGCATGTCTAAAATTCGCATACACACCGAAAGCCTGGCAGGAGGCAAGGGTAGTTTTCATACCTAAACCCGGCAAGGCAAGTTATGCAACACCTAAGGCTTATAGACCAATAAGCCTAACATCGTTCTTACTCAAAACCATGGAGCGTATAGTGGATACCATGATTAAAAGTAAGATACCAGGCGAAATGCTAAAATTTAGACAACATGCCTATGTTAAAGGGCGATCGGTGGATACCGCCCTACACGATGTAGTACACAACATAGAAGAATCCTTCAATGGAAAGATGTATACACTTGCGGTATGTATAGACATTGAAGGGGCGTTCAATAATGTACGGACAGACACACTCATCCAATCCTTAGACCAGTTTCAGGTGGACCGGGCTCTCCGAGACTGGATAAGCCACATGCTAAGGAATAGATGGATAAATTGTGGGTCCCACGACATAAAAATAAGAGACAGAGTAGCACAGGGAACACCACAGGGCGGTATTTTATCACCACTCCTGTGGGTCACTACTATAAATAGTCTCCTAAGGATACTAACGGATGAAGGACTTAAACCAGTCTGTTACGCAGATGACGTTATAATACTTCTGAGGGGGAAGAATCCTAATCAACTTTGTAGAAGGGCCGAAACGGCTCTAAAAATTGCATATGACTGGGCTCGACCGAGAGGCCTAAATGTAAACCCAGAAAAGACAGAGATATGTCTGTTCACAAGGAAAACGAAGATTGGTCAGTATGATGACCCGCATTTCCTAAACAAAACAATTCCAGTTTCCAACAGGGTTAAATACTTAGGTGTTATCCTGGACAGGAAACTAAATTGGAAGTGCCACATAGAAGAACGAGCAAACAAGGCTCACATATGCTGGGCACTATGTAGAAGAGCCATTAGCTCAAAATGGGGCCTTAATCCAAGTATGACACAATGGCTCTACAAGAGCGTAATCAGACCTATTTTGACTTACGCATCAGTAGTGTGGTGGACATCAATGAAGAATAAGTGCAACATAATGATATTACAAAAGGTCCAACGAATGTGTTGTCTCGGCATAAGCGGGACAAAGAGGACCACATCCAGTAGGGCATTGGAGACGATCTTGAATATCCAACCAATAGAAATACAGATTAGATATGAAGCTGCCCTCACGGCGACGAGGCTCAAAGTGATGGGCGAATGGATCGAAAGCGATCACGTGACATATCATCAAAAGATAGCTGAGGTAGTGACGGTGGATTTAACTGACATATCATCAGTATCCGACAGAATACCTGAAAGATCAATGGTTGCTGAGTGTGAGACCATGATACCAGACAGACAATCCTGGATTGATGGAACCGTAGTACAGACAACATCTGGAAATTGCTGTTATACAGATGGATCGAAACTAGGGGAGAGAACGGGGCTAGGACTTTACATCGAAGAACCGGAAACCGAACTCTTATTCCGTCTGCCAGACCATAACACAGTCCTGCAGGCGGAAGTCCGAGCAATTACAGAATGTGTGAGCTGGCTTGGGACTAACACAAGACCAACAAAAGTGAATATTTTCACAGATAGCCAAATGGCTATTAGGGCGATAACGTCTAGAACGGTGAGGTCGAGGACCGTTTTAGATTGTAAAATGGCGATTAACGCCTACTCCGAATACGGAACTATATGCATCATATGGGTGCCTGGCCATTGCGGAGTAAGGGTTAACGAGAAAGCAAACGCCTTGGCATCTAGAGCCAGAGACTTGCAAACAACAACATTAGAGAACGCAAAACCCTTCAGAGTTATGCGTTCTGAACTACAAATATGGGCGAAGAACGCCCATATCACGCTATGGAATAGTGAAAACGTTGGGAAGACAACGAAGGTCTTGTGGGGTGACCCAAACGAGGACAAGGCCAAGACCTTACTGAGATTGAGCAAGGTAGAAATTAGTAAGATCATGGGCGTCCTTACAGGACACACATGTTTACAAGCACACCTACATAGGATAGGAGTTGTAGATGACAGCATATGTAGGGCATGCGGGGAGGATGATGAAACGTTGGAGCATTTCCTCTGCCACTGCCCAGCGTTCGCCAACAATAGATCACGTTTCTTAGGAAATGATGCTATACCAGACTTGACCCAACTTAGGGGCGTAGACTGGAAGAAAATTAAGGACTATGTCGACAGTACAGAGTTCCTAAAATAGCTTACCGACCTTTCTAAATAATAACAATTAGAGCGCACAACAGGCCGAATACTGGCTTACGTGTATGTCCAAGGACATGAGGTGGAATTTCACCGCCTCCTCTTCTCAACCTAACCTAACCTAACCTATAATATTTTAAAATTGTTGTTCCAAAAATATTTTGTTTCTATTCAAACATATCAAAAAAGGCAATTTTGCCCCTTGATAAAATCCGCCATATATTAACATTTTTCTCTTGATTTTAATTGCGCTTACCCGATCCCTTAATGCTTCAATTAATGTACACAATGATATTTTTTAAGCTTTAACACCACTAAGTTTTCGTGCTATGCTTTAAAGACAACGTTGCATATTTTTATTACATATTTTATTACTATTTAGTATTACTGCGTCATTTAACAGGTTTTGTCATAAATTGCAATTGGATTTTCTTTTTAATATGTACAAATGCATTTATTCAACAAATTTATGTTTCCGACATTATGTGATTTTCCTTAAGTCTCGTTTTCTTGATTTTAGATTGAACCAAAGCCCAAAATGCAATTTTTCTGTGATTGATTTGAGAAATAAAATAAGAACATTTCCGGTACGCAGAAATGACACATATTCTAAAACACATACTCATCCCACATTCATATTTATGTATGTGTGTTGAGAGTGTGGAGGATAAAGTGAAAAGTCCAAGAATTAGCTCTTTCAACAGCGGATTCATCATTGACACCATATCCTGGTGCTACACGGGGAAATCGCCTTTTTTGATATGTTTGAATCGAAAGAAAATATATTTGGGACACAAATTTTTAAATATTATACACTTCTGAGCAAATACATTTTTTTGAAAATCAATAACATTTTTTTGGAACGCATATATTAATATATTACAACAAAATATAATTGCAAACTATTTTTCTAAAATAAAAAAAGTGTTATATACAAAAAAATTATTGATTGGGAATTTCTCCAAATATATTTCGTTTAAAAAGCTTTTCAAATCGTTCCAGATTTTGCGAACTTCATTGATTTCGAGTTATAACTTAAAGCACTAATTCTATGTTTATTCCAAGTCTTAATTTGTTGTCAATCAATCGAGCAATGTATAATTTTAATTATAAGGGAATTCAACGAATATTTAAAATTTCTGAAAAAAAATGATCGTTGACTTACTGAAAAACAGAAAACTTGTCTAAAAATTAAGGTATTGATATATATTCTGAATACTTAAATGCAAATACATATCTGTTTTGTAAATAATATTTCAAATAACATATATTAAGATGGAAACAAAGATTTGTTTAGAACAACATCTTCCCAATAATATACACTTAGTATGTGCCAAATATAATATACTTCGAGTGTACCCCAAACATTTATATATTTCAAGCAGAATATGTTTGGGACAATGTACTACAGAAGTAATCTTTGGTCAGCGTGTACTATTACAGTATGCAATTTGTTCCATAAACACAAATCATCCGTGACAACATAAGACAAAGTCGAATTACTAGTTTATATAACTATATCTTTCTTTCAAGTACAGCAGCTAACAGCGATCACTCGCTCTTACCAGGTAAATAGATTACATTCGCTACTGGTGACTTACAAGGTGACGCGTAATGAGTGTTTCAAATGCGCGTAGTTTTCCGGCACTACTACAGATGGAGGTGGATTACATATCAACTCATCTAGCCGCCATTTTCACAGCATGTCTAAAATTCGCATACACACCGAAAGCCTGGCAGGAGGCAAGGGTAGTTTTCATACCTAAACCCGGCAAGGCAAGTTATGCAACACCTAAGGCTTATAGACCAATAAGCCTAACATCGTTCTTACTCAAAACCATGGAGCGTATAGTGGATACCATGATTAAAAGTAAGATACCAGGCGAAATGCTAAAATTTAGACAACATGCCTATGTTAAAGGGCGATCGGTGGATACCGCCCTACACGATGTAGTACACAACATAGAAGAATCCTTCAATGGAAAGATGTATACACTTGCGGTATGTATAGACATTGAAGGGGCGTTCAATAATGTACGGACAGACACACTCATCCAATCCTTAGACCAGTTTCAGGTGGACCGGGCTCTCCGAGACTGGATAAGCCACATGCTAAGGAATAGATGGATAAATTGTGGGTCCCACGACATAAAAATAAGAGACAGAGTAGCACAGGGAACACCACAGGGCGGTATTTTATCACCACTCCTGTGGGTCACTACTATAAATAGTCTCCTAAGGATACTAACGGATGAAGGACTTAAACCAGTCTGTTACGCAGATGACGTTATAATACTTCTGAGGGGGAAGAATCCTAATCAACTTTGTAGAAGGGCCGAAACGGCTCTAAAAATTGCATATGACTGGGCTCGACCGAGAGGCCTAAATGTAAACCCAGAAAAGACAGAGATATGTCTGTTCACAAGGAAAACGAAGATTGGTCAGTATGATGACCCGCATTTCCTAAACAAAACAATTCCAGTTTCCAACAGGGTTAAATACTTAGGTGTTATCCTGGACAGGAAACTAAATTGGAAGTGCCACATAGAAGAACGAGCAAACAAGGCTCACATATGCTGGGCACTATGTAGAAGAGCCATTAGCTCAAAATGGGGCCTTAATCCAAGTATGACACAATGGCTCTACAAGAGCGTAATCAGACCTATTTTGACTTACGCATCAGTAGTGTGGTGGACATCAATGAAGAATAAGTGCAACATAATGATATTACAAAAGGTCCAACGAATGTGTTGTCTCGGCATAAGCGGGACAAAGAGGACCACATCCAGTAGGGCATTGGAGACGATCTTGAATATCCAACCAATAGAAATACAGATTAGATATGAAGCTGCCCTCACGGCGACGAGGCTCAAAGTGATGGGCGAATGGATCGAAAGCGATCACGTGACATATCATCAAAAGATAGCTGAGGTAGTGACGGTGGATTTAACTGACATATCATCAGTATCCGACAGAATACCTGAAAGATCAATGGTTGCTGAGTGTGAGACCATGATACCAGACAGACAATCCTGGATTGATGGAACCGTAGTACAGACAACATCTGGAAATTGCTGTTATACAGATGGATCGAAACTAGGGGAGAGAACGGGGCTAGGACTTTACATCGAAGAACCGGAAACCGAACTCTTATTCCGTCTGCCAGACCATAACACAGTCCTGCAGGCGGAAGTCCGAGCAATTACAGAATGTGTGAGCTGGCTTGGGACTAACACAAGACCAACAAAAGTGAATATTTTCACAGATAGCCAAATGGCTATTAGGGCGATAACGTCTAGAACGGTGAGGTCGAGGACCGTTTTAGATTGTAAAATGGCGATTAACGCCTACTCCGAATACGGAACTATATGCATCATATGGGTGCCTGGCCATTGCGGAGTAAGGGTTAACGAGAAAGCAAACGCCTTGGCATCTAGAGCCAGAGACTTGCAAACAACAACATTAGAGAACGCAAAACCCTTCAGAGTTATGCGTTCTGAACTACAAATATGGGCGAAGAACGCCCATATCACGCTATGGAATAGTGAAAACGTTGGGAAGACAACGAAGGTCTTGTGGGGTGACCCAAACGAGGACAAGGCCAAGACCTTACTGAGATTGAGCAAGGTAGAAATTAGTAAGATCATGGGCGTCCTTACAGGACACACATGT
The DNA here is from genome assembly GCA_963930755.1 of Eudasyphora cyanicolor. Taxonomy (NCBI): domain Eukaryota; kingdom Metazoa; phylum Arthropoda; class Insecta; order Diptera; family Muscidae; genus Eudasyphora; species Eudasyphora cyanicolor. The sequence goes on along the minus strand of OZ005735.1, from coordinate 218,988,725 downwards.
TTACAAGCACACCTACATAGGATAGGAGTTGTAGATGACAGCATATGTAGGGCATGCGGGGAGGATGATGAAACGTTGGAGCATTTCCTCTGCCACTGCCCAGCGTTCGCCAACAATAGATCACGTTTCTTAGGAAATGATGCTATACCAGACTTGACCCAACTTAGGGGCGTAGACTGGAAGAAAATTAAGGACTATGTCGACAGTACAGAGTTCCTAAAATAGCTTACCGACCTTTCTAAATAATAACAATTAGAGCGCACAACAGGCCGAATACTGGCTTACGTGTATGTCCAAGGACATGAGGTGGAATTTCACCGCCTCCTCTTCTCAACCTAACCTAACCTAACCTATAATATTTTAAAATTGTTGTTCCAAAAATATTTTGTTTCTATTCAAACATATCAAAAAAGGCAATTTTGCCCCTTGATAAAATCCGCCATATATTAACATTTTTCTCTTGATTTTAATTGCGCTTACCCGATCCCTTAATGCTTCAATTAATGTACACAATGATATTTTTTAAGCTTTAACACCACTAAGTTTTCGTGCTATGCTTTAAAGACAACGTTGCATATTTTTATTACATATTTTATTACTATTTAGTATTACTGCGTCATTTAACAGGTTTTGTCATAAATTGCAATTGGATTTTCTTTTTAATATGTACAAATGCATTTATTCAACAAATTTATGTTTCCGACATTATGTGATTTTCCTTAAGTCTCGTTTTCTTGATTTTAGATTGAACCAAAGCCCAAAATGCAATTTTTCTGTGATTGATTTGAGAAATAAAATAAGAACATTTCCGGTACGCAGAAATGACACATATTCTAAAACACATACTCATCCCACATTCATATTTATGTATGTGTGTTGAGAGTGTGGAGGATAAAGTGAAAAGTCCAAGAATTAGCTCTTTCAACAGCGGATTCATCATTGACACCATATCCTGGTGCTACACGGGGAAATCGCCTTTTTTGATATGTTTGAATCGAAAGAAAATATATTTGGGACACAAATTTTTAAATATTATACACTTCTGAGCAAATACATTTTTTTGAAAATCAATAACATTTTTTTGGAACGCATATATTAATATATTACAACAAAATATAATTGCAAACTATTTTTCTAAAATAAAAAAAGTGTTATATACAAAAAAATTATTGATTGGGAATTTCTCCAAATATATTTCGTTTAAAAAGCTTTTCAAATCGTTCCAGATTTTGCGAACTTCATTGATTTCGAGTTATAACTTAAAGCACTAATTCTATGTTTATTCCAAGTCTTAATTTGTTGTCAATCAATCGAGCAATGTATAATTTTAATTATAAGGGAATTCAACGAATATTTAAAATTTCTGAAAAAAAATGATCGTTGACTTACTGAAAAACAGAAAACTTGTCTAAAAATTAAGGTATTGATATATATTCTGAATACTTAAATGCAAATACATATCTGTTTTGTAAATAATATTTCAAATAACATATATTAAGATGGAAACAAAGATTTGTTTAGAACAACATCTTCCCAATAATATACACTTAGTATGTGCCAAATATAATATACTTCGAGTGTACCCCAAACATTTATATATTTCAAGCAGAATATGTTTGGGACAATGTACTACAGAAGTAATCTTTGGTCAGCGTGTACTATTACAGTATGCAATTTGTTCCATAAACACAAATCATCCGTGACAACATAAGACAAAGTCGAATTACTAGTTTATATAACTATATCTTTCTTTCAAGTACAGCAGCTAACAGCGATCACTCGCTCTTACCAGGTAAATAGATTACATTCGCTACTGGTGACTTACAAGGTGACGCGTAATGAGTGTTTCAAATGCGCGTAAAATCTTAATCTAGTTTCAGGTGCTACTCACTACATGGGAATCTAACAGGATCTAACTGATTCCTTCCGCCTCATTCTTACACTCCTGAAGTGTCATGCACGAGTACTGATTTATATGATTTTTGGAGGATTTAAAGGATTGGATTATATACTTAAAACCTGCAAATATCGTATATAAAAATCTTACCTCAATAGCCGTTGGATGAAACAAGGACACTTGTACCATTGCATACTTTGTAATGGTTCGAAATTTTTCTTAAAACCTTCATTAGATAAAATACTGGGAAACCTAAAAGTGTAGTAAGGGGTTTTCCAACAAGAGGTGTTATTTTGGTATTCAAAGAAAAATGCAATTTTTTGAGATAAATGATCCGATGTTTATTTCATAGTAAAGAGGAAGGTATGCCGTTAATAATGAGAAACAACGTAAGCCAAATCGCCACCACGACCACGCTTACAGGACCATATCCTTTTCATGAAATTTTCCATAACCAAATCGCAAAGTGGCTGCCCTATGTCCTAGATAGCCTCACGAATTCTATTTTTGAGGTCTTGAATCGATGCTGGGCTGTTGGCGTAGACCTTATCTTTCACGTGGCCCCAAAGGAAGAAATCGCAAGGTGTTAAATCACAAGATCTCGGTGGCCAATTGTGATCACCTCTTCGAGAGATAACACGGTCCGAACACTTTTCCCGTAACAGAGCAATGGTTTCGTTGCTTGTGTGGCACATAGCGCCGTCTTGTTGAAAGTAAACGTTGTCCAGATCAATACCATCCAACTACGAACATAAAAAATCATTAATCTTCTCTCGATAGCGCAATCCATTCACCGTAACTGTTGATCCGACCTCATTTTCGAAAAGGCAAGGTCCAACGACCCCGCCGGACCATAAACCGCACCAAACAGTTACACGTTGTGGATGGCTTCTCAACAATAACTCTTGGGTTTTCCGAGCTCCAGATGCGACAAGTTTGCTTTTTGACGTAGCCACCGATGTGGAAATGGGCATAATCAGTCAAGATGATTTTTCGATGGATTTTACCATTTCAGATTTTCACCATATTTGTAGTGAATTTTAATAAGTTCAATGCGTTGTTGAATCGTGTATCATTCCATTCTTAGTAATGGCGTAGTTTCTACTTGTCAAATGTCAAAGAATAAAAGCTTCAAAAGTGACAGCTACCGAAATACCGTGAGATTCAAATAACACCTCTTGTTGGAAAACCCTGTATTATGAAAATGTTCATTATCTATATCGCTCATTTAAAAAAAGGACCTTACAACTCAACATATTTTTTTTGGAGTTGGTCATACTAAATTATCCTACATTTCAATATAATCTGATTAATCTGATTCACGATTTGGCTGAGGAAGACAACAATATTTGGAGCACTTCAGAAGTTATGTCATCCCATTCTGCCAAATAGTTATTTTTGTATAGATCATTTAAGTCAAACTTAAGTGAAATGTCAAATGTTGAGTTGTGACGTTCCTTTTCTAAATGAGCGATATATATTAGTATGATCTACTCCGAATCAGGATCTGATTCGATTTAATCATGTCTGTTCGTCTGCCCATCTTAAATATGTTCACAAGACCACGATTTTACACTGACATTGACTAAATTTTACATCAGTTACCATACTTTTCCATATGCGAAGCCTATTGAAACTCTTCAAAATTGGTTTTGGATTTAAAAAAGGCAAAATCGCCTTTTTATATATGTTTGAATCGAAAGAAAATATGTTTGGAACACAAATTTTTAAATATTATATATTTCTGATCAAATAAATTTTATTTGAAAATCAATAAAATTTATTTGGAACTCATATATTAATATTTTACAACAAAATATGTGCAAACAAATTTTCTCAAATAGAATATGTGTTCATATAAATACAAATAAATTTATTGTTTAGGAATTTTTTGAAATGTATTTTGTTTAAAAAAGATTTTAAAATCTCTGCATTTTTCGTATTTAATTTTCTATTGATTTCGAGTTATACCTTACAATTTTAAATGAAATAAGTAGCGATGACTTTTGTTGTAAAGCACTAATTTTTGATTTCTATATATTCCACGTCATCATTTGTTTAAGATTATACAATTTTAATTATAAACGAAATTTTATAAACGTATACAATTTCTAAAAATTTAAGTTTTATTACTAAAAACATAAAACATGTATTAAAATGAAGGTATTGATATAACGGGTTTTCCAATAAGAGTGATATGATTTCTTTAAAAAAAACACACTTATTGTTAAGGAAATTAAAAAGTTTTTTATTTAATGTGAAGTACAATCGATACAATTACAGGGTGGCTGATATGTAATGCAACAAAGTAAAGCGCTATTTTTTTGATTTTTTTTTTTAAATTTTATTGTTCAAAAGCAAAAAATGTCGGAAATAACATAAAACTATCGAAACAGTTTAGATTTGTTCGAATTGGCCTCCTTTGGCACGAATTATGGCCTTCAAACGGCCGACAAAGCCATCACACGCTGCACGAAAGTGGCTCTGCGGTATTTTGGACCGGCGCGCTTGAGTTCTGGTGGCCAATCGAAGGTGTAAATTTTCAGCTGACCTCTTTGGCAAGTAAACCCGATCATTTTGTTTGTTCACAAACTGCTCAATTTGGAATGGCTTCTCATCGGAGAAAACCAAATTCGGTAACTGGCCACTTTCGTGCAAGCGAAGCAACTCCTTGGCTCTTTCCAGTCTCACTTTTTTTTGTGCATCGGTGAGCTCTTGCACTTTTTGGAACTTCAATGGTTTTAGTCCAAGCTCATTTTTTAATATGTGTTGTATCCGTTCTCGCGATATGTTCAGCTCACGAGCAATTTTTCTACCACTGCGGCGTGGATTTCGATCAAATCTGGCCTTCACTTTTCGGATCATTTCTGGTGTTGTTACCGTTTTTTTCCGTCAACTTTTTGGACGCGATGCAACACTGCCAGTATCACGGTAACGAGCAATGGTACGAGAAACAAAAGATTTATTCACATTTAAATGCTGGAGGGCTCTAACGATAGCCACTTGTGTTTTTCCACCCAAATATAAAGCAATCACACTATCACGCTTGAATTCCATCACGAATAACTTTTTTTCTGAATGTAATAGATCAAAATGCTTTTGTAAGCTTGTAAACAATAAAATGAATTGTCACTGAAATAAATCTGTCAGCTATCAGACTAGCGGTTTAGAAATGATAGCAACCTGAAGTTGGTTGCAATACATATCAGCCACCCTGTAAGTTCTAAATAAAACGTCATTCAAATGGCCTCCTCGACTTCTTCTGCAGGAACGAATTGGATGAACCCAATTTTCGAACACTTTTTCCTCTAAATCAAGTCGTATGTTCGGCTTATAAAGCTTGAAGAGAGTCTGGTTTTTTCGAAAGGCCAATGACTTCAAATAACCCCACAAGAAATGGTCTAATGGTGTTAACTCACAACTTCTTTCCATTCAATATAACAATTTCGAATTTCCAAACTTTTCTCGCAACAATTCAATTGTTTCACTTGCTGCGTGGCACGTATCCAGAATCGGTCAGTGGCAAAAAGATGGACCTTAGCGAGAGCTAAAATATTGCTCATGGGTGTCAAGGACGTAGGTCGACTGGAAACAGTTTTTTTTTTGGATTTAAAAAAATGAACTTAGCATCATTTTCAAATGTGAACGGAAAGTTTATTTTTGCTCTAGCTCCTTAATGGTAAGTCGGATCGGGAATCGGTCGATGGCAAAAAAATAGCTCTTAACAAGAGCTAAAATAATGCTTATGGGTGTCAAGGTCGTAGGTCGACTGGAAAGTGGATTTTTAAAAAATGGACTTAGCGCACGATAAGTTCCAATTGGAAACGATTACTTTGATAATAAAACTGAATAATTTGTAAACGTTATTCTTGCGTATATCTCTCCATGATGAAATTGTAAACACTGCTGAATACAATGAAAAACAAATGACAGATCCTGACATATTACAAATGGCCGAAATTTCACTTCAAAATCAAATAATAGTCCCAATTAACAAATATTAGTACGAAAACAATGTTTTGTTTAGAACAAAATCTTCCCAAATATATAATATTTGTGTGTGCCAATATTTCGAGAGTGGTCTAAACATTTGTATATTTCAAACAGAATATGTTTGGGACAATTTGTTACAGAAGCGATTTTTTTTTAGTGTGTACTCTTTTGTACAACCCGATTTGGTGTCTAAACGTATTTTTGCACAAATCTTTAGGAAATTTGTTTGAGATCGCTATACTGTACCAAGGACCTGTGCCTGTACCTTGTGAAATTGGTCAAAATTGGCTCAGATTTAGAGATATTTCCCATATAATCAGTTCATGCGTGATTTGTGGCATGTGTCTCAAGACAGCGCTTGCAAATCATTGAGTTTTATTATCAAAATTCATGCCCTGTGAAAAATGTTTTTTTTATTGAAAGTTCCTCGACAATGCAAATTTTTGGCTCCTAAAATGCTAAAATTTGGTCCGAAAACAAGCCCAGAGGTTGTTCAAGGAACAAATGAACGCTGTAAAATGCACTGTACCCAAAAGATCCATCAATTTCTACGATGTTTGATATATCATCATTATTGGAAGCAGATTTTCAGGGGTAACGGAATGAGCGGTTGTGTCGGGTATTTCGAGAACAATCTTTCTTGAAGTGTCTCCTTTATTTTGTTCTATTCCAAAGTCATGTTTGCTATATGCCTCTTGTAGTTAACCCATTTATACCTCCGTCATGTTTACACGGTTTTTTGTAGAGTAAAAAGGCTCATGGTAATAAATAAACATTTTTAGTCCCATAACCTAATTATAATAAACAAACGAGTAATAAACATGACCCTTGCTTTATATTTAGGTAAAACCAACATATGTACTAAATTTAGTACAACACTTAAAGACATTGACTAGCCAATGTTTTATTGCTTTAAAAGGAACGCTTAGAAGGTACATAAGGAAATCTTGTTTTTCCAATATAGTGAATGTAAATTAACGAAAACTGAAAAAGGAAGCGATCCCCAGGTACCTGACGTGAGTATAAAAACTCCGAAGAAAACACAGTGAGGGCATCAATCTCACTTGAGACTGCAGAGTGAAAACATCGCTTAGAAAAAAACAACATTAAAAGAAAAAACATGGAATCTAAATCCATCAGTTATGTCCTCTTCATGTACCGCCAACAATTGCGCCAAAGTGAAAGATCATCTATGCGCTTAAGTAGCACCAAATTAACGCTCACCGACAAACTCATCCAGAAAAATGTAACCAACATCAAGAAGTGTTCCACGGATGACATACTGGCCATCAGTCGCAATATTGTCTTTCAATCGAAGCTGAAGCATCAAATTCTACGCATGAAACAAACAAAGAGATTAGGTACAAGATCCAGACTTTGAAGGAAGATCAAATGGAAGGAAGGTCTGCATTCGAACAAATACATATTAAAGGTTGTTGGAGTAGTAAAAGCTAAAGCAGCAAATTTAGTCTATGTACTCGTATTAATCCTAAGATCATTCAAAATGAAAATCAATTAAAATGTTTACTTAAAGTAGAACTTAATATAATGGGGAAAGTTTTTTTTAATAAATAAACGATATTTAACAAATTAAAATTATGTGTTTCAGTTATTTATTTCATTGGTTAGGGAGCTGAAATAAGTGCAATTTTTAGAGAGGTTTTTGTCGACTCAGATGTTTTATTTTCAAATTAATGGCTTTAACTAATATCTAGTGAAATATAATGTATATTTCAAAGACGTACTCAATAATCCAACAATTTTTAATAAGGGACAATCATTTACTAGAAGATAAAAACATAAGAAAAAATAATCGGACATTTGGACAGGGCTAAAGATTTATCTACCAAACTTGGAATGGAAAAGCAAACTTGGCATGGAAGACTCGTATTTTGCTGCAAATACGAAAATTAAAGTTGTTTTTTTTTGCTATGTGCCGAAAATCACTCTTACGGAATGAAGAGTGTCTCATGTAAGAGTGTCACAACACTAGGACAACATTACACGTGGCATTAGTGAGGTACCGACGGAAATGTTGGAAAAAGTGTGCCAAAATTTGACTTACAGAATGGGCCACCTGAAGTGTATACGAGTACATTTCTGTATTTATTTCAAATTTAAAAAAAAAAATAGCGCTTACAAATTGGCTAAAAAACGCTTGCGAAATTTCATAGCGGAAGGCTTTAAAATTAAAGCCTTCCTTCAGCTAAAGCAGAAGCAAAACACCAAAATTGTCAGAACAATATCAATATTTCGTCCATAATTTTTATAAACATACTTGTCGTTGTGTTTATAAAGGGTTTTCCAACAAGAGGTGTTATTTTGGTATTAAAAAAAATTCAATTTTTTGAGATAAATGATCGGATGTTTATTTCATGCCGTAAATAATTAAAGACAACATCAGCCAAATGGCCACCACGACCACGCTTACAGGACCATATCCTTTTCATGAAATTTTCCATAACCAAATCGCAAAGTGGCTGCCCTATGTCCTCGATAGCCTCACGAATTCTATCTTTGAGGTCTTGAATCGACACTGGGCTGTTGGCGTAGACCTTATCTTTCACGTGGCCCCAAAGGAAGAAGTCGCAAGGTGTTAAATCACAAGATCTCGGTGGCCAATTGTGATCACCTCTTCGAAAGATAACACGGTCCGGAAACTTTCCCGTAACAGAGCAATGGTTTCGTTGCTTGTGTGGCACGTAGCGCCGTCTTGTTTAAGGTAAACGTTGTCCAGATCAATACCATCCAACTCCGACCATAACAAATCATTTATCATCTATCGATAGCGCAATCCATTCACCGTAACTCAACCTCATTTTCGAAGAAGTAAGGTCCAATGACCCCGCCGGACCATAAACTGCACCAAACAGTCACACGTTGAGGATGGAGAGGCTTCTCAACAATAACTCTTGGGTTTTCCGAGCACCAGATGCGACAATTTTGCTTGTTGACGTAGCCACCGAGGTGGAAATGGGCCTCATCAGTCAAGATGATTGAAATTGTATCGTTCGTATCGTTTTTGATGGTTTTGTATCGTTCGATGATCGTGTATCGTTCCATTTTTGGTAATGTCGTAGTTTATACTTGCCAAATGTCAAAGAAAAAAGCTTCAAAGGTGACATCTACCGAAATACCGAGTGATTCAAAATAACACCTCTTGTTGGAAAAACCTTTAGTTGCCATTTTTAATTCGTGAGAGTTAGGTGTTGTGGAAACATTAAGAAATCAATTTTGGTACTAATTTTATAAAATTTTGTCTACCAAAATAATATATCGGCTCATCCGTTCAAGTTTTTCACATTTTTAAAATTTCAAATCCCCATATAATTATAAAATAATATTATTTGTCGAAAAATTATATTCGATTTATAAGGAAAATTTTTATGTGTTGTTGTTATTTATTGTTGGTCTGTGCTTTTGTTATTCAGTCAGAATTTATTTTGGTTTGAGACCATATGTTTCAGTTACTTTCTGTCTATTGCAAAAAATTAATAGAAACAAATACAAAAATTGGTAGAGAGTTTTAATTGATTAGTATAATTGACTGCAGTTTCGATAGACACCACTCTATCATCTTCAGAATTCAGTAGCAATAGTGTATGTCTTTAACTTAAATCAGCTGATAAATAACAATAAAAAACAACAACACATACAAACACATGAGGTACGATGACGTCGGCATTAGCCGTTGACAAAACTACATTTGTTTCGTGGCTCGCGATACGAACCCAAGCAGAAAAGAAAAATGTATTGGTATGAGAGTTTTAGTATGTTGACTTAGTTCGGCAAAATACGGGTTTCGTGAGCAGTTCTTGTTAAATTCAATTTACTGCTTCCATAAGTATTTCAGCTGATTTAAGTTAAAGACATACACTATTGCTATTGAATTCTAAAGATGATAGAGTGGTGTCTGTCGAAACTGCAGTCAATTCTACCAAGCAATTAAAACTCTCTACCAATTTTTGTATTTGTTTCTATTACTTTTTTGCAATAGACTGAAACATTTGGTCTCAAACCAAAATAAATTCTGACTGAATGGAAAATATTTATTTCAACTTTTTTTAACCATTTTTCCTGTGACATTGCGTTTTCTAAATTTTTAGCCCCAAAGTTTACTGGGCAAACAAAACGGGTTAGCAATTACATGCACAATTATAGTATGGAACGCTTTGGAAAAAAAGGTTCCATGTCCAGCAACGAAATAAAGGTGACACTTCAGGAAGTATTTCTCCCAATACGTATACCCGACACCCACTCTCCCTCCAAAAAAAAATGATTACACCATGCAACAATCAAAATTTGTTTTTTGTGTCCGAAACCTAAAAACTTTTTTTGTATATATTGAGTCATATTATTTTATAAAACCAAAACACAATTTTTTTATGCTAACGTTTTTATACCCTCACTTTAGTAATACGAAGGTATATATCATGTGCTACGGGCCAAAAGTGTAACACATCGAAGGAGTGATCTACGACCCTAAGTATGTTCGGCGGATATTAGTTTTGGGTCATTTTAAGTCGAATGAAAAATGTCCGTCCGTCCGTCCGTGTGTATGTCTGCTGGCTGGAGTGCACGATAACACTCGAAAGGAGTAACCGATTGACTTCAAATTTGGTATACGGTATATCTCCGGCTAAGTTCGAAGATGGGCCAGATTGGTCCACTCCTTCTTGTACCTCCCACACAAAGGGTTAATATTTAGGGAAATATTGATTCTTTAATAACTTCTATACTACTTACTAGAATTTTCTGAAATTCCACATACGAGTATTGTAATATTTAATTAGTCGCTATCAACTCGAGAAAAATGGGCGAAGTTGCCACGCCCCTTTTGGTACCTCCCAAACAAATGGACCATCTTGCAAAAAAATTTAACTGCTTATAACTTTAATACAAGTGTATAAAAATACTTGACATTTTGTAGAGTATAATGTTTTTCTAGGGCATATGTACAACATTACAGCACTCTAGCTAACAAATTGTGCAAGATATACCAATTCCAAAATTTGGCTTATATGGGCGGGGCCACGCCCACTTGGTACATCGAAAATGCAAGTACCCTATTTTCAAGAAGAACGGTCCTGCCGTTTAGACGCCTATACGGTACAAACAAACCAACAAACACACATTCTTCTTTATACAGGGTTTTCCAACAAGAGGTGTTATTTTGAATCACCCGGTATTTCGGTAGCTGTCACTTTTGAAGCTTTTATTCTCTGACATTTGACAAGTAGAAACCACGCCATTACTAAAAATGGAACGATGCACGATTCAACATCGCATTGCAATTATTAAAATGCGAAAAATCGAAAATCGTCTTGACTGATGAGGCCCATTTCCTCCTCGGTGGCTACGTCAACAAGCAAAATTATCTCATCTGGGGCTCGGAAAACCCAAGAGTTATTGTTGAGAAGCCTCTCCATCCTCAACGTGTGACTGTTTGGTGCGGTTTATGGTCCGGCGGGGTCATTGGACCTTACTTTTTCGAAAATGAGGTTGGATCAACAATTATGGTGAATGGATTGCGCTATCGAGAGATAATTAATGATTTTTTATGGTCGGAGTTGGATGGTATTGATCTGGTGTTTTAACACCTTGCGACTTCTTCCTTTGGGGCCACGTGAAAGATAAGGTCTACGCCAACAGCCCAGCGTCGATTCAAGACCTCGAGAGTAGAATTCGTGAGGCTATCGAGGACATAGGGCAGCCACTTTGCGATTTGGTTATGGAAAATTTTATGAAAAGGATATGGTCCTGTAAGCGTGGTCGTGTTGGCCATTTGGCTGATGTTGTTTTTCATTATTAACGGCACCTTCCTCTTTATTATGAAATAAACATCCGATCAATTATCTCAAAAAATTGCATTTTTCTATGAATACCAAAATAACACCTCTTGTTGGAAAACCCTTTATATATATAGAGATAGATTATTCACAAAGTGAGGGTATACCTTAGCCGGTTTACCCGACTAAAACTTTCTTACCTGTTTCTATTTTTTTTTTAAATTCCAATTTTCATGGAAGGTAGCTTTAGTACTTGGACCCAATTTGTTGAAGTACTTATAAACTCAATAAAGCCAAGATGCCATTTAAATTAAAGGAAAGGGCAAGAAATGCTGAAAACATCACATTCACGGAAGTTTTGTAAAAAATCTGATGTTTTGTAGTGGCACGAAAAAACCTATAAAAATAGAATTTTTATTTTGTTTTTTTGTTCCATTTTTATACCCTCCACCATAGGATGGGGGGTATATTCATTTTGTCACTGCGTTTCTAACACCTCTAAATATTGATCTGAGACCCCATAAAGTATATATATTCTTAATCGTCGTAAATTTCTAAGACGATTTAGCCATGTCCGTATGTCCGTCCGTCTGTGGTAATCACGCTACAGTCCGCAATAATAGAGCTAAGTTGATCAAATTTGGTGCAAATACTTCTTATAGTTGCAGGTTGTTTGGGATTGCAAATGGGCCATATCGGTCCATATTTAGATATAGCTCCCATATATAGCATCCAACTTGTTGTGATTCCTACTGTTCTCATCTAGTATATTTTTTTTTTTTTTACGATATGTCTTTATTTGCAATCTATTTATATATAAAATAATGAGCAAATTTAATAATAATTTAAAAATTAACAGAGTTGTTAAGATCCAACGAGCTTAACATACGAGTAGATCTAGTATTTACATTGTTGGTTTATACATATAATTGTAAAACAGAATATTCAGTCTTAAATTTATTTTATTACAAAAATGGGAGATCTAGTATATGATTTCTTTTCAATCTTCTGACTTCGTTACTATCATCTAAAAGGGATATGGCTAGGGTATTTGGATGGTTGCTTAATCTTTTGAGGTAGTTGGTGCTGAACCTTGTTATTTCGTCTTTAACTTTCGGTACGCTAAGATCAGTATGAATACAGTTGTTATTCACAAACCAGGGCGCGTTTGATAACAATCTAAGAGTTTTAGACTGATATCTTTGTAAGATTTCAATGTTGGAGTTGCTGGCCGTTCCCCATAATTCGATGCCGTATGACCATACAGGTTTTAATGTAGTTTTATATAGTATAACTTTGTTCTCTAGACTTAACTGCGATTTTGGACCTAGTAACCAATACATTTTCTTCGTTTTTATGTCAACCTGTTTTCTCTTCGATTTAATGTGTTCATTCCATGTTAGTCGCCGATCTATACAAAGTCCAAGATATTTCACACTGCTTGAACTAGGAACTATGACTCCATTTAGAGTAAGAGGTGGGCAATCCCCTGATCTGAGAGCGAAAGTTACATTTGTTGACTTTTCAGGGTTGACATTAATGTTCCACATATTGAACCAAATCTGAAGTTGGTCAAGTTGTTTTTGTACTGAATTTGAAGCTTCCACGGGGTTGGAACTAGTAGCTAAGATTGCAGTATCATCAGCGTATGTTGCCACTGTAACATCGGAATTAACTGGCATGTCGGACGTATATATAGTGTATAGTATCGGACCCATAACACTGCCTTGAGGTACTCCAGATTGTATTTTTCCAATTTCAGATTCATCACCATTGACAGATACATAAAAACTTCGTTGATTTAAGTACGATTTCAGCAGTAAATAGTAAGGAGCTGGAAATAAAGTTTTCAGTTTAAAAAGCAATCCGCTGTGCCAGACTCTGTCGAATGCTTGCTTGACATCCAAAAACGCAGATGAGCAATACATTTTTTTCTCTAAAGAATCCCTTATGACATTCACAATTCGATGGCATTGTTCCGGAGTACCATGATCGCGTCTAAAACCAAACTGATGATCAGGTATAACATTTAAAGCATCCAAAATAGGAAACAATCTCTTCTGAAAAAGCCTCTCGAAAACTTTGGAAAATATGGGTAGTAAACTTATTGGCCGATATGAACTAAGCTTATTTTCAGGTTTATTTGGCTTTCTCACCATTATAATTTTAGCATGTTTCCACTGAGATGGAAAATGTGACATTCTTACAATGGAGTTGAATATAATTGTGAGAAATACAATACCCTTTTTTGGCAGAGATTTTAAAATTTTTGCGTTAATGTTGTCATATCCAGGTGACTTTTTGGCATTCAACTTTTTTATTTCTTGCACTACCTCCTTGTAAGTGAACGGTTTTATAGGTGGAGTCATTTGACATGAGATATCAAGAAAGTCATCGATTTTCTGGCTATCAGTAGCACTGCAGAGTGAAAACGGTTTAAATGTTTCCTCAAGGAATTCTTTATAAGCCTCGGCGGTTTCAAGGTCGGATCTGCACCAGGATCCGTTAGGTCTTTTTATGGGAATATTCCGTTTTTGTGGTCGCTTCAAATATTTGGTCGCTTTAAATAAGTTGTACTCATTGTTGTTCAAGGGACTGAGATCTTTGAGGTAGTTTCCGATACAATCACTTTTGGTATCTCTTAAGCGTTTTTTAAGGTGCTGAGCTGCTCGGTTAAAATTAGTTTTGTCGGTCCTAAGACGCGATCTTTGCCACAACTTTCTCAGTCGTCTTTTTAGTTTTATTAATTTTTTTATTTCGAGAGAAATGTGAATGTTTGAAATACTGTTTCCAGCTTCTGTTGGGGTAGATTGAAAAGCAGCTTCGTGAATTAATTTGACAAAAGACTCAACAGCGTCATCTATTTCAATTCCTGTTTTAAGAGATAAATTGAGATTTATATGGTTATCAATCCAATTCTGAAAACTTTGTATATCCGTGTTCGGTGATATTAGTGGTTTGCTATTTGGCAGTTTACATGGTGTCGATTTATAATTCAGCAGAATTGGTGTGTGATCAGAGCTTAAGTCGTTGCAAGCAGTAATATCAAGCAGCTGTTGTGGTATACCAAAACAGACAAAAAAATCTAATAAATCAGGTATTTTTCCAAGATCGGCGGGCCAATACGTAGGCTTTCCTGTGGAAAGTGTAATGTAATTGTTTTTTGTGACACACTCGTATAATTGTTTTCCTTTTGGGTTATTTAGTCTGGATCCCCACCAAACGTGCTTAGCGTTAAAATCTCCGCCAACTATAAATTTACTACCTATACTTTTAAAAAAGTTATCATACATACCACAGTTCACACTGAATCTGGGTGGAAAGTAAACAGAATATATTGAAACTTTGCTGTTATTTTGACACATTATTTTCACTCCAGCCGCTTGGAGATAGCTTTCTGAAACAACATCTAAAGTTTCATATTTTATTCTCGAGTTAATAAGTACTGCAGATCCACCGTGGGCCCTATCATCTGGATGATTGGACATTATTATGTCATATCCTTTTATGCGAAGGAATGCCCTGGAAGTTAAATGTGTTTCAGAAACCAAAAATATATCTACATTGTAGAGATTAAGAAATACTTCTATTTCATTTAAATGATTAGAAATGCCATTTGCATTCCACTCGGCAATTATCAAATCTAATTGCATATCTTTGTCATTAACATAGACATCATATTTATAAGAGTATTTGTTAACTCTATTTGTTTCTGAAGCATTGTTTCGATTCTTTGCAGTAACGTATTTTCGTTAACTTCAGTTCCTCTTATTACTTGCGAGTAAGTCATTGAATTTTGTACATTGTTGTTGTTTGTTTGAGCAAAATAATTATTTCTGTTGAAGTTTGAAGATTCCACATTATGTCTCGTAGATCTAATTGTTCTTTTGTGGACTAGGTTTTGATAAAATTTGCAACCTTTGTAGCTTGACGTATGGCTTTCATCGCAATGTACACATTTGGCTGGAGTGTTAGGTGTTTTTTTACATTCAGTGGTTGAGTGATTTAAGCCACATTTAACACATCTAAATGGTTTACGACAATATGATTTCGTGTGCCCAAATTCTTGGCATCGGTAACATTGGACAATGTCATCAGACTTCTTGGGAGCCTCTACTTTAACGATTGCATTATCAATTGCGCGGATGTTAAATATTTCCTGGTTGTTCGCTTTCGGATCTAGGTCGACAAAGAACATCGGTAGTGGGGTTTTCGTAACACGGCTGACAATATTCCGAACACTTCGCACTTCATGTCCAAGAGTTATGAGATGAGCCTTTATATCAGATATACTGGTTGAATGATGAAGGCCTTTAATCACAACCCTGTAGGCTCTGTCCGGCTTCAGTTGAAAAGTATGATAACTCTTTCCAGTAGATTCTAAGGACTTAACAACTTTTCGATAGCTATCAACTGTTTTAATAACAACCCTAACCTGACCATCTCTCAAAGATTTGTAACTATATTCAGAAGAAGAAATCAATTTATTTAAATTTGTTACCATTTTAGTTATATCTCCCACATTAGGTATGAAGATTGGTGGCGGTTTGGCTTCAACTTCGACTTTGTTGTTGTCATCTTTTCCATTGTCAATCTTTGCAAGGCTGCTGAAACGATTTGATGTCCCAGGTTCATCGTCATGGTGGGGGCGCTTTTGTTGGTAAATATTCGGCGATCCGCAGTTTTTTCTTTTGCTTGGCACTTGCTGCCAGTCCGAGTCTTCATCATCAGTGCTGCTGTCTTCACTAAGATTGACTTCTGCAGCCAGTGCATCGGTCATAGTGAAGTGTGTTTGTTGTTTGTTTTTTTGTTGTTGTTACAATTGGATTGTGCAGTGTGCAATGTACAAAGTGCATCAATTGTGCACCAACTGATGCACATACTTTGTGAACTAGGCAGCTAAGCCGTTTATGATTTTTTTTTTCGTTGTTTTCAAGACAAAAAAAAAAAAACAATACAGTTTGTTTGAAGTGAAATTGTTCTTGTAATTTCGGAACGAAAAAGAAAGATTTCTTTGTTGAAACTCCGCACAATACGTCTTACACTTATCACGGTTAGACAACGACTAGTATATTTTTTGAGGTATCAAAAGGGCCGTTGACAATAACGCCCATTTTTTGATACAGTATGGGTACTATAAAAACATTACGCTGTACAAAATTTCAATTGTTTGTATGTAGAGGAATCGACGTTATAAACCGCTACCTTTTTGTGCAAAATGGCCCATTTGTATGGGAGGAAACAAAAGGTGCGTGGCACCGTCTACCATTTTCTCAGGATGATAGCGACTGAGAAATTAATACTCTGTGTGGAATTGTGAAAGATTTTGGGTAGTAGTATAGAAGTTACGAGATAATTAATATTTCACTAAATTTCGACCCTTCGTGTGGGTACTCGAGGAGTGGGCCAACATGTCCATCTTTGACTTCAGCCTGAGATAGAAAAAATATTGACATATACCAAATTTGAAGTCAATCGGTTACTCCTATCGAAAGTTATTGTGCGCACCAACCAGACAGACAGACGGGCAGGCTGACGAAAATTACACAATTGACTTAAAATGTCCCAAAACGAATTTCCGCAAATATTCTTGGTCTCTTAGGTCACTCCATCGATGTGTTAGCCTTAAGACCCGCAGCATCTGATATATACTCATGTTCACAATAGTGCACTGAAAAAAAATTTGGCCTGAAATTAAAAACAACTTTGCCCTTAAATCAAAGATTTATTATGTCTTTGTTTGAAGAACAAATTTCTTTAAATTTAAGAAAATTTAATTGCTTTCAAAGAAATTTTCATTCGCTTAAAGAAAAATTCCTTACTTCTATAATGAGATGTCCATAACACTATGTCATGTTGACTTTAACGTTAGGTCATAAAATTAAAGAAATAATAATTGATTGTAGTACAACTGTCATTAACCTAAGTATACATTTTAATAGTTTGTAAGATTTTTCCTTAAAATTTTAGAAATTATATAATACTATTAATTTTCAGTCATGTTTTTTTTGGTAACGTTGAATTAAGAATTAATTATCTTTTAAATAAAGAAATCATTTTTATCTGCGAGAGCACAATTTAGACTCTTTTTGCTCGCAAAATTGAGAATAGTAGTGAGAGTTACAGTGAAATGGAAAATTTTTGGAATCAGTTCGTGTGGAGTGGTGTTAGAGGAAGGTTGTGTGCGCTTGTTCAAGTGGATATTTTTAATTTTACATTAATGTGTGTGTGTGCCATCTAAAAAAAATTTTAGTGGTGGTGATATTTCACAGATCGAAAATAAATTGTCTGGATTGAACTTCGATTGGCTGCTTATAAGACGATGAGACAAAAGTGGTGCTTTAAAAAATGTCAGTGTGTGAATTGTAGTTACGAAAATTGATAACAAAAGAGTCATAAAATCTGTGTCGACTATTTAGAGTAGTGGATTTTCTGTGCGTTTACGAATTTATTACTTTGGCAAAAACAATGAAAAAACCGTAAATATGTATGTATTCAAGAAAGAAAACAATAAATTGGAGAAACAATGAACGAAAATAGATATTGTTTTCCCGCTGTCGAAGTAAATTGCTAATATTTCCGTAATGAATAAATAAACAGTAAGTTTGTGCATTAAATAGAATATCGTTAGCTAAACATGCTAATCTAATTATACCCTCACTTTAGTGTGACGAGGGTATATATCATTTGCTACGGAAAAAAGTGTAACACATCGAAGGAGTGACCTAAGACCCCAAGTATGTTCGGCGGAAATCCGTTTTGGGTCATTTTAAGTTGAATGAGCAATGTCCGTCCGTCCGTCTGTCTGTCTGCTGGCTGGTGCACACGATAACTCTCGAAAGGAGTAACCGATTGACTCCACATTTGGTATTTGGTAAAATTTTTTTCTAGCTCCGGCTAAGTTCGAAGATGGGCCATAGTGGTCCACTCCTTCTGGTACCTCCCACACAAAGGGTTAAAATGTTATGAAATATTGATTCTTTAATAACTGCTATTATACTTATTCGAATCATCTGAAATTCCACACATAGTATTAGTTTATTAGTGGCTATCAACTCGAGAAAATGGGTGTAATTGCCACGCCCCTTTTGGTACCTGCCTCACAAATGCATCATTTTGCACCAAAAGTTAACAGCTTATAACATTAATACCAGTGTTTAAAAATAGTTGAAATTGTGTACAGTGTACAGTGAAAATGGGAGTTATTGTCACGCTCCTTTTGGTACCTCCCACACAAAGATACCATTTTGCACCAAAAGTAAACAGCTTATAACATTATTACCAGTGTATAAAAATACTTGAAATTTTGTACAGTGTAATGCTTTTATAATGCCTATAGCCTAGTGAAAAATGGGCGTTATCACCTCGACCCTTTTTGTACCTCTCACACAAAATGGCCAAATCATACCACAATTTAATATCTCATAACGTTAATATACCAGTCCACATAAACGCTATAATTCAGTGCAATGTATTTAAAGTATCTACTGTTCAGCGAAATATAAGTGTATTTGTTAAACCCCTTCTGGTACAACCCACACAAATTGACAGAATAATTCGTGTAATATTCAATATTATATTACTCACAAAGTGAGGGTGTACCTTAGTCGGTTTACCCGACTGAAACTTTCTTACTTGTTTCATGAATTTTTTTTATAGAATGATATAAGATGTAAAAATACATCATCTGTAATAAGGAAAGCTCCAAACAAACATGCTGTTTTCCCCCTTTGCGCAGTGATATGCAAATATTTTAAGATCACACAACAATGCAAAACATGTGAAGTCTGTATAAAAACGGATAATTATAAATAATTAAAAATTACTGATATCTAAGCGGAACAAATAAAAGAATCGAGCGCCCCAGTAGGCGAGTTGGTAGCGTACTCGCGTTTGGGGGTCTTGGGTTCGATTCCCATCAGAGGCTCTGGTCTGTCGCAAACATTTCGCCATATGGTCTTTGTAACCCGGCCTTTCCCTGGACCTTAAAATTAAAATATAAATTTACTTTGTATTGTATTTGCGCTTTTTTGCCGAAAAAAAATTAAATAAAATAGAAACAGTTAAAAACATTTTTCTTCTTTCCGAAAACTTTTTGTAGCTGGACTTAGCATGTTTTGCTAACGATATGTCATATTAAATAATTTCGGAGCGATACAACAATTTTGATGTAAACAAGTCTTAATTTGTGAGTTTTCAGATACTGCAATTTTTAGAAATTTTACGACTTTATCAAATATAAAAAATGATTTAAATTACATCAAAATGTTTAAAAAAGACTTGTTAATGGCTGCAGATTTTGAATCATTCAAACTATCAATTATCAATTAAAAAGATGGAGGACTAGGTTATATGTTAAATTTCGAATTTAAATTTGATATTAATATTTTTTTAAATATGAGTCATTCCATGCCAAACGGGACGAGTTTTGACATCACTATTTTTGATTGCTTCGAAATTTTGTGTATGCATTATTTATCTAAAAATATCTTATAAGTAGTTCAAGAAAAATTTTTAAAAAAATTTCTTTAAGATTTATGAGCAATTTAAAGTTGACGAAATTACGTTTTTTCTAATAGGTGTGTTCATTCTTTAGCTTGTATCTGCTGAAATACGTGACCAATTTTAATGTGCTTTACCTTGTTTTGAAGGCAATTTCAACTACTACAACTAACTGGATTAAGCACTCCAACACAATTTGAGGAATAAAAATCATCTACAGGAAAAATATTCGAACGAGGATGTCATTGGATTTCATGCCTAAGTAAATTTATTGTAATGTAAATATTTGTATAAGTACATATCGCACCTGTTACACAAAAGGGTAACAACTCAAAATTTAAAAAATTCCAGTAGAGGCCAAAAACTGTTTCCGTTAATATTAATAGTATATTAAAAAAAAGAATATGCCGTTGCAATAAAATATCACAGAAAAAAATAATAACGCTATTTTCGTTTTTGTTTTTTATTGATTTCAGAAAACTAACAACTTTTTTGAGTTGTTACTCTTTTCATGAAAAAAGTTTGTATATAAATAGTGGTATTATTTTGAGTTGTACCTTTTTAACTGAAAAATCTTACTCGGATTATAAGTTGAAAAGGGCACAACTAAATATATTTCTCTTTAGATGATAAATCAACGGTCCCATTTGCTTAAACACTTGGAGACAATTCAAAATGTAACTCTTTAGATGAATCTAAAGACGTTATTGTGAAAATAGAGAGAGAGTCATAACGGTTTTTTATTATGAAAAAGAAGAAAAATCAACCGAAATTTTTTGCAGTGGGTAGAAATTGCCATTGTATATACGTTGTTTTCTTGCAAAAAAAGCAAAATTTAAAAATTTTGAGTTGTTACCCTTTTGTGGAACAGGTGCGATATGTTAATTTTTGTCACTCTTATGAATGAAACATGACATATTGTATTTTCGTTTGTTTTATTTTGGTATTTAAATCGTTATTGATTTGTAACTAGGATATTCTCCTGCATAAGAACATATTTGTCTCTATAATATTATAGAATTCAAACTTTTTGCAAAAAGTATTGGCAAATACAATTACTTGACAGCTCAACACCAATCATTCAGCAAGGTTCACCTTTAAAACACCAGCTCTAAGAGGCCTAGCTCTAAGAGGCCTAGCTTCTCCCAAACGAATAAGAAGTATTCCTCACTTCTAGTGTTTCATCTCAAAAACCACGTCAAGTAATGTATTTGCCACCGCAACTTATACGAAGATAACGATTTGTTTTAGGAAAACTTTAGCGCCAAATAGTATTTATTTGTCCAATAGAATAAGTATTCCCTCCAATATGAAGAAAACTATACTAAACACAATGACTACGGGTATCGTCTGGTATGTTGGGGTATGCTATTGAATAAAATGTTTATCGAAATCAAATGTTTTAGAAAATAATAATTTAATAAAGAAGCAAATAATAAAAATTACCAGGAACGTTTTAACAAATAATTAAATAAAAAAATATTTTACGAAACGGATTTTACATTTGTGGAAAGTACAGCATGTGCTTGGTTTAATAGCAGAATGTGCTTAATCTAAAGTCATTTTATGTATTTAATGTAAGCACAAGGCGTAAGAGATTTAAAAATGTGAAGTCTTTCATCGAATTATAAGGCTTAATTGTTTCAAAGACGTTTGATGTTCTGATTTAAAGATGATTAATGACTTTAATTGTAGTACAAGACGTACTTATTTTAATAGTCTTTGTCTTGGGAGCCAAATCAAAGAAATAATTTAAAAGTTAAAAAAATTTCAATGATTTTCAGTATACTTTTTTTTCAGTGTGGGGGTATAAAAACTCGATTATGTTGAAATTCTCTTATTTCTACCAAAAGTGCTATAATTTCTACATTATCCATATATTTTCTTTAAATATGCATTGTTTTCTTCTTTTGGATGCTAGTTTTCAAAAATTGGAACAGTTCTCATTTTACGGGTTTTCGTGCCAAAAAAAATAGATTTTTTGAAAAAAAATCAAATTTTTTCTAAGTGAAAGTGTCATTACTAACATTTGTAGTCCTCATATAGGACTACAAATAAAGGGATTAATTTGACTTGTGATTTGAGCCCTTTGGAGCATATACATCAAAATAAAGGGTGGGCCATTTACAATTTTAAATTTGAACTACCGATTACTTTGACTTGTGATTTGAGCCCTTTTGATTATTTTCTGTGGGGAGCCATTAAGGATAAATATTACGCAATGCATCCAGAGACAATTGAAGCGTTGAAACATGAAATCGGAGTTGCCATTGAAGAGATTCGACCCTAAACAATCGAAAATGTACTGAAAAATTTGGTTGATCGGATGAGGTACTGCCGAGCCAGTTATATGAATGATATTGTGTTCCATTGTTAAATGACAAAGTGCAACCTTTCCAATAAAACCAGAAATTTGAAAATTATAGGTACTTTTTTATAGCCGATTCAAATTTAAAATTTTAAATGGCCCACTTTATATGGTCCAAATACGAAAGACACGTTCCAAGAAAATAGTAATTTTAAAGATAATTAGTTTTAAATTTTTTTTTAATATTGTTTTGTGTTGTTATATTACACCCGAAAATGTTATGTATTGCCAACCCATTGTAACCAATTAGAAATTTTTGCCCAAAGTGTTTTCGATAGCTTTTTTTCAATCTTTTTAAAAAAGAAAAAAATCAGAAAAATATTTTTATTTTGTTTTGGCTTGTTTGTTTTTTGTTTTTTTTTTGTTGTTTTTCAATTGTTGTTTTCAGTGTACGAAAACAACTTTGTTAAAAATTTAAAGAAGAAGTAAGTGACGTGTGTTTTTTTTTTATTTTTTTTTGCGAAAGCTGATATTTTTTCCTAATTGGTTCAGGAAAACGTGTTTAAAGATATCTTACAAGATATTACGAAAAACACAATTTTAGGAGACAAATTGATAATAATTTAAGTAATTAAAAGAAAAAAATTTACGAATATTTTTTGAGACTGATGGTGAGGGGATTCATAAGTCGGTTTACCCGACTGAACTTTCTTACTTGTTTTTTTTATTATTTTATCGTAAAGGTATGTTGTGAGTAAAGTGAGACCATTCCGAAGAAAATCGAAGCATAATTTAAAAAGTTGTAGCTAATTAAGTAAGTCGATGAAAACAGCATGCCCCTCACCATTTCGACCCAGTAAATTGAATGTCATTAACCGTTGTCATAAAATTGTATATGGTTTTTACAAGAAAAACCCTGCAAATTTTCGGTCTAAATGTCTCGAAAACGCCATGTCACAGGAAAAAACGGTTAATGTCATTTAATTTAGCTGGCCGACATTATGCGGGGTAAAATGTTTTCGTCGAGGACACACACAGTGTTATCCAACTACCTAGTAATATTAATTTAGTTTAATTGAAATTCTAATATATATTTCAGAATTTATTCGTATAGTACCTATTAAATCCATAAATATATGAGCGCTGAAAACTAACAAATGAAAGGTATTTCAGAATTTTCCAATAAAAACAATTTTAGACATCATGTTTGCAGCATGCCTCTTTTAGTTAACCCTTTTATACCTCCGCTATGTTTTCACGTTTGTTTGTAGAGCAATAGAACCCATAATCAATGCTAATAAATATACATTTTAAGTTTCATAACCCAATTATTTTTTAATAAGTGACACTTACCTAAAAAGGATATAATAGACATGACATTTGCTCTATATTTAGGTAAAACCAACATATGTACTAAATTTAGTACAACACTTAAACACATTGACTATCCAAAAACGCCATGTTTATTGCTCTAGACTAACTATTTTGCCACATATACATAGGTACAGAA
Source organism: Eudasyphora cyanicolor (assembly GCA_963930755.1). Classification (NCBI taxonomy): domain Eukaryota; kingdom Metazoa; phylum Arthropoda; class Insecta; order Diptera; family Muscidae; genus Eudasyphora; species Eudasyphora cyanicolor. The sequence goes on along the minus strand of OZ005735.1, from coordinate 218,964,726 downwards.
TGAATTTTTGTTTTCCAAATGAGTGAATGTAAGTACCTGGCGTGAATATATAAACCCCAAAGAAAAGACAGTAAGGGCATCAATCTTGCTTGAGACCGCATACTGAAAACATCGATAAACCCCGACATTCAAAGAAAAATGGAATCCAAATCCATCACTTACGTTCTCTTCATGTATCGCGAACAGCTTCGCCAGAGTGAAAAATCATCGATGCCCTTGAATAGCACTAAATTAACGCTCACCGATAAACTAATTCAGAAAAATGTAACCAATATCAAGAAGTGTTCTACCGATGATGTCCTGGCCATTAGTCGTAATATTGTCTTCCAATCGAAGCTGAAGCATCAAATTCAACGCATGAAACAAATGAAGAGATTGGGTACAAAATCCAGCTATTGAAGGCGGTTCAAACCGAATGAGGATTCAATCTTCTACATTCGGTACAAATTAAAAGTGGTTGCAGTAGAAATTAAAGCAGTAGATTTAGTCTAAGTATTACCTTAAGATCATTCAAAATGAGAATCAATTAAGACTTTATATATAAAGTGGAACCTAATGTTATGGAAAAAGATATGTAAATTTTTTGTGATAAATAAACCATATTAAACAAATTAAAATTATGCGTATTCGTTCTTTCTTTATTTGGTTTTCATTGTTCAGGGAACTGGATAAATAAACAAGTAAGAAAGTTTCAGTCGGGTAAACCGACTAAGGTATACCCCCACTTTGTGAGTAATGTAATATTGAATATTACACAAATTATTCTGTCAATTTTTGTGGGAGGTACCAGAAGGGGTTTAAGAAATACACCTATATTTCGCTGAATCGTAGATACTTTAAATACATTGCACTGTGCCGAATTGTAACCGTTTATATGGACTGGTATATTAGCGTTGAGATATTAAATTGTGGTATAACTTGGCCATTTTGCGTGGGAGGTACAAAAAGGGGCGTGGTGATAACTCTCATTTTTCACTGGGCTATAGGCATTATAAAAGCATTACACTGTACAAAATTTCAAGTAATTGTATATACTGATATTAATGTTATAAACTTTGGTGCAAAATGGTACCTTTGTGGGAGAGGTACCAAAAGGGGCGTGACAATAACGCCCATTTATCAATGGACTGTAGGCACTATAAAAACATTACGCTGTACAAAATTTCAAGTATTTTTATACACTGGTATTAATGTTATAAGCTTTTAACTTTTAGTGCAAAATGGTGCATTTGTGTGGGAGGTACCAAAAGGGGCGTGGCAATTTCGCCCACTTTCCTCGAGTTGATAGCGACTAACAAACTAATACTATGTGTGGAATTTCAGAAGATTCGAATACGTATAATAGCAGTTATTAAAGAATCAATATTTCACAACATTTTAACCCTTTGTGGGGGAGGTACCAGAAGGAGTGGACCAATATGGCCCATCTTCGAACTTAGCCGGAGATAGAAAAAAATATTACCACATACCAAATTTGAAGTCAATCGGTTACTCCTTTCGAGAGTTATCGTGCGCACCAGCCAGCAGACAGACAGACACACAGACACACAGACACACAGACAGACAGACAGACAGACGGACGGACATTGCTCATTCGACTTAAAATGACCCAAAACGGATTTCCGCCGAACATTCTTGGGGTCTTAGGTCACTCCTTCGATGTGTTACACCTTTGGTTCGTAGCAAATGATATATACCCTCGTCACACTAAAGTGAGGGTATAAAAATGGTGTTTAGATTTGAGAAAAATATATGTTATATATTATTAAATATCAAAATTATCTTAGTTTTATTATCATTGAAGGAAGTGCTTAATACGAGTAGTTTATAAAAATTTTTCATACAAAAAAATAACCTTATAAAGGGTCCGTAATCTAACTTTTTTTCAACTAGTGCTTATTTCGTGAATGGTAACAGCTCATGTCTGATTTGACAGATAATTAGTTTTATCCTTCCGCTGAACGAATATGGTTGTGTATACGCTTGAACAACGCTGGGAAATATTCCGACATAACTTCGAAAATCATGGTAATGTTGCAGAACGATTTTGCCAAAAAAATCATCTTTTCAGATGAAGCTCATTTTGATCTTGGCGGGTATGTAAACAAGCACATTTTTTTTGGGCCAATGTCGTTTGGCCACCTCGGAGCAGAGATTTGACACCGTTGGACTATTATTTGTGGGGTGCCCTCAAAGATAAGTGTTACGCCGACAAGCCAGAGACAATTGACGCTTTAAGGGACAATATTCGTGAAGCCATTGGTGAAATACAGCTGCACACAATCGAAAATGTGCTTAAAAATTGGACCGATCGTGTAGGCTATAGACCTGCTGTTGGCATATACCTTATCTTTCACGTGGCCCCAAAGGAAGAAGTCGCAAGGTGTTAAATCACAAGATCTCGGTGGCCAATTGTGATCACCTCTTCGAGAGATAACACGGTCCGGAAACTTTTCCCGTAACAGAGCAGTGGTTTCGTTGCTTGTGTGGCACGTAGCGCCGTCTTGTTGAAAATAAACGTTGTCCAGATCAATACCATCCAACTCCGACCATAAAAAATCATTAATCATCTCTCGATAGCGCAATCCATTCACCGTAACTGTTGATCCAACCTCATTTTCGAAAGAGTAAAGTCCAATGACCCCGCCGGACCATAAACCGCACCAAACAGTCACACGTTGAGGATGGAGAGGCTTCTCAACAATAACTCGTGGGTTTTCCGAGCCCCAGATGCGACAATTTTGCTTGTTTACGTAGCCACCGAGGTGGAAATGGGCCTCATCAGTCAAGATGATTTTCGAATTTTAATAATTTCAGTGCGTTGTTGAATCGTGTATCGTTCCATTTTTATACCCTACACCACACTGTGGTACAGGGTATTATGACTTTGTGCATTTGCTTGTAACACCTAAAAGGAGAAGAGATAGACCCATTGTTTATTATACCGATCGACTCAGAATCACTTTCTGAGTCGATTTAGCCATGTCCGTCTGTCTGTCCATGTATTATTGTAATCAAAGTGCAGGTCGTATTTATGGTCCGATTGTGATGAAATTTAGCATAGTGCTCTTTTTTGGCCCAAGGACGATCCCTATTGAAATTGGTGAAAATCGGTTCAGATTCGGATATAGTCCCCATATATATGTTTCACCCGATTTGACATGCAAGCGCCGTAGAAACCACATTTTACATGCGATCTTTATGAAATTCGGCAGAGAGAGTTTTATTATTACGTGAATGAACGCTACCAAATTCGGGGAAAATCGGTTCAGATTTAGATATAGTCCCCATATATATGTTTCACCCGATTTGTCATGTAAGCGCCGTAGAAACCGTATTTTACATCCGATCAGTACGAAAATCGGCAGAGAGAGTTGGCTTATTACATGTATGAACACTGCCAAATTCTTATCGCAATGCCCATTTTCGCATTGGTAGGTAGGTGTAGGGTATTATATAGTCGGCCCCGCCCGACTTTCTGTCTTTCCTTACTGGTTAGTAATGGCGAAGTGTCTACTTGTAAAATGTCAAAGAATAAAAGCTTCAAATGTGACGGCTACCGAAATACCGGGTGATTCAAAATAACACCTCTTTTTGGAAAACCTTGTAGTTTGTTTGACCCCCTGCACAGTGATTCGTTCCATGGAAAACATCGAAAAAATATGAATATTTATACCCTCACTTTGGTGGTACGAGGGTATATATCATTTGCTACGGAAAAAAGTGTAACACATCGAAGGAGTGACCTAAGACCCCAAGTATGTTCGGCGGATATTTGTTTTGGGTCATTTTAAGTCGAATGAGCAATGTCCGTCCGGCTGTCTGTCTGTCTGCTGGCTGGTGCGCACGATAACTCTCGAAAGTAGTAACCGATTGACTTCAAATTTGGTATGCGGTAATGTTTTTATCTATCTCCGGATGAGTTCGAAGATGGGCCATATTGATCTACTCCTTCTGGTACCTCCCACACAAAGGGTTAAAATTTAGTGAAATATTGATTCTTTAATAACTTCTATACTACTTATTCAAACATTCTGAAATTCTTCACATAATATTAGTATATTAGTCGCTATTACCTCGAGAAAAATGGATGAAGTTGGCATACCCCTTTTGGTACCTCCCACACAAATTGACCATTTTGCATCAAAATTTAATTGCTTATAACTTTAATACAAGTGCATAAAAATGCTTGAAATTTTCTACTGTATAATGTTTTTGTAGTGTCTATAGTCCGGTAAAAAATGGGCATTATTGTACAGCCCATTTTGGTACCTCCCACACAAATGGACCGTTTCGTACCAAAATTAAACGGCTTGTAACTTTAATACCAGTACATACCAATACTTGAAATTGTGTACAGTGTAATGCGATTATAGTGTCTATAGTCCTGTAAAAAGTAGACGTTATCGGCGGGGTGATAACGCCCACACAAAATGACCAAATCATACCAAAATTACATAGCTCGCAACTTTAATATACCAGTGCACATAAACGCTTATAGTTCGGCACAATGTAATATATTTAAGAATCTATTGTTTACCGAAAAATAGGTGTATTTGGAAAAACCCTTCCGGTACCTCCCACACAAACTGACAGATTTTTAGTGTGATGTTATATATTACATTACTCACAAAGTGAGGGTATACCTTAGTCGGTTTACCCGACTGAAACTTTCTTACTTGTTTTGCATGTAAAAAGTTTATAAATTATTAAGCAAGTCTTTCAATGATAATAGATAAGATTATTTTCATATTTGGTAATATTTAACATAGATTTTTCTCAAATGTAAACACCACTATTTATTTTTCCAGTTCCCTGAACAATGAAAACCAAATAAAGAAAGAACGAATACGCATAATTTTAATTTGTTTAATATGGTTTATTTATCACAAAAATTTTACATATATTTTTCCATAACATTAGGTTCCACTTTATATATAAAGTCTTAATTGATTCTCATTTTGAATGATCTTAAGGTAATACTTAGACTAAATCTACTGCTTTAATTTCTACTGCAACCACTTTTAATTTGTACCGAATGTAGAAGATTGAATCCTCATTCGGTTTGAACCGCCTTCAATAGCTGGATTTTGTACCCAATCTCTTCATTTGTTTCATGCGTTGAATTTGATGCTTCAGCTTCGATTGGAAGACAATATTACGACTAATGGCCAGGACATCATCGGTAGAACACTTCTTGATGTTGGTTACATTTTTCTGAATTAGTTTATCGGTGAGCGTTAATTTAGTGCTATTCAAGCGCATCGATGATTTTTCACTCTGGCGAAGCTGTTCGCGATACATGAAGAGAACGTAAGTGATGGATTTGGATTCCATTTTTCTTTGAATGTCGGGGTTTATCGATGTTTTCAGTATGCGGTCTCAAGCAAGATTGATGCCCTTACTGTCTTTTCTTTGGGGTTTATATATTCACGCCAGGTACCTGCAGACTATGTCCTTCTTCATATATTCTTAATTTACATTCACTACTGTGGAAAACAAAAATTCATTCTGTACCTATGCATATGTAGCTAAATAGTCAGTCTAGAGCAATAAACATGGCGTTTTTGGATAGTCAATGTGTTTAAGTGTTGTACTAAATTTAGTACATATGTTGGTTTTACCTAAATATAGAGCAAATGTCATGTCTATTATATCCTTTTTAGGTAAGTGTCACTTATTAAAAAATAATTGGGTTATGAAACTTAAAATGTATATTTATTAGCATTTATTATGGGTTCTGTTGCTCTTTAACTTTAACTAAAAGAGGTATGCTGCAAACATGATGTCTAAAATAGTTTTTTATTAGAAAATTCTGAAATACCTTAGGTACTCGTATTATACGAATAAATTCTGAAATATGTGTTAGAATTTCAGTTAAACAAACTAAATTAATATCACTAGGTAATTCGATAACACTGTGTGTGCAGAAAAATTTATCCTTGGCAAAGCCATTTTACCCCGCATAATTTCGGCCAGCTAAATCAAATGACCGTTGTTTTCCTGTGACAATCGCGTTTTCGAGACATTTAGCCCGAAAGTTTGCTGAGTTTTCATTGAAAAACCATATACAATTTTATGACAACGGTTAATGACATTCGATTTGGTGGGTCGAAATGGTGCAGGGCATGTTGTTTTCATCGACTTACTTAATTAGCTACAACTTTTTAAATTATGCATCGATTTTCTTCGGAATCGGGTCTCACTTTACTTAGAAGCTACATTTAGAATAAAATAATAAAAACCAGTAAGGAAACGCATAATGTCGGGCGTGGACGACTATATAATACCCTACACCTCCCTAACAATGCGAAAGAGTCATTGCGATAATAATTTTAGTTTCCAATAACAGTGATATGATGTCTTTGGAAAAAAAAACACACTTATTGTTAAGGAAATCCAAAAGTTTTTTATTTAATGTGAAGTGCAATCGATACAATTAAGTTCTAAATAAAACGTCATTCAAATGGCCTCCATGACTTCTTCTGCAGGAACGAATTCGATGAACCCAATTTTTGAGCACTTTTTCCACTAAATCAAGTCGTATGTCATGAATGGCACGTTCAATATTGACTTGTAAAGCTTGAAGAGAGTCTGGTTTATTTCGAAAGACCAGTGCCATCAAATAACCCCACAAGAAATAGTCTAATGGTGTTAAATCTCTAATGGTGTTCTCAAAATCCGCCAGGTTGTTGTTTCATTGACCGTTCCAATTGCTGAAAACGTCTTGGAATCGACAAATTGTGGTCTTCAGCAACACTTGCCTGAACGGCAGCAATATTTGCATTACTTCGAGCGGTTCTTTGTCTTATTGGCACTTGAACATTATGTAAAGAAAATGTAAGCTCAAAATTTTCAACAATTCGACGAATAGACGATTATTACAAAAAATGCCATGTCCGTCCGTCTGTCTATCTGTCCATGTATTCTTGTAATCAAAGTGCAGGTCGTATTTATGATCGGATTGTGATGAAATGTAGCACAGTGTTCTTTTTTGGCCCTATTAAAATTGGTCAAAATCGGTCAAGATGTAGATATAGCCCCCCATATATATGTTATCCCCGATTTGATATGTAAGCTCTGTAGAAACTGTATTTTATATTAGATCAGTACGGAATATTGCAGAGAGAGTTATCTTATTACATGAACGAACACCGCCAAATTCGGAGAAAATCCGTTCAGATTTAGATATATATATGATAATAATAGGTCTACGTGCATCTATGGGAGATTTCATGTCTAGTGAGTGAACTTATGAAAACGATGTCTTCTAATCGATCTGTAGAAACCGTGTTTATATCCGAACAGTACGAAATTCGGCATAGAGAGTTTTCTTATTACATGTATGAACACTGCCAAATTCTTATCGCATCGTACATTTTCGCATTGTTAGGGAGGTATAGGGTATTATATAGTCGGCCCCGTCAGACTTTCTGTCTTTCCTTACTGGTTTAAGTTAGTAAACATAACACCAACATATGTAACTATGTATGTTGACGCTACCAGGCATTTTGCATTTATAGTTTGTTTTTTACTCACATAATGGTTAAATGTGCATGTCGTCACCAGAAATGCCCAAGGGCATAACCCCCATTTTTTATGGAAACTACATGTCTCTACAAAATCTTAGACTTCCACATCCAATAATCACGATTTTATTGAAGAAATTCAAAAAGATGTAACATCAAGTGCTCGTTTCTTTAAAGCACAAAAGGCGTAACCCATATTGTAACGGGTTTTCTAATAGGGATAATATGATTTTGAAGTGACGTTTCGGCTATTTGTAATATGTCATGATCTGTCATTTGATTTTCATTCTATTCAGTAGTGTTTATAATTTTATCATGGAGAGATATACACAAGAAAAGCATTTACAAATTATTCAGTTTATTATCAAAATAATCGTTCTCCAATTGCAACTTTTCGTGCGCCACTTTCCAGTCGTCCTACGACCTTGACACCCATGAGCAATATTTTAGCTCTCGTTAAGAGCTATCTTTTTGCCATTGACCGATTGTGGTTACGTGCCACACAGCAAATGAAACAATTAAATTGTTGCGAGAAAACTTTGAAGATTCGATTATTTCAAGAAATTATGATATTGAATGGCCTCCAAGACGCTGTGATTTTATCCCAATTAGACTATTTCTTGTGCGGTTATTTGAAGTCATTGGTCTTTCGAAATAAACCAGACTCTCTTCAAGCTTTACAAGTCAATATTGAACGTGCGATTCATGACATACGATTTGATTTAGTGGAAAAAGTGGTCGAAAATTGGGTTCATCTAATTCGTTCCTGCAGAAGAAGTCGTGGAGGCCATTTGAATGACGTTTTATTTAGAACTTAATGGTATCGTTTGTACTTCATATTAAATAAAAAATAAATCATATCACTCTTTTGGGATAACCCTGTATATGTAATAAGAAAACTCTCTCTGTTAAATTTCATACTGATCGTATATAAGATACAGTTTCTACAGCGCTTACATATTAAATCGGGTGTAACATATATATGGGGACTATATTTAAATCTGAACCGATTTTCCCCGAATTTTGCAGTGTTCAGTCATGTAATAAGACAACTCTCGCTGCCAAATTTCGATCAAATATAAAATACAGTTTCTACAGCGCTTACATGTCAAATCGGGGGTATGTTATAAAGGGGTTTTCAACAGGGACGCTACAAAAGTAGACCGACAGGGACAGCAAACGACGCCATATTTTTTGCCGCTGTTTTGACATTTATCTTCAGTAAGGTTTGCCATTTCATGATGGAAAGATATACGAGCCAACAACGAGTCGAAATAATTAAAATTTACTACCGAAATTCGGAGTCAGTGACCTCAAAGTTAAGAGCGCGAAAAATCGAAAAATCATCTTCAGCGATGAGGCTCATTTCTGGCTGAATGGTTTCGTCAATAAACAAAATATGCGTTATTGGTCAGACAGCAATCCACACGTACTCCATGAGTCATCATTGCATCCCGAAAAAATTACGGTTTGGTGCGGTTTATGGGCCGGCGGCGTCATTGGGCCGTACTTCTTCCGTGATGATCAAGACCGGAACGTTACTGTGAATGGGAATCGCTACCGTTCAATGATAACCGAATATTTTTGGCCCCAATTGGATGATATGGACTTGGAGGACATGTGGTTCCAACAGGACGGCGCCACAAGCCTCACAGCGAATGCCGCAATCAATTTATTGGAAACCAAGTTTGGAGAACGTGTTATCTCACGAAATGGTCCAGTCGAATGGCCGCCTCGGTCGTGTGATTTGACGCCGTTAGACTATGTCCTATGGGGCTACGTCAAGTCTATGATCTATGCCAACAAGCCAGCGACGATCATACGAATATCGAACGTGAAATTGCAGCAGTATCGGCCGATTTATGCTTGAAAACCGTCGAAAATTGTGTTCAGCGTCTGGACTTCTGCAAGCGTGCCCGTGGTGGCCATGCAAAATAAATCTAGTTCCATACATAATGGCATCGAACGTACTTTCACAGGAATAAAGAATTTCATTGATATCCAAAACCGTTTTTGTTTTATTTAAAAAAATCTTTTGTAGCGCTCTTATTGACGGACCCGATATATGAGGGCTATATCTAAATCTGAACCAATTTGGACGGATTTTGATAGGAATCGCCCTTGGGCCAAAAAAGAGCACTGTGCTAAATTTCATCACAATCGGACCATAAATACGATCTGCACTGTGATCACAAAAATACATGGACAGACAGACGGACATGGCTAAATCGACTCAAAAAGTGATTCTATGTCGATCGGTATACCACATTGTACAGTGTAGTCTAGGATATAAATATTAAAAAGGATTTTTTGAATTTCCTTCAGTTTTACAATATCGGTCATTATCCCCTCACCTTAGAGAGGAGGGTATATATCATTTGCTACGAGCCAAAGTGTAACACATCGAAGGAGCGATCTAGGACCCTAAGTATGTTCGGCGGATATCCGTTTTGGGTCATTTTAAGTCGAATGACCAATGTCCGTCCGTCCGTCTGTCTCTCTGTCTGTCTGTCTGCTGGCTGGTGCGCACGATAACTCTCGAAAGGAGTAACCGATTGACTTCAAATTTGGTACGAGGTAATATTTTCTTCTATCTCCGGCTAAGTTCGAAGATGGGCCATATTGGTCCACTCCTACTAGTACCTCCCCCTCAAACGGTTAACATTTAGTGAAATATTTATTATTTAATAACATATATACTACTTATTTGAATCCTCTGAAATTCTACACATAGTATTAGTTTATTAGTCACTATTACCTCGAGAAAAATGGGCGAAGATGCCACGCCCCTTTTGGTACCTCCCACACAAATGGACAATTTTGAACCAAAAGTTAATAGCTTATAACTTTACAAAGTGCATACAAAGACCTGTACAGATTAATGGTTTAATAGTACCTACAATGCAGTGAAAAATGTACATTATTGCCACGCTCCTTTTGGTACCTCTCACACAAATGGACCATTTTGTACCAAAAGTTACCAACTTATAACTTTATTACCAGTGCATACAGAGATCTGAAATTTTGTACAGTGTAATGGTTTAAAAGTACCTACAACACAGTGAAAAATGAGCATTGTTGCCACGCTCCTTTTATTACCAAAAGTTACCAGCTTATAACTTTAACACCAGTGCATACAAATACTTGAAATTTTGTACAGTTTAATTATTTTATAGTGCCTACAGTCCAGTGAAAAACGGGGGTTATTGCCACGCCCCTTTTGGTACCTCCCACACAAATGGACCTTTTTGTACAAAAAGTTAACAGCTTTTAACTTTAAATATCAGCGCATACAAATACTTGAAATTTCGTACACTGCAATGCTTTTATAGTAAAAGTGGACGTTATTTGCACACCACCTTTGGCACCCCCCACACATATGCACCATTTTACACCAAAAGTTAACAGCTTACAACCTTAATAGCAGTACATACTCGTACTTTAAAGATAATAATTTAATTAAAACAAAAAAATAAATAAATTTACTAATATTTGTTTGGGACTCAAGGTGAGGGGATTCATAAGTCGGTTTACCCGACTGAACTTTCTTACTTGTTATACCCTCACTTTAGTGTGACGAGGGTATATATCATTTTTTATACATTTTTCCATAGATTTGGTTATATATATTTGGTTATTTTATTTATTGAGCTCGAGGCCAAAGAGTTGTTATTTTATTGAATTTTATATATTTTTTCAATATTTCGATCCTCATCGCGAATCATCTTCAAGAAATTGAAAATCAAATATACAAAAAGCTTAAAAAATATTGAACGACATGTCAAACTTCTTTCATCAAGACACTCTGTGTCAAACAAGACTTGACTTTTCTGAAGATGATATACGATGAAGATCGAAATATTGAAAAAATAAATAAAATAACAACTCTTTGGGCTCGAGCTCAATTAGTAAAATAACACAGTACAACACAAAAAAAATAACAGGGTTCTGTCAATGGATTATGATAGAGGAGACCAAAAAAATATATACGTATATCGGCGTTTTGAAAGATCACATCGGAATTTTATTTTAGGGGGGGGGGTTAAAGTTTTCCCCCCTTTGCTAGTTCGTGCAGAATATCGGTATATAAAACTATGTGTTCTGTTCATCTGAGGTGTAGGGTATCTTCAGCAACTTTGTAGCAAATGTTAAGGCCTATGATTTTTGCCTATATTTTAACATATCGTAAAAAAACTCCCCTAAAAATGGGTGGGGCGGGGTTGAAATGTTCTACAAAAATGATGACCATAAAATTTTACCTATATGTCAGAACACACCAAAGCCCAAAACTTAACACAAACACCAAAAAGCCGGCCAAATTCAAGATTTCCTGTTAAGGGTTAATTTAGATATTATATAGTGTTAGTACCAAAAAGGTCTTTAAAAATTGGATTTTTTTGGTTGATGTGAGAGATGCAAAAAAAATAATGATTTTATTTTACAATTAAATAATATTTATTTTATATTAAATTATATTTCAGGACTATAAACAAAAAATCTATTAATAACGCATATACAAGGAGAAATACTTATTAAATACATAAGTTCATTTATTTGTAATTCACTTTTTTTTGACTCTTGGCAATTCGACGCCATTATCAAACAATGTCCAACATAAATCTGCTATAAGTGACAAAATGTTCTTGCCTTTATAGCGTTCAATAGGAAGACATATCTGATGGAACCGTTCGCCATGCTCATCAGTTTCAGTTGAAAACTGAAAATCAAAATATAAATATATATGTATAATCAAATATAAATCAAAACTTGTATTACCTTTAGACCACAGCATCAAACCGATATAGCAATTTCGGCATATATGTTTTGGCACCCATGGCTCATCTGGAAAAACTTCCAGTTCAAAATAAACTTAATATATATCCTCCACTTTGCTCGTAAAAAATGAAACCCTATGTTCCATAAGGGTATGCTTGCCACAGACGTAGCAAAACCAGTCAAGTTTCCCAAACAGTCAGTCATTATTATTCTTACAAATTCCCTTGTAGACTGTTGTAAGAAAATAAAAAGATTAACTGGTTGACCCACGATGTCAAACGTTAACGTTCATAAGTAACGTGCCACTCAAAAGTTCCGTTATGGTAATTTTGAGTGACAAAAATATAATGACAGAAATAATGAAGAAGAACAAAATTACTCTTGGTAGTTGTTGAATAACAACCTTCTCTTCAGAGCTGGGAGAACCTACATATGCGAGGAATAAGAAATTAACCCTTAACAGGCTATCTTAAATTTGGGCGTTTTTTTCGAGTTTGTGTTAAGTTTTGGGCTTTGGTGTGTTCTGACACTTATAGTAAAATTTTATGGCCGACATTTTTGTAGAATATTTCAACCCCGCTCCACGCATTTTTATGGGAGTTTTTTACGATTTGTTAAAATATAGGCAAAAATCACCGTTATGGGGGAAGCTAGAGGGTTAATATATTCCACAAAAATATAGGCCTTAAAATTTGCTACAAAGTTGCTGAAGATACCCTACACCTCAGATGAACAGAACACATTGTTTTATATACCGATATTCTGCACGAACAAGCAAAGGGGGGGAAACTTTAACCCACCACCCCCCTTAAAATAAAATTCCGATGTGATCTTTCAAAACGCCGATACACGTGTATATTTTTTTGGTCTTCTCTACCAGAATCCACTGACAGAACCCTGTTATTTTGAAAAAAGTTTGAAATTGTTGTACAGTGTAATCAAAATATTAATAAACAACACGTTCGACTAATAAAAACAAAAATTATGTATTTTCCATAGATATTCTTTATTAGTAGGCATTGTTTTCTTCGATAGGATGCTAGCTTTCAAAAATAATTTGTTTTTTTTTATGTGAAAAATATTGTTTTCTACAATTACTAAACCACTGTCTATGTGAAAGGAAAATTCCCAACATTTGTAGCCCTCACAATTTTCACCAATTTAAAGGGTATAGTGGCTCCATCAGTTCCAAATACTAAATGTACATTTTTGTTTCATAAAATAGCATGCAAAATAAAATCCAAACAAAAACATTTTTTGGTCTCAGACAAAATTAAAAAATTGTTGCATAGCGACATCAGCTGAAGCCTCAAATTTAATAATACCATTTCAGAGTCTGAATCTCTAAAAAATGTAACATTTTTCAACTCCCTAAACAATGAAATAAATGACAAAACACACAATTTTATTTTTTTAATTTCACAAAAACTGTGTATATTTTTCTTATTACATTAATTTCCACTTTAAGTAAAAATTGTAATTTGTTCTCATTTGGAATGATCTTAGATGTAATACTTAGACTAAATTAGGTGCTTCAATTTCTACTCCAACCACTTTATCATGTGGTTGGAGAGTGACCAATTTGACCTTCATTCAATGTCCAGATCTTGTACCCAATCTCTTCGGTAGTTTCATGCGAAGAATTTGATGCTTCAGCTTCGACTGGAAGACAATATTTCGACTGAGGGCCAGTATATCATCTGGTGAACACTTATTGATGTTGGTTACATTTTTCTCGATGAGTTTATCGGTGAGCGTTAATTTGGTGCTACTTAAGCGCATCGACGATTTGTCACTGTAGCGAAGTTGTTCACGGTAGACGAAGAGAATGTAACTGATGGATTTGTTTTCCATTTTAGATGATCTATTGATTTAGCAGAGGAAGCTTACACTGACAATACTCAAATGAGACTGATGTCCTGACAAAATCTGTGCTGGTTTTATATACTAAAATATTCCGCAGTTCAGGTAGAGGCGTTTTTTTGGAAAAGGGCAACAGGGCATATACTAAATATGTTATACTAAACTTACCTGTCTTCCAACTAAATTCAATGTTTATTGCAGTAGGTATGATCCGCGAAAAACCCAAAATGGGGTTTTATGTCATATGGAAAACTTAGGTCTGTGTATGTACAGAAATGGTTAACAGGTCAATCAAAAACATAAATCATACTAAAAACATGGCCGTGTGCGGTTAAGTCTTATGTATGGAAATACCCACTATTTCGAATTGTGTACAGTCTTTAGATTACTCTAGAATATTATAAAAGTATTGTGATAATACTAATCTCCATTTGAAATCATTTTGTCTGCCTGAATATGGATTTTCACAATTCTACTTTATTGTTTTGGGATATGTTCAAAATATATCATCTAGCTTGGAATTCCCAAATTCAATTCCCAATTTTCAGAAAAATACTCATAAAAATATAAAATCTTTTTGCACAACACAACAACATTTGCCAATTTGAATGCAAGTAATGGACCAAAATAACCAACATGTTTACAATAAGAGAAAATCTACAGAATCAGCAGTGCACGAATTTGTGAGAACTAACGAATCGTCCCAACATTTCAAGGAATTCACCATGGTGGATGGCATTTCTTGACATAGAAGTGGCTTTTAACAACGTTCACTCAGATGCGATAATTGCGTCACTGTCACATCTGAAGCTGAACTCTAGTTGATTAGATTAATTCAAAGCCGAATAATAATATTTTGTTTTTCAAGAAATTTTAGAGAGATAAATCTTATAAATTTTTTCCAAAGGCATTGGAAATAATGCCAATTAAAACCTCTTAAAAACATCGAAATCAGAACTATTACAGGGTGGCTGATATGTATTGCAACCAACTTCAGGTTGCTATCATTTCTAAACCGCTAGTCTCATAGCTGACAGATTTATTTCAGTGACAGTTCATTTTATTGTTTACAAGCTTACAAAAGCATTTTGATCTATTGCATTCAGAAAAAAGGTTATTCGTGATGGAATTCAAGCGTGATAGTGTGATTGCTTTATATTTGGGTGGAAAAACACAAAAGGCTATCGTTAGAGCCCTCCAGCATTTAAATGTGAATAAATCTTTTGTTTCTCGTACCATTGCTCGCGTCCAAAAAGTGGACGAAAAAAAACGGTAACAACACCAGAAATGATCCGAAAAGTGAAGGCCAGATTTGATCGAAATCCACGCCGCAGTGGTAGAAAAATTGCTCGTGACCTGAACATATCGCGAGAACGGATACAACGCATATTAAAAAATGAGCTTGGACTAAAGCCATTGAAGGTCCAAAAAGTGCAAGAGCTCACCGATGCACAAAATAAAGTTAGACTGGAAAGAGCCAAGGAGTTGCTTCGCTGGCAACGAAAGTGGCCAGTTACCGAATTTGGTTTTCTCCGATGAGAAGCCATTCCAAATTGAGCAGTTTGTGAACAAACAAAATAATCGGGTTTACTTGCCATAGAGGTCAGCTGAAAATTTACACCTTCGATTGGCCACCAGAACTCAAGCTCGTATTCATCGACCATGGAGTCAAAATAAATGCCGAATATTATCGGGAAAATGTCCTCAAGACCTTATTGAAGCCCTGGGCAGACAAACATGTCGGCCGCAGACGTCAGCACGCGTCAACCAAGAATGGCTTAAAAAGGAGGTTCCTCGCTTCATTTCTACCGCACAATGGCCACCAAGATCTCCGGATCTCAATCCGTTGGACTTTTGCGCCTGGGGCATTTTAGAGAGTAAGGTTCGCACTAAAAAATACCAAAGTATCGATCATCTCAAGACAGCGCTTCGCCGGGAATGGGCCAAAATACCGCAGAGCCACTTTCGTGCAGCGTGTGATGGCTTTGTCGGCCGTTTGAAGGCCATAATTCGTGCCAAAGGTGGCCAATTCGAACAAATCTAAACTGTTTCTAAAATTTTATGTTATTTCCGACATTTTTTGCTTTTGATCAATAAAATTTAAAAAAAAAATATAGCACTTTACTTTGTTACATTACATATCAGCCACCCTGTATAATTTTTATTACTTTATCGTAAAGTCTGATCGGTCATGAATAGTATGAGGACATTCCGAAGAAAATCAATGCATAATTTCAAAATCCGAGGTCTATTCATATATAAAAAAAGTAGTAGCTAATCAAGTAAGTCTACAAACATACAATATTCGGTATAGTAATGTGATGTAATGTTACAGAAAGAAGACCCTATGGATATACCTATTTCGACCATGCTGAATTCAGTGGTATCAGCCATTTTTCTAGGTTAGCTCTTTTTTATCGCGATATCCGACTACAATGTTTACTGGAAAATCAGACAGGTTAGTTGTTTTAGTGGTGATTTTGAAATGGAATACTTCGGAATACATGATTCAGTCCAAAGAACGAAATAAAGGGAACCTTTTCAAGAATTATTTCTCTCAAAACAGTCGTCCACGCTTCTCACCCCATACCCCTGAAAAATTACAATCAAATCTTGCCATATGTCAAACATCATACAAAACGTAAAAATTTTTGGATGGTGTCTTCGAAAAAAATATTACTCGCGAAAAATTATTATGAGTCTCTTTTCAAAATATTTATGAAAAATCAACAGGTTTCAGAATTTGATATGTTATGTCAGTTAGCTTTGTAATTTTCATAGACTCTAACCGAAAAATAATTTGCAAAAATTTAATGAGTAGAAAAATACACTTACTATGTTGTAACTCGAAATCTGCATTTTTCTCATAAAAGCGTTGAGAAATGGCTGATAGTATTTTTCTCAAAGACGCCAACTCCAAATGTCGACGATATTAATGACTTTTGCCATTTGCTAATATTTGAATGCCATTTTTAAGGGTAAGGGGAGACAAGCGGGGACGACTGTTTAGAGAAAAATAATTATCCAAAGGTGTTCTTTATTTCGTTGTTTCGACTGAATAGTGTATTACGAAGTCTTAAACTTCAAAATCACCACCAAGTTAACTAACCTTTCAGATTTCCTAGCTAACCTTGTGGTGGAATATCGCGAAAACCAAAGCTAAGTTTAAAAAACGGCTTATAACACTTGATTCAGCGTGGCCGAAAATGGTATATCCATAGGTCTACTTTCTGGACTAGCACAGTGTTATTAACATTTTTTCAAAAATTGGATTTTTTCGTGATTCTAACTAGGATGCTCTCCCGGCTTCAAGACCATAATAATATAGAAAAAAGTTTTTTATACATGGCGGTGTATAAATATGTATTAAAAAATTGCCAGCACACATACTGGATCATGATTTCTGTGCCGTAACACTCGTTATCAACAGTTCTGCTGCAGTTGTATGGGAGATACGGAGCTCTATAAGGTTAATTTTAACACACAAGCGAATGAGAAATCTTTGTGCAACCTCACTTATCCAAAATCTTCCAAAAACAACTGTTAAGCTAAGTTATTACAAATCACCAGCCATGTCCAATGAGAAGCAAATTTTGCTACATCAAATAGAAAATTTGAAGAAAAGCTTTTATGGTTTTTGACTGCAGTAAGAGTAGTTGTTGTTGTTTTGCCGAGCCATGCATTTATTATGTTGCTTTCTTTTATTCCGTCTGCAAATCTTTGTGATTGATCTTGAAGCCGGGAGAGTATCCTAGTTAGGCAACATTTTCTAAACAGGGATGCCAACTTAGTGCTTTTCGCACCAGTTTTAGTGCTTTTCAGACTACCCAATACGCGAAAAGTGTTCAGTTAGTGCCAAAAGAAACAAAAGCAATAACTGTACGCTTTTAAAATGTTTCGTTAGTGTGTTGACGCTTTATGTACATTTTTCCTCATCTGGTAACATAAAGAAATTAGACTATTTTGCTTCACCATAAGTCTATATTCACACTTGCAATTTTCTCCCAGCAGAATTTTAGTGTTTGTGGAAGAGGGACGCAGTCAGTAAAGGGGTAACCGATAACCGACTGCGTCCCTCTCCCACATACACCTCAATTCTGGGGGGAAAAATGTGTGAATATGGACTATATATGTACATCCCGATTTGGCATCTACGCGGCGTATAATAAACTCTGCCAAATTTTACGACATTTTTTGCAGATTTAAATCTTGTGAGTCTTAGCGCCTTAAAATACCCGTTTCTCATCAGACCTACATACAATTTAGTATATAGCGCTTCCTTCAACCAGGAATGAACACTGCCAAATTTAAGGTAAGGTGGTTCAGATTTAGTTATAGACTCCATAACACCTATATACCGATGTTGAATGAAAATCGACATTGTCAACAGATCTCTATAATTTTAAACAGATATCAGATTCTTGAAATAAATAGGAACGTTGTCAAATTTGACGAAAAAAAGGTTCAGCTTCAGATACGAGTATGTCCCCTGTACGTATCTATTTGATGTTGTTTTTCATTATTAACGGCATAACTTCCTCTTTATTATGAAATAAACATCCGATCATTTATCTTAAAAAAATGGAATTTTTCTTTGAAAACCAATATAACACCTCTTGTTGGAAAATCCTGTATAATAATGCTGTTTTTATTACAAATTTATTAAGAAACTATTAAAAAATATCAAAAAATATAATTTTTACGCCATATTTTGACACATATATTCGAAACCGTGTAACAGATGAAAAAAATGGTATTAGAAAAAGATACAGACCATACAATTTCCGCTTTTTATAACCACCACGAAACAATTGAGATCCATTGTTCTCGACTTGTGTTCAAATATGTAACGAGAACTAGAGCTAATTTAATAAAATGGATTATAGCCCGAAATCTGTGTTATCGATATACCCAAACCGAACGCAAAATCCTACTCCCGAAAAACAATTTTGGTTAATTTTATATAGATTCACAGACATTTTGATAACTTTTTCAGATATTGTTTTGATGAAATATCTTACAAAAATAGATCCAACCATTTCACTACCTCCAAACTCACACAGTCGCTAAAAAAGGTGTCTAAAAACATGACCTTAAGATTTCACAAAAATCAATTTGTGTAATCATTTTTGAAATCAAATCTACACAACCTTTTGAAGCAATCAAAGCTAGTGATGTCAAAAATCGTACCCTTTGGCATGGAATGACCCATATGTGAAATTCCCCGACAATTCGGACGGATGAAAAAATGACCGTTTTGTTTTTCCCCATTTTTTTCCTATTTTTAAATTCACCTGAAGAAATTTTGGGGATTTTTCCGATAACTCGTTCAGAAGATATCGATATTTAACAAAACCTATAAAATATCACTCTGTGGATCGGGTCTTTGGATGTAACTTCTTCAGTTATGGTCTGACTTGATTTTTTTTAAATGTTTGTATTTTTCTGTACTTTTCCGAAAACCATATACAAAATATTACAATTTTTTTGTGTGCGATATTAAAGTTTTGAAGTTTTGATTTGGTACTCTCAGGATCTCTCAATTTTTTATATTTTAAACGTCTATTCATTCTCTAACATACGAGTATAAACTTTGGATGGAAGTGCGCCTTAAATTATATATATACCGTTTTAATTTTTTTTAAAATGTCTAAAAAGATTTGCTGCAAACCACTATTCTTGTGGCACATCTACATCTTCTCCCAAAACATCCGACACCACCGCTTATTACCTTATACCTGATAATTTCCTTACAAAAACGATGATATATCAAAAGTCGAAGAAATCGATGGATTTTTTGGGTGATGTATTCGACACTAATGTATTCGATCACTAAGGTCCCCACAATACACTTTTATGGCAATCTAACGGGTTTATCTAAAAAGTAAGTAAAAATACAAAACTTTCAACAAAAGAAAATTTTTCGAATCAGACCTTAACTGAAGAATTTATGGCCAAAAACCCGATACACAGAGTGATATTTTAACGAATTTGTAACAAGTAAGAAAGTTCAGTCGGGTAAACCGACTTATGAATCCCCTCACCTTGAGTATTGGACAATTTATTTATTTTTTATACCCTACACCACACTGTGGTACAGGGTATTATAACTTTGTGCATTTGTTTGTAACACAAAGGGAGAAGAAATAGACCCATCGTTTATTATACCGATCGACTTAGAATCACTTTCTGAGTTGATTTAGCTATGTCCGTCTGTCCGTCTATCTGTGCATGTATTCTTGTAATCAAAGTACAGGTCGCAATTATGGTCCGATCTCGACGAAACTTTACACATTAGATATAGCCCCCATATATATGTTAGCCCCGATTTGACATGTAAGCGCTGTAAAAACTTTATTTTATATCCGATCAGTATGAAATTCGGCAGGAAAAGGTTTCTTATTACATGAATGAACTCAGTTAAATTTGGAAGAAATCGGTTCAGATTTAGATATATCCACCATATATACATTACCCCCGATTTGACATATAAGCGCTGTAAAAATGTTATTTTATATCCGATCAGTGCGAAATTCGGCAAAGAGAGGTTTCTTATTACATGAAGGAATACTGCTAAATTCGGAGAAAATCGGTTCAGATACAGATATAGCCCCCATATATATGTTACCCCCGATTTGACATGTAAGCGCTGTAAAAACTGTATTTTATATCCGATCAGTGCAAAATTTGGCAGAAAGAGGTTTCTTATTACATGAAGGAATACTGCTAAATTCGGAGAAAATCGGTTCAGATTTAGATATAGCCCCCATATATACGTTACCCCCGATTTGACATGTAGGCGCTGTAGAGACTGTATTTTATATGCGATCAGTACGAAATTCGACAGAAGGAGGTCTTTTTACATGAATGAGTATTCAGGGAAGATCGTTTCAGATTTATATTGATTGTTCCTCCTGATTTGGTATCAAACCGCTATGAAGTTGTATTTTACTTCCGATCATTAAAATTTTCCAGAAAGATGTTTCTCAATTTAGGAACGAATATTGCTTAATTTAGCGATTATCGTTTCAGAATTAGATAATATGTTTATACCCATTTACCAATTATTCCAAATTATTATGGCAATGACCCTTATCGCATTGTTAGGGAGGTGTAGGGTATTATATATTCGGCCCCGCCCGACTTTCTGCCTTTCCTTACTGGTTTTATTTTAATAAAATTATTATCAATTTAAATTGCCTTTAATATCTTTAAAGTATGTACTGATATTAAAGTTAAAGCTGTTAACTTTTGGTGTAAAATGGTCCATTTGTCTAGTAGGTACCAAAAGGGGCGTGCCAAAAACGCCCATTTTTCATTGTATTTTAGGTAATATTAAACCATTACACTGTACAAAATTTCAAGTATTTGTATGCACTGGTAATAACTTGGTTCAAAATTGTCCCTTTGTTTATTTGTCCCCAAAAGGGCCGTGGCAACTTCCACAAAAAAATATTACCACATACCAAATTTGAAGTGAATCGGGTACTCCTTTCGAGTGTTATCGTGCGCACCAGACAGCAGACAGACAGACGGACGGACGGACATCGCTCATTCGACTTAAAATGACCCAAAACGAATATCTGCCGAACATACTTAGGGTCTTAGGTCACTACTTCGATGTGTTACACTTTTGGCTCGCATCAAATGACATATACCCTCCTCTCTAAGGTGAGGGGATAAATATCGATATCTTTTCAACAATCTCAAAAAATTCCACCAAGCGTTTCTTCCTCTTAAAAATGGGATAAATCAAAACTAACAGAAAAATTTGCTAATTTATCGCCTAAGTTACTGTCCTTGTGTATTTTAATTAAGAAATATAAAATATATTTCAAATGTTTTTAGAAGTTTTTTGTTAATGATCGATTTAATTTTTAATTTTATTAGATTTATTGATTGTTTTCACATTCGAATTGTTCAGCTTTTTCGATCAACTCTTCCTTTCGAAAGAGAGGCTTTTGTGGTGTATTGGAAAAGATAAGACACTGCGCTTTGAAAAGTCATGTAAACACATACCCTTTTATACGTATTTCAATCCTGTGCGGGGATATCATCAGAGGGTCTTATACATACATGACACAGTGTGAGCTTGTAGTTGTGGCGATCATCACTTGTATATATACCAATCTACAAAGAAATTTGCATATGGGAATTATATACCTACGAAGAAAGCGTACAAGTCACACAGCCAAAGCTCCATGCGAGACTTAAATTCACCATTTTCACCACCCATGTGACTGGTAAGGGTTGCCAGTTCGACACAGTTGTCTCTCGCCAAAAATTTTTTCAAAAAATTGATTTTATATGCTCTTTTCTTCATGATATTATAAATTTTTGACTGAGATATTGGCTAAACTCCAAGGCAAAGTCGGCGAAAAAATTAAAAATTCAAACTTAAAATCCACTTACCTCGGAAACTATTCAAGATATCTTCAACCTATAAAATCTTCAACCACTAAAACCGGACACTGCATTCAAAGTTAGAAGCCGATGAAAATTTTGTATATCCGAGGTGGTCAACTTTAGGGCCCTGTAGCTCCGCCCCTGTATGAGATAGGGGGCCCAAGTTCCGAACTTATACACTCTAATACCTCTTGTATACACACCTAAAATTTCATCGCCATACGATACATGGTTTTGAAATGGCAGAATTATGTCAATTTTTTCCCATGTTAGCCCACTGTGCGCCAGTAGATGGCGTGGCTTCTGAGATTAGTTGGACATTTTTTGGTGAATACCAATTTTTTTATGTTATTATTTAGTGTTGAAGATGAGATGCTTCTTAATATAATTATCTTTGCTATTTTATTTATTACAAAGCTTTATATACAGGTCCTTTGCGGTCAATAAAATATTTTTTCAAAAAATTTATTTTTATTTAATGATTTATGTTTTCTATAATTGATAATTGATTGATATAGAAATAGATAATAACTTATAATTATTATTAATTTCAAATTATATTTTGATGGATGATTACACAGTGCGACAGTCCCACAACTAAAAACCGTTGTACTATTTTTCTTGTAGGTCTTGGCGAATAAAAAAACGTTTATGGGTAATAAACCGATTTTCTTGCCTTTTTCCACTTGAACGATTTTCTATCTCTGCACGAATTTGGAAAGAAGAGAACTATATATATTTTGTTTATTTAAAGCTTTATGAATATAGGTTTATTTGTCCTACAAACAAATTGTATTAATTTGTTCGTCATTTTCTAGTTTAGGCAATGTTTTTACCAATTATGTTGTGAGATAACCGTACGATTAATTGATTTACATATGGGTCAGAATATTTAATATCGACCTAAGTAGTTTATTTTTAGCTAAAATGTTTATAAGCAGTTACAAATAGGTAAAATAAGATCTCGCTATCATTAAAACAAAATTTTTGAAATGAGTTTTTGGGCATTTTAATTTGTAAAAAAATTAAAAAAAGAGTTTTTTGTTTTACGATATTTGTAATTGCTTTCGAACGGCTGAGCCGACTTTTGCAAAGTTTACTTTGTTTTAAAAAAGGCACAATGCGACATTTTTTGTAAAAAAAAAAATTTACGAAAGTTTGTAGAAAAAATTCAAATAATATTCGTCGCACTCTCACAAATCCAGAACAGTAAACAATTTTTGGGAGACTTAATGTTTGCAAAAGTTATGTACGAAATACCAAGACTAGTCTGATAATTTCCGTCTGTTTTTGCAAAACACTGCACAGTGGTACGAATTCAAAAAGGGGAAATAATTCGACCGTTTTTTAACCAAAACAACCGACTGCGACCATTTGGCACTTTGTCGCACCGTGTTATTTTTTGTCCCTGAAGATACGCGTCATTACCCTGTTAAATTTTATTTACAGTAAAATTAAAATTTGTCAAACCTTTTATACTTTTTATTTATAATTATATATCTACTACATGTACTTGTGGTTGGTTTTGCGCCAACAATATATTAATAAAATGGTGTAAAAAATTTTCCGCCTATAGAATTGATCGCAATCCATTTTGTGTTACATATTTAAATACAGCTGGCAACTCTGTTTTAATAACAGTTACCACACTACCATATGCATATAAATACTTAGTACTTATGCATGTATGCGTTTTTGAGGATGACATCGATTTGTGCAGTTTCGAATAATCATTTATTAAAGGACTCTTACACACACAAATAGCATCAAAATAGGATTTTCTTAACACATGTACACACAAATAGCCATACATATGCTGAATGTTTCACATTCACTCACTCACTCACTGACTTACATCGTTTGTGACAAGAGTTGTACTTACCTCCCAAAAACCATTTCCGGATTGTGTTGTCACATCGCTGTACGCCAGAATGGCTGCCGTTCGGCTACTGCGGAAATCGAACTTGATATTAAATTCCTCGGCATGATTTATGGGCCACCAAATGTGTGATGTCGCAAAAGGATACGTTATTGGTATGACATTCACTTCATTTTCTAGAAATTCCGCTTCCAGGACACCTACAACAGCACAATATCGTAAAAGGACGACAGCAACAGCAGCAGCAACAACAACATTAAACACCGACAAAAGAAAATGAAGAAGAAGATGAAGTAAAAGGAGTTAACATTTTAAAATTTATGCATTTTTCATTCGTTCGAATTTCCAAAGTTTATTACATCTACGATCTACAGTTTATGATATCCATTCTTATGTGTGGTTTGTTGGATTGGATTGGGTGGAGAAGGGTGGCCGAGTTTGTGTCCTGGCCCAAATGAAATGATTGTCAGATGACATTACATTCGAATGTATGAATGCACCGACAGACACTCCAGAGTTTTGTACGCAATTGAAATACATATTGAATATTTTATGATTTATTAACACCAAAAGCTGAAGAAGTTTCCTTTCACAGACACGCACACACACTCACACATGACTTTTTACATCATTTATGAGAACGGGTTTACTACGTATGTATATGTAGTAGGTTTATCTGATATTGAAATTGGCTAAGAGAACACTATGAGGTAAGGGAAGTGAAGTATGTACGAGGTTTGTTCACAAAATAGCATTTATTTTTCTCAAAAATATTGATTACATTATTAAAAACAAATATGTTCATTAAAATCATTTAAAAAAATCCCCTTTAGAGCCTTAATTCAAAGTAATATTCCTTACGACCTTCTGGCAAGTACACACGATGCACCACACCATTGCAATCGAAGAAAAAACGGACACAAAACATTTACATTTGAGGGGAACTTGGCGTGCTAATTTTGGTATTGGGTCTTCAGTTGGCTATTCTGATTGGGATATGGCTTGGATTTCGAAGTCATATCTGTATATGCATCAATATTTCGTTAAAAGTCGTGACGCTTTTAAGCTAATATGGATAGTCTTCCACATCATTTAACAGCTTTTCAAACGTTGTTTTTTTTTGTTAAAATAGCAGCAATTGGCCAACGGCACCTATGCACATCTAACCTTTATATCTGTGCGAAGGTGTGAGCCTTCAATAAATTCGAAAGAAGATTTTTGTAGAACATTTCGAACAAGTATATACATTTTTACAGATCGCTTTCGTTATTTTGAAGTATAAGAAAAAAGTTATGGCCTATGTTAAAAATACCCAACAAAAATCTTCCCCGTTCATTTGACTGGGAGTCGTCAAAAACGTATTAGGGTCAGAATAGTCAATATCGACCAATGTAGTTAATTTTTGGCTAAAATGTTTATAAGCAGTTACAAATAGGTAAAATAAGATCTCGCTATAATTTTTTTTAAACATTTCTTTTGAAAAAATTTTGTGGGCACTATAATTTTTGTGTTTTACGAAATTTGTAATTGCTCTCGATCGGCTAAACCGATTTTACAAAGTTTACTTTGTTTTAAAGAGGACACAATGCGCCTTTTTTGGTAAAATTTTTTTTGAATTTTTTTTTTTAAAAAACCTTTGCAGAAAAAATTTGCTTCCGTTTCGATTTTCTTCAAATTTTTACAGAATAATCGTCAACTCTCACAAATCCAGAACCAGAATTTTTTTGAGGCTCAATATTTGTAAGTTATGGACGAAATACCAAGACTACACTGAAAAAAAAAAATTGTCATAAAATTAAAGAAATGCTCCAAAGACATCATTAGTCTTCTTGAATTTCATGACACATTTTTTTTTCAGTGTAGTCTAACAATTTTCGTCTGTTTTTGCAAAACACTGCACAGTTGTACGAATTAAATAAAGGGAAATAATTCGATCGTTTCTTAACCAAACATCCGATTGCGACCAAACTTGGCATGGTAGATGAAGAGGTAGATAGAGAAGTTAAGTTGTATATTTGGGCCCCCTATGTCAGACAGGAGCGGAGCTAGATGGCCTCAAAGATGGCCACATCGGGCGAAGAAAATGTTCAAGCGCGTGTAACTTGTGTTTCTCTTCCGATTTGTGTGTGTTCTACTAACTGTTGTCTACAAATAAACTGTTTAAACCTAAGAATTATCTCGTATAGTTACCGAGATATCTGCAATTAAAAATTGAATTTTTCATTTTTTCCCTTACAATGTGCTAGCATTTTGTAAATATCGGAGCACAATATGCTCCGATGTCACCAGTATCATTGCCGTCTGGATGGGCAATAACATTTCCTATATGACGAACAAAAAATTGGTTCGATATACCCAATAGTACAAAAGACCACTTGAAGTTATATTTTCAAAAAAATCCGACTTTGTAATTTTTTTTAGGAAAAACGTATAAATATGTATAAACAATAAAAATGCCCACAGAACTTAAAAAAAAAAATTAAAAGAAAAATGATAGCGAGATCTTATTTTAGCTATTTGTAACTGCTTATAAACATTTTAGCCAAAAATAAACTTCATAGGTTGATATTAAATATTCTGAGCCATTAATAATCCACACGACATACAGTTAAATTTGTCTCTTTTTGATAAAATACAAAAAAACCACAAGTAAAAAATTAATTTGTACCAAAACTCCGAAAAAAATAGCATTGACAAGAGAGATATTCAAACTTTTTTTTCGGTATGTAAATATAAAATATTTGCACCAAAGTATATTTTATTTAAATTTTCATCCCAAACATATTTTGTTTCCTGTTTTTTTTCTCCGTGTACATACATACTTTAAATTTATTAAATTCAATTTAAATTGATAATAATTTAAATAAAACAAAAAAAATAAATTAATTTACTAATATTTTTTTGAGATTCAAGGTGAGGGGATTCATTTGTCGGTTTACCCGACTGAACTTTCTTACGTGTTTCACATATCGTATGAAACATTTCTTTGGCTGAAAAAATAAGACAGATTTCGTAATATAAAGGGTCCGCCATCTAACGTTTTTTTCTCAACTAGTGCTTATTTCGTGAATGGTAACACTTAGCTCATGTCTGATTTGACAGATAATTAGTTGTATCCTTCCGCTGAACGAATATGTGTATATTGCGAATATTGCGACATTACTTTGAAAATCATGGTAATGTTGCAGAATGTGTGCGAAAATTGCGTACGGATTTTGGAAGAAGAGAAGCACCATCAGCTCCGTATGTTCGTTATCTTGTGAAAAAAGTGAAAGAAACTGGCATCCTCATCTATAAACCAAAGCGTGAAAAGCCAAAAACAGTGCGTACACCCGAGAATATTGCTGCTGTGGCAGAAAGTGTGCGTGAAGCGCCATCAACATCAATTCACCGTCGTTCTCAACAATTGAACATTTCGGAGCCATCATTGAGGCGAATTTTGTATAAAGACCTTGGTATGACGCCATACAAAGTCCAATTGGTTCAGGAGTTGAAGCCAACTGACCATCCAATGCGTTTTCAGTAGTTTTTTATAGCATTTTCAAAAGTTATTTGGAAATGTTTATAAGAAACATTTCGTCATACTCACGAAGATCATATTTTCAGTGTATCAACTTGAGAAAATCGACCGAAATTAGCGCGCCTTTCTTTTGGTACACAGAAAGAAAAAATTGAGTAATCCGTACTTGAATCATGCCGTAGCGGTGTCAAAAGTACGTTAAGTACGGATTTTCTTAAACCAAGTACAAAATACTTGAATCAAGTACGGATTTTTAAGCCCTGAATTCTTAATATTAGCGCTAATTAAGCCTGATTAGGCTTGATTTTAAGCCGAAAAATTCTTATTTTAAGCATAAAGCGATTGATTTAAGAATTGTATCGGATTCATTTGAGTGCGAAACGGGCTTCAATGAAGAAATTTTTGATTGAATTAAGCCTGCTCAATACTTGATTTAAGTCTGATAATACTTGATTTAATCCTGATCAGTTCTTGATTTAATCCTAACCAATACTTGATTTAAGCCAGATAAGTTCTTGATTTAAGCCTGGTCATACTAGATTTATTGTGCTTTCGTTCGTTTTACACCTATATACCATTTATATTAATTATACCATTTTTGCCACTGTATTGCAAAGAATGCAATTTTTTAAAATGGTATGTTAAAATACAATTGCTTGACAGCAAAAGTAAAAGTTTTACTGCATTTATTCGATTTAAATATGAAACATATAAGGAATAGCATCAACGAAATGAATAAGAATTATTAACAACTTCAAAAAACTAAAATCATAAAAAATCACGCCAAGTAATGTATTTGCAAACACTGCTTGAACGAGAAACGAATTGGATATGGTCGCGCACAAATGTTTATACATCGACAATTTATATGCATGTGTGTTTGATGTTGCGTCAGCCAAAATCAACCACTTGCATGAGAGTGGTTGAGAGGGTAATTTTATTGTGCTCTACAATGGTTCTGTCTCTCAGAGATTAAAGTAAGCTTTTTTTTTCTTACTTTAAGCCATATTAGGCTTAATTTTCCTTTTCAAGAAATGTTTACTTGATTTCAAGCATTAAATGCTTATTGTAGGCCTTTCAGCGCTTGATTTTTTCATTTTAAGCCGATTTATATTTGTTTTAAGAAAAACTTAGTACGAACGTACTTAAATTTTTAAGTACGATTTCGGCTTAAATTAAGAATTTTTTACTTGACTTTAGTATGGCATTTTTCTTTCTGTGTACCTTCGTTCAAATTTACCGTACATCAGTAAAGCATAACATTAGTATTAGTACACTCAAGCATTTATAATGACGTATAGTACATAGTTTTTACAGTGCCTATATTTCAATGAAAATTTTGAAATTCCCATCCGCCCCTTCCACACAAGGTGAAATTAATAGCTCTTAGCTCTTTCAATACGTAAAATTCAGTGGTAATGTGTAATAGTATTAAAGTACCTACTGTTCACTGAAAATGGGTCCCCTTCTGGTATAGCCCTCTAATAGTGAAGGCATACTACAATCGGTTTACTCGACTGCGATATTCTTACATGTTCTTTTTTCGTAATTAAAAATTAACAAACTATAACAAACAATTAAAACTGTGAATTCACTTCATTATTTATGGCCTATTCAAAGGACATAGATGATATTATTCTTGCTGCACTTTTTTCTTCTACTACTGAATATTACCTTAAATAGTTAAGTGGTGAGTGTTACATGTTACAAGCTATTTTATGTATATGAATTTATTTGGATAAATGTTCAAAATTGCTATAAAAATGTTTAAACCTATGTGAGATAATTAAGTACTATAATACCCATTAAATGAAATAATGTGCACTCAGATAAATATATATACTCGAATGTATAAATGCAATTAGGGTTATCAGGAAAGGATATAACTGTTAAGGGCACTGGTCACAGTGTTTCAAGTAAATTCACGAATTTTTAGAAAATTATGTCAATATGAAATAATACACAAAATATTTATTTCCGCATATGGTCTTCTTTTGAAATTTTATTTTTAGCTGTAGGGGACATAGAATCACACCAGAATAGCAATTACTATTGTGCTGAGTGTTGTGTATGTATTTTGCAATATTTTAAGCTCAACATACCATTTCTCTATTTTTATCCCCTCACCTTAGAGAGGAGGGTATATATCATTTGCTACGAGCCAAAAGTGTAACACATCGATGGAGTGACCTAAGACCCCAATTATGTTTGGCGGAAATTCGATTTGGGTAATTTTAAGTCATTTGAGCGATGTCCGTCCGTCCGTCTGCTGGCTGGTGCGCACGATAACTCTCGAAAGGAATACGCGATTGACTTCAAATTTCGTATGCGGTAATATTTTTCTCTATCTCTGGCTAAGTTCGAAGATGGGCCATATTGTTTCACTCCTTCTAGTACCTCCCCCGCAAAGGGTGAACATTTAGTGAAATATTGATTCTTTAATAACTTCTATACTACTTATTTGAATCCTCTAAAATTGTACACATAGTATGGAGAGAGAGGCGGGCGGAAAGAACTCTCTGCCTCTCTCTCCTACAAACGTTGACACTTGCTTGGAAAAGTTGCCGAGTGTGCATCTGGACTAAGGAAGAACTTCCTAAGCTAGGTCGTGTATCAGGAGTAGTTCTAACCTGGATTCCAGGTCATAGGGGACTTGAGTGGAATGGAAAGGCAGACGAACTAGCTAGAGCAGGATCCTCTTCTAACAGCCACCAGGTGACACCAGTCACAACGCCTCTGGGAGTCGTTAAAAAGGATATCTTCAATCACTACTTGAAACAAGCAGAGATCAGGTGGGATAAGACTGAAGCATGTCGAATATGCAAAAGCACCTGGCCTCGATACTACAACGAACAATCTTTCTGATCAGCCAAAATGGACGAAACTTGTCACGACTAGTCGCTGTGTTAACTGGCCACTGGCCATCTGGAGATCATGGAAATTGCTTATAACTTCAATACAACGACCATTGTCGCAGTTGCAACAACGAGGAAGAAGAGGAGATAGTCGAACACCTTCTCTTTTGCTGCCAAGCACTAATACAGCGCAGACTTAAGGCTTTAGGTCAACCGTTCTTTCATAACCTCGTCGAGGCTTCAGATGTAGTTCTGGGAGACCTTGCCAAGTACCTCAACCTATCAGGCTGGATATAAAGATACAGACACTACGCGAGTGACATGGTTATCAAAACGGTATTTTAACCAACTAACCAATGTTGGCTTTTATTGATACAGAAGATACTTTTAACAACATTCACACAGATGCGGCAATTGAGGTGTTGGATAAGAAATTTTCCTTCAGACTTAATATAGTGTATTTTCTGGGTACTGGGACACAACGGAGTGGTGGGAAATGAACGAGCAAACAACTTGGCTTCAAAGGGCAGAGAACATCGAGTAATAAACCTGGAATATTGGAAACCTTTCGAAGCCACGAAGGATGAGTTGAAGCACTGGGCAGTGATGACACACAAAACTGTGTGGAATAGAGCAACTGCGAGATACTGACCCAAAATGAGAAGAAAACAAGTAGTTTTCTGAAACTAAACGAGATCGAGAATAGTAAGAAGATGAGTGTTCTAACGGGACACTCAAGTTAACAAGCACATCTTCATCGCATAGGACTAGCAGAAAACGACGACTGCAGGGCATGCAGGGAAAACATCGAAACGATGGAAAATTTTCTGTGTCACTGCCCAGCTTTCACACATGCATGATCCTGATATTTCGGGTCCGACATATTGCCTGACTTGTCTCATCTCAGAGGATATGACTGGAAGATACTGAGAAAATTCGTGTCTAGTACCGATTTTCTGTAACTCGTGATAACAAGTAAAAGCATTGAGTATTTTGGAGCGATCAAATCATTGACCGATATGGCCCATTTGCAATCCTAAACAACCTGCAACTATACGAAGTATTTGTACGAAATTTGATGAGGACAGTAGGACTCACAATAAGTAAGATGCTATATATGGGGGCTATATCAAAATATGGACCGATATTGCCCATTTTCAATCCCAAGTTACCTGCAGCTATAAGAAGTATCTATTCCAAATTGCAGCCATCTAGCTCAAGTATTATAGATTGTAGCGTGATTACAACAGACGGACATGGCTGAATCGTCTTCGAATTTTAAGACGATTAAGAATATATATACTTTATGGGGTCTCAGATCAATATTTAGAGGTGTTACAAACGGAGTGAAAAAATGAATATTCCCCCCATCCTATGATGGAGGGTATAAAAAGATCATAAATAAGGAGCGCACAACAGGCCGAACCACTGGCTTAAGTGTACGAGTATGTTAATGGATATGAGACTTTTATACGTCTCCCCTATTCAAACTAACCTAACCTAATGTAGTGTCTGTCAATGTGGAGGTTCAAGAACTACGGTCACATGAGGATATTAAATTGTAGTGTAATGATAACCGATGGAGTAGAATATATACCAATGGTACAAACCTTCGAGAGAAACTTTACCACTAACATACATGCCAGAGAGGAATGGGATGACGGAATACCAGGAAGGAGAAAGTATCATCACTTCCATACAGATGGTTCAAATCTTGATAAGAAGGTTGGCTTCGGATAACACGGTAAAGAACATAGGCTTGATATAGCTCACAGACTACCAGATAGTTGCAGTTTCTAACAAGCAGAAATAATGACAATAATTGAAGTCGTCAAGTGTCTGAGGAGGCTACATCTCTAAATTCTCAAAAAACAGCCTTCGACTGCCGCAGATCTCTTAAAGAGAAGGGTACCCGGGCATAGGGATATCTAAACAAATCTGGCTATGATACGAGCTAAAAATGTGAATATATCTTCTCGTACTAGAGAGGAAAATGCTGTCTACGTTAGTGTTCGTTCTGCATGGACTTTGCCTGATCGAAGAACACGCCAGGAGGTTGGGAAGTGACCGAGATAAATTGTTTAAGACGAAATTAATATTTTTTATGAAAAGTGTACGGAAAATCCTTTAAGAAACAATATTTTCTACTTTCAATTTCTCATGCTATGTAGCATTAAAATTAACATTAAACAACCATTACAGAGGAAAAAAAACTAGTTTTCTGAACATTAACCTCGCCCCCTGCCTCCAATTTTCATTTAATTATCCCCTCACCTTAGAGAGGTGGTGAGGGGATAACACATCGAAAGAGTGACCTAAGACCCTAAGTATTTTCGGCGAAAATCCTTTTTGGGTCATTTTAAGTCATTTGGGCAATGTCCGTCCGTCCGTTCGTCTGTCTGTCTGTGTGTCTGTCTGCTGACTGGTGCGCACGATAACTCTCGAAAGGAGTAACCAATTGACTTCAAATTAGGTATGCGGTAATATTTTTCCCTATCTCCGTCTAAGTTCGAAGATGGGCCATATTGGCCCACTCCTTCTAGTACCTCCCCCCCAAAAGGTTAACTTTTTGTGAAATATTGATTCTTTAATACCGTCTATGCTACTTATTCGAATCTTCTAAAATTCCACACATACACGGAGGAAAATCGTCATTTTTGATATGTTTGAAATGAAAGAAAATATACTTGGAAACGATTTTTTTAAATATTATATATTTGTTAACAAATAAATTTTATTTGAAAATCAAGAAATTTTGTTTGGAACGCATATACATATTAATATATTAGAACATAATTTATTTGCAAACTGAATTTCACAAGTAAAATTTGTGTTTACACACAAACAAAGTTATTGTTTAAGAATATTTCCAAATATGTTTTATTTAAAAAGATTTCTAAAACATTACTGACTTATTCGAATTTTAGTTAGTTTTTCCTAGTTTTCGTGTTAAAGTTTATAGCTAAAAATGTCCTTATTTATAAATATTCCTATTCATCACTTTTTGTCAATCCATCAATGTCGTTTATATTTACGAAAGATTGTTCGATTTAAGTTTTGATTAAAAAAAAATGCTCTTTGAAAATCTGATAAACAGAAAACTTGTCTTTAAGTTAAGGCATTTAATACATTACCAAAATAAATAATTACAAAAGAATCCTTGTTTCGGAAATACTAGTTCCAAATAAAAAATATTTGAATGGGAGCATATTTTTGTTTAGAACAATATCCTCACAAACATATAATATTTGTGTGTGTAAAATATTATATATTTGGAGTGTACCCTAAACATATGTTTATTTCAAGCCGAATATGTTTGGGACAATATACTACAGAAGCGATTTTTTTTCAGCGTGTAGTATTAGTTTATTAGTCGCTATCAACTCGAGGAAAATGGGCGAAGTTACAAAGCCCCTTTTTGAACCAAAACTTAACAGCTTATAACATTAATACCAATGTATAAAAATATTAAAAATTTTGTACAGTGAACTGCTTTATAGTGTCTACAGCCCTGTGAAAATGGACGTTATTGCCACGCCCCCGACTGAAACTTTCTTACTCGTTGTGAATATCATTGTGTCAATAATCAACCATTATTTTCATATTGACATTTTTATATGTATTTTCCGAAAAATAAGGATCAATTTAGTATATCCGGATTTTTGTATTTTGATACTCTTCTGCACGCTGAAAAAAATCGCTTCTGTAGTATATTGTTCCAAACATATTCTGCTGGAAACATACATATTTTTAGGGTACACTCCAAATATATAATATTTGACACTCACAAATATAATTTGTTTGCGGGGACTTTGTTCTAAACAAAATTATGTTTTCATCCCAATATTTTTTTATTTGGAAATAATATTTCCAAAACAATGATTAATTTGTATTTAAGTATTTTGGCAATGTATTGATGCCTTAATTTAAAGGAAAGTCTTCAGTTTTTTTTTTGAAATTTAAAGTTTAATTTTTTAGAAATTTTATATGTTTGAAAAATAATATTAAAATTTCAATCGTATAATCTTGGGTAACGACAAATTTATGGATTGACAATTGGACTATTTATAAATTAAAAAAAAATAAGTGCTGTAAAACAAATGAAAATGCTGCTTACGACATTTTTACCTATAAAGTATAACACAAAATCTAGGAAAAACAAAATTAAAAATGGCCGAAGTCAACATTGTTTTAAAATTATTTTGAATATAATGTATTTGGATAAATTCTTAAACAATATCTTTGTTTGTTTGGAAACACATATTTTATTTGTGACAGTAAGTACGCAAATATATTTTGTTGTAATATATTAATATATGCGTTCCAAACAACATTTCTTGATTTTCAAATAATATATATTTGTTCAAAAATAATATTTAAAAATTTTGGTTCCAAGTATATTTTCTTTGAATTCAAACATATCAAAAATGGCGATTTTCCTCCGTGTGTTTATGAGCATTGACCTGAAGTTGTATTTTAAGATGTGGTTAATCGTTAATTTCTTACTGTAATTTGTGTATGATTGCTCGGTCGCTTTGTTCTAAACTGTGGAGGCCATAGACTTAAACCTGATTAATCATAAATTTCATACCGATATTTGTGTTGAAATTTTTCTCTCGAAGAGTTAGGCTCAACCTAATATTTCTCGCTTTTTGTATTTGTATACTCCCTTTGAGATTTCCAAAAAATGTCTATCATCATTGGTCGAAAATTTTATTATAAAGTGTAAACTCCATTAGAAAATACTTAAGAGAAAAAAGGTATAACTTTTATAAAGTACTTACATATTTGATTATACAGTCAGTTTGAAAATAACGTTTTCCATATATACGAGTATAACACTTTTTCCCACGGACTGTTGTCTCGACTATTTGTGTATTTTCTGTCTATATCTTAATTGCCTTATTTTGGGTCACAAACTGTGACAATTTTTCATATCTCTTATTTGGTAACCTTTTGCGTTAAGTATGACCATCTTGCCATAAATATACTTTATCTCTGCACATGCACATCAGGAAAACAAGATTATAAATGCCATAGCTACACTCTACCTCACTCACACACACACACACATATACAGACTCACGGAAACACATGCAACTCTACAACTACTCATGTATGCAACATATTCGTCCTCTGCAAATGTACAAGAATCATGTATCCATTTGTCCTGCCGCGCTGATGATGAGCTGATTCACTCATGTGTTCGTGGCACGAACACAAACGGCAAGAGAAGAACAGAACTCAGAACATATTCATATACATACATACACACGTAAGTGTACAAACACGTCTCACATCCGTATCCGTTTGCCCATCTTACCGCCACTCCACTCCACCACACCTCAACACACATACTCGTACATACGAACGTACTTACCATGATAGTGAACTTTTGGATTTCCACGATGCAACTCATACAGAATGGACACATCGTTGTAGTAGACATTCTTTAACGAACCGACGAAATTATTATGCGATGCCAAACCCTTCTTCTTATGCAAATCCGGACCGCCGCCAAAATAAATTTCCGGATCAAACAGAAGGTTACCACTCGCCGTCGCTGGTATCTCCAGTACCTTCATCTGCTGGTCGAGTATGATGCGCACCGTCCGCTGTTCATGGTAGATGGTCAAATTGTGCCAATAACTACGTGTCAGCTCATCCGTCAGTATCGTGGACATGGGATTGTCACCGAAATCCATCTCAACATAAATGGACTGATTCTTAATGGATGCGGCGATGTACTGATGTTTCAGCGACTCACCGCTGGCATAGAACAGTGCCGAATCATCGAATTGTGTGCGAAACATCAGACTGATACGTGTCGTCGATGAATGAACGCGATCCTTCCAATCGTATATGCGGTACGAGACATAGCTGGAACCACGTAACGTTATAAGTGTTGCAGCTGTTGGCCAGGGGGCGGAGGGGGGTGGGGAGAAAAGAAACAAAAAGAAATTTAAGTCATGATTAATTGAAGCAATTGTTTTAGTTAAAATGGGATTGAAATATTTTTTTGGGGGAAAAACTTACTAATTAATTACTTTTCAATATTAATTACGCTATGAATGCAACGTGCACTTTAAAAATATATCATCCATGAAACCCAGAACTTCATCATATTCAGGAGGTTGGTAAGGTAGAGATAAAGAACTAATTCACTTGTCAACTTGTCGAAAATTAAAACTAAGAAAAAGTGAATTCAGCTCACCGGCTTCATAGCCTATCTGGTTGGATTTAAGTGTATTCAAATATTAATATCTGTTGTCGGTGAAAATAAATGATAACATAAAATAGCTAAGAAACCATCCACAGATTCATTAAGCGTTATTTATATCATAACAAGGCTAAGATTGATAAACACTATGGGAACTCTGTACCGTAAACTTCAGTGGTAAAAAAAGTGATTTACTGAATTTCGTTGTGGTCGCACAATCACGGAAGATGCCGAACGTCCTGGACGCTCATTTGAGTTCTGTACACCAGAAACAATTGAACAATTCACGATATGTTGTTGGGCGATCAGAAATTTAAAGCGCGAGAGATTGTGGAGAGACGTTGCGTGCCATGGGCATGTCACATGGCTCAGTTGTTTTAATTTTGAATAATCACTTGGGTATTAGAAAGCTTTCCGGAAGATGGGTGCCGCGTTTGCTCATAATCGACCACAAACGCAATCGTGTGATAAACTTCGCAGGAGTGTTTGGCATTGTTCAACCGCCGTTTCGTAACCATGGACGAAACGTGCATCCACCACAGCATACCATAGACCAAACAGCAGTTAACAGAGATTTTCTGGGGTGAATCTTTGTCAAAGAAGACCACCTTGGTTTGTCAGCCAATAAAGTCGTGGTTAGTATTTTTTGGTGAATATTATGTCAACTTATTGGGTCGATTTAAAAATGATTTGACAAAAAAGACCGAACCATCATGCTTCGTTTACTATGTATAGCACTACACTTTGATATCCTTTGATATCCACATTGATAGGCAGTTTAATCTTAGTGCCGCTCTGGTTTGCAACTTCTCTCGCCACAATATTAATCGGCAGTCTATGGAGTAAGGCTTGTAGAGACTCAGTCGCTGTAGTCCTTAAGGCTCCGCTTATGCATATGCAGGCAGTTCTGTGAACCTTTTGATAGTAGGTTGGTGATGTTAAGTTTGTCAGTTGCCGTCCACCATACCACAATGCCGTATACAATTTATTGGACGAACTACTGCTATATACATATATCCAATGAACGATTTTAGGTAAGAGGCCTCAGCGCGGCTCTACAGCGTTCCTGCAAAAATATAAGGCGACGCTGGCCTTCCTCACACGATCCAGTACGTTAAAACTTCCTTATTCCTAGAAATTTCACACTTTCAGAAAAGACTACATCTGTTCCAATTATGCGAGAAGGAGGGTCCACATGTGGGACTTTATTCGTCATAGTAAAGAGAACCAATTTTTTCTTGTTTGGGTTAACGCCCCAACCGCTGCTTCTTGCCCATCTAGCCAACTTGTTCAGAGCCACCTGTAGGATGTCTCTCAGAAATGTCACCACAGTGAATTCCTTGAAATGGAGGCATGATTCGATAGTGCTCACAAGTTCGTGCAGGGCAGATTCTGTAGACTTTCCCCTATTGAAAGCATGTTGGTTCCCTGACAGGAGTTTTGTATCCAGGTTCTTCCTAACACAGTACAACACATCACTTTAGGCATCAATTCTGAGGACGTGAAAGTAGCCCCAGAAATAAGAACTCCTGCATCATTCGTTTGTCAAGTTTGCTCAATTAATAATTTAATGGCCATACGATTTTTTGCTCAAGGTCGATTTTTAGCACTTTTTCTATATTTTTTCTCGGTATACCGTACAGAATATCTCTTTTGTGTCTGAAGCAAAGTTGTAGAAATTGAATAGGAGAAAGAAATGCGGAACAAACCTACCCGGAAAAAGTGCATCCTGCGCCTTAGCAATCAGAATTGAGTCCCAAATAAATAATTCCAGACCTTTCAATGAGGATAGGCTAATTGGTCTGAAGTCTCTTGGCCCCACTTTGGTATCCCTCCATCGATTGGGAATATATAAAAGCCTGATACGGCCTTAATAAATTTTCTTCAGCCAGGGCATAATGTACATAAACATTTTCTGCATTTATGCTTGAGTGTTGCCGCCTGGTGCAGGTGATTTGAAGGACTCAAAGCTGTTAATCGCCCAGCTTAATCTAGATTTCTTAGCCAACAAGCTTGCGACGCTAGAAGTCTACCTGCTCCATGTTGGTCCTGCTGATCCTCGGGTTCTGTTGGTAAGTTTCCTGGGAAATTTGTGTCGAGCAGTACATTTAATAACTGCTCGCTGTTTGTTTGTCCAGTTATTAGTCTCGTTCTGCAAATATCCAACTGTACAGGGTGCAGTGGATTATATCTTACCCGGCATCCGACACCTTTTTCACAGAAGGTGTGCCAAGAACTCATTTGTGCTTTTCTAAGTTCCTTCTTGCAGATTTTGAGCTGCTTTTTATAGGCATCCCAGTCATTAGTGAGCCCAGTATATTTGGCCTTATTGATTAGCTTGTTGCAGGCCTTTTTCCTAGCTTTTAGCTCAGAAGTCCACCATTGTAGTTTAGTTTTACCCTTGTGCCTTGTTTTTAGACAGGTTTCTTAAATGGAACTATTGAAGGATGTGCTGATATATGCTCGACCAGATTATCCAGGTCGGCTTTGTCATTCGGCTCTTATAAATGTTTGGAGTTCTGCTCTTACAGGAGTTTAGAGTTGAGAACTATTTTGAAAGTCTCCGCATACAGGTGGCTCTTAGAGCTGCTTTTCCAGCTAATTTAAACTCTATATAATGATAATCTGAGAATGAGTGGTAGCCTATTATTCTATGAGTTTTGTTTCTTTAAAACTGTTTTGTATTCGACATTTTGTAAGAAATGGAAGTCGTTGTACTACCGTATGGTTACCATCTTGAATTTCATCTATTTAAATTAGCTGAACACAAAATCATATGTTCCAAAATTTAGCTCCAGCTATGCATAATCCTCCCTTCCTTCTTTCCCTGCTTGCTTTGGAAGACTTCAACTCATAGTTATTAGCATTTTTAGCATATCCTGGCGCGCACGTACAGCCGCAAACAACATTGAGCCGGCGTGTGTGTGTCACATTCAATGAAAAGTCACACATCGTTCCGAGCAACTGCAGCTTCAACGGCAAAAATGCACTTCGCTCTCGTCTATGGGTAATGACTTTTGGGCCAGAAGGCCATTATGCGTCAAAAGTGAATGAAAACAATTTTATGCGAAATAGTGATTCTACTCGTATCACAGTGACATTCACTCTGCGTGAACAGCAGAACGACAAATTTGTCTGAGTGACAATAACAGCAAAACCCCCCACACTTTTCCCCTGTGCCGGAAGAGATGGCCCACACAAAAACATTGCCACTAACAACAGTGACAACAAGAGGAAACATGTAAAACTTTCCTTTCGCCCGCCAATCCTTTTGTCTATCAAACCACCCATCCGTCTGTCTGTCTGTCCGTCCGTCCGTCCATCCGTGGTCCATCTGTCTGTCTGTGATATGCGACATAAGTCAACATGTCAGCTTCCCGGCAATATATGTTGTCAGTCAGTCCATTCATCCATCCGTCCGTCCGTCCGTCCCTCAGTCCTCAGTGAACAACTGCAGCACAACGGCAGTCAGCCGTACCCGTGCGAATGACAACAACATCAGTTTTTGCAACACTTCGTCCTTCGTGACACATTCGCACTGTGCTATGCAAAATGATGATGGCAAAATTAATTTGAATTTCATGTACTCGGTTTCGGTAATAGGATCAGATCTGTGATCACAGACGGCACTTTTTCTGTTCTCATTGTTGCAGATGCTACTGCATTTTTGTTGTTGTTGTTTTGCTACAGCAATGTCTGTCAAAAAATGTTGTTTTTAAGAACATCTCGTACATATCCTGCGATGTTGTTTGTCATGGTCATGGTGTTACGGTTGGTTGTATCCTTCTCGTTCATATGTATGATTTCATTTAAAGCAATTTTTCTACAATAGTTTATTTTTTATTGTCGGCCACAGGGAAAGTGATGTCTTTTAGCGTTGACATATTAATTTCTTGTTCAAGAGATGAATGAAAAAAAAAAATTGTAGTATAACTAGTAATTTAACAAATTTAAAGCTGAGAATTTGTGACATATAGGGGGCGCTTGTCGTGGATGAAAACGATGTTACAATTCGAACAGGTATTTCTTTATATAATTAATACATAATCTTGAGATTTGGCCTTTCACTGCTAAAATAGATATTAATTTCTTGGTCAGGATTGATCAGAAAAGATTTCTGTATCTTAAGTAGAGAATTAGTGACATACACGTAGGCGGTCCCAAAATAGCAGAAACGACGTATAGAAGGCGGCATTAGTTTGAAATAATATTATTTTGGTGAAAAGTGACAACGTCATAAAACATATGTTTTAAGTTTGAAGACGTGTCACACTTCTTTAGCATTTTTGTGACGCCATCAAAAATAAGCGATATCAGTATATTTTTAAACATGGAAAATATTGGTCACCATTATATAATTCAATACTTTAATTTTAACAGGTCTCAGTCCAACCAATTAAAGCCGATCTAGATTATCTGCTTCTTCGTTGACGACCATAAAATATTGAGTGGCAGAGTTTAAACGAGGCCATACAAGCTGTCAAGACGAACACCGTAGCTGTTGAGCCATTGATGTGTCCTCGCCAGAAACGGTGAAAAAATCCACAAAATCGCCGGCTGAAGGTGCGTGAGCAAGCTGAAATGATCTGCTTTTCAAAAAGTGCTATAAATTCGCATATTGACCGAATATTTGAAATGAGAAAGCTGTGCGCAAGATGGGTGCCACGTTTGCTCACAATGGTACAAAAACAGCGTCGAGAAGATGATTCAACAGAGTGTTAGGCGACAATTCAGTGCAATAAAGCCGAGTTTTTGCATCGGTTCGTAATCATGGATTCGACATGGGTCCACCACCTCACACCAGCTTTAGATAAAAAAATTATCTACCAAATTTTGTATCTAAATTAGGGTGAAATTGCATTTTTCTGCAAAATTTGGTTGAAATTGCATTTTTAGAAAATTACCTTAAAACTAATTTTAAATTGTTTTTTGGAAAATCTACCAAAATTGCATTTTTCCTAGAAAATTTTGTTAAAATTTTATTTTTCTAAAAAATTTTATAAAATTTCCGTTAAATTTAAATTTCGACTAACTCTTCAACTAAATTTTCTAGTGAAATACTATTCGAAACAAAAACCAGTAAGGAAAGGCTAAAGTCGGGCGGTGCCGACTATATAATACCCTACACCACTCTCGTAATATTGAATAACTCTGATATATAGATTATGTAATTCATGTATAAATTGTTTACATAAATTTACTTTTGGGACATTTTATACCTAAATAATACCTTGTACCACAGTGTGGTGTAGGGTATAAAAACGATTGAATCTAAAGAGCCAAATCGGATGAAACATCTATATGGGAGCTATAGCTGAATCTTAACCGATTTTCTTCAAATTCGGCAATGTTGGTTCATGGATCAAGAAACTCCACAATTCTAAATTTCAAAATGATGGGATGTAAAATACAGCTTCTATAGGACTAAAGGGCCAAATCGGACGAAACATATATATGTGAGCTATAGCTAAATCTTAACCGATTTTCTTCAAATTCGGTAGTGTTGATTCATGGATCAAGAAACTCTACCATTCTAAATTTCAAAACGATTGGATGTAAAATACAGCTTCTATAGGACTAAAGGGACAAATCGGACGAAACATATATATGGGAGCCATAGCTAAATCTTAACCGATTTTCTTCAAATTCGGCAATGTTGGTTCATGGATCAAGAAACTCTACCATTCTAAATTTCAAAACGATTGGATGTAAAATACAGCTTCTATAGGACTAAAGGGCCAAATCGGACGAAACATATATATGGGAGCTATATCTAAATCTGAACTGATTTCAACCAAATTCAATAGCGATCTTAACAGCCGCGAAATACTCTAAACTGCAAAATTTCAGAACGATCGGAGTGAAATTGCGACCTGTAGTCGACGAACAACTTTACATGGACAGACGGACGGACGGACGGACGGACAGACATCGTTAAATCGACTCAGCTAGTGATTCTGAGTCGATCGGTATACTTTAAGGTGGGTCTAGCTGTGTTATTTTAAGGTGTTACAAACATCTGCCGTGAAACAAACTTATAATACCCTGTACCACAGTGTGGTGTATGGTATAATTAAGGGAAGTGCTATTACGAAATTTTTTTATAGAAGTTATTAAAAATTGATAATTTCAAAATCTTTATGTCGAAATATTCTAGAAAAATTGAATTTCAAAGAAATTTTCTGGAAATATTCTGGAAATATGGAATTTTGACAATATTTTCTAGAAAAAATTTAATTTTTAAAAGGCTTTATAGAAAATAATTTTTTTTAGAAAAAAAATGCAATTTCGACAAACAAAAAAAAAAATATACAATTTCAACTAATCTATTCAGAAAAATTAAATTTAGAAGAAATTTTCTAGAGGTATAGAATTTTGGCAACATTTTATAAAAAAAAATATATTTTTAAAATTTTGTATTTTCTACAAAAAAAATGAATTTTGAAAATATTTCGAGAAACATTGACAACATTGTCTTTAAAACTGCCATAACTATTAATTTTCTAAGAAATGCAATTTTGTTTAAATTTTTTCCAAAAGTAAAATTTTGCTGAAATTTTCTCTAAATCAATTTTCAACAATATTTCCTATAAAAAGCCAATTTTCAATTAAATTTTTTTTTTCGAAAAAATTTAAAAAAACGCCGTTTAGACAAAATTGTTTAGAATAATAAAATCCAAAAAAAATCGTATAGAAATATCTTCATATCTTCAAAGAAAATTTTTAAAATTAAATTTACGCCAAATTTTCTATAAAACCTGCATTTTCTATTAAATTTCCTGAAAAAATGCAATTTTGTTTGATTTATTATAAAAATAAAATGTTCTATAAAGGCTGGGCCATTTAAAATATTAAATTTGAATCGGCTATAAAAAAAGTACTGATATTTTTTTCAAATTTCTGGTTTTATTGGAAAGGTTGAACTTTGTCATTTAATAATGGAACACAATATCATTCATATGACTACCATGACTGGCTCGACAGTACCTCATCCGATCAATAAAATTTTTCAATAAATTTTCAATTGTTTAGGGTCGAATCTCTTCAATGGCAACATTTATCCTTAATGGCTTCCCTCAGAAAATAATTCAAAGGGCTCAAATCACAAGTCAAAGTAATCGGTAGTTCAAGTTTATAATTTTAAATGCCCCCCCTTTATTAATTTTTCTCACCAATTAAATTTTCTTGAATTTATTATCAAAATGAAAATTTGCTGAAATTTTCTCAAAACACATTTTT
Organism: Eudasyphora cyanicolor; assembly: GCA_963930755.1. Lineage (NCBI taxonomy): Eukaryota > Metazoa > Arthropoda > Insecta > Diptera > Muscidae > Eudasyphora > Eudasyphora cyanicolor. The sequence goes on along the minus strand of OZ005735.1, from coordinate 218,920,439 downwards.
AACCAAAGTTTCTAAAAAAAATTAAATTTCGATGTCATTTTCTAAAAATTTGGAATTTTCAAAAATGTTTTTAGTAAAAACAAATTTTCAATAAAAATGTATTTTCGAATAAATTTAAAAAAAAATTTTAGCATTATTTAAAATTCGAATACCTCAGAAAGTGTTGATCCTAGAAAAACGACTAGTTTTCTATAAAAATGCAATTTCTTTTAAATTTCCAATAAAATTAAATGTAGACCAACTTTTCTAGATATTGAAGACCACTTTAATGAACAATGGCCTCAGGTTAAACCACTTTCCGGATTTACTGTCGTTGACTGTATGTAAAAGTCAATAAAGGAAATTATCTGGAAAAATGCTATTTCGAAAAAAATTTAAAGAAAATGCAATTTCAACGAAATTTTCTAGAAAAATTTTATTTCTAAAAAATTTTCGAGTAATATGGAATTTTGACAAAATTTTCTATACGATTTTCAAATGTAATTAGAAAAAATCAATACATTAATTGTAATTAGAATTTTTCCATTTGAAATTCGTAATACATCAATTGTAATTCGAATTTTTCCATTTAAAATTCGTAATAAACCAATTGAAGTTCGAAATATATCAATTGATATGCAAATGGAAAAATTCGAATTACAATTGATGTATTACGAATTTCAATTGATCTTTTTCGAACTTCAATTGATGTTTTTAGAATTTCAATTGATGTTTTTCGTATTACAGTTGAAAATGGTATAGAATAAAACTAAATTTTTAATAAAGATGTGTTTTCAACAAATTTAAGAAAAGGCATTATTTCGAAAAATTTTTATAGAAAACTAAATTTTCAACGATTTTTTTTTATAAAAAAAAAGCAAGTTCGGCAAAGATTATATTACAAATATGCAATTTCAACGAAATTTTCTAGAAAATTGAAATTTCGAAAACATTTTCTAGAAATATGAAAATTTGTCATAATTTTCTAGAAAAATAAAATTTGAAAATATTTTAAAGAAAAATGCAAGTTCATAGAAATTATGCAGAGAAATCAAATTGTCAATGATATTTTTTTTATAACAAGTAACTGACAAAATTTCCGAGAAAAGTACAATTCGAAAATAATTTATACAAAAATACAATTTCAAAAAATGTTATAGAAAAATACAATTTTCAAATAATTTTTTACGACTAAAATAAATTTAGTGTATGTATGTAAATTTTGAAGTAAATTGTTAGAAATATGAAATTTTGATAACATTTAAACAAAATTATTTAAATGTTAAATATTTCATAAAAATACACTTTCGAAGAAATTATATAGAGAAATCCAATTTTCAACGATTTTTTTTAGATAAAGTAATTTTGATAAAATTTTCTATAAAAGTGTAATTTTGTGGAATTTTTTGTAAAGTTAAAATTTTGCTAAAAATTTTCTATGAAAATTAAGTTCTACTAAATTCCAATAAAATTTAATTTCGTCGAACTTTGCGATTAAATTTTTCAGAGAAAAACAATTTGAAAAAATATTACAGAAAAATACAATTTCGAAATTTTTTTATAGAAAATGCAATTTTCAACGATTTTTTAAAAAAAAGGCAATTTCAAATTTAAACAACAAATTTTGACGAAATTTTCAATAAAACTGCGATAGTTATTAAATTTGCAAATGCAAAAAAATGTAATTTCGGCCAATTTCAAATTTAAACAACAAATTTTGACGAAATTTTCTATAAAACTGCGATAGTTATTAAATTTGCTAAAATGTAATTTCGGCCAACAATGAAAAATATATAATTTCAACAAATTTTTCTACAAAAATTAAATTTTGAAGAAATTTTCTAGAAATACATAATTTTAACATTTTCAAAAAAAAAATTTTTGACTTTTTTTAAAAAAGCAATTTTGAAATAATTTCCAGAAAATAATATTCGAAAATAATTTATACAAAAATACTATTTCGAAAAATATAATAAAAAAAAACTTTCGGCGATTTTTTTAAAAAAAAACTGTAATTTCGACACGAATAATTTAAATTTTTTAGAAAAATTATATTTCGAAGAAATTTTCCAGAAATGTGCAATTTATAAAGCCAAATTTTCAATAACAATTTTCAAGATAAATACTATTTGAAAATATTTTATAGAAATATACAATTTTCAGCGAATTTTTTTTATGTTCATGTTTAAAGACACAAACTTGAGAAATACAAATATTAAAAACATTTTCTTTAAGCTACGGATTTTTTTTTATAAAAATTAGGTTTTGCAGAAAATTTCCATAAAAATGCAATTTCTACAAAATTTACAATAAATAGGATTTTCTATAAAAATTCAATTTCTATAAAATTTTCAAAAAAAATTACGACAAAATGTTCTAAAAAATACAATTAGGCTTTATAGAAAAATTATTTTTTTTTAGAAAAAAGTGCAATTTCAACAAAAAATATGAAATATATAAAATTTCAACAATTTTTTTTAGAAAAATTAAATTTTCAGGAAATTTTCTAGAAATATGGAATTTTGACAACATTTTTTAGAAAAAACTATATTTTCATTGTATTTTCGACAAAATTATTATTTAACTTGTTTTTGGTTTTTAATATTGCATATTTCTAGAAAATTTCTTCGAAACATATTTTTTCTACAAAATTTAAATTATTTGTGTCAAAATTGCAGTTTTTTTTTTTAAAACTTCGTTGAATGTTGTTTTTTCTATAACATTTTTCGAAACAGTTTTTTTGTATAAAATATTTTCGAATAGTATTTTATCGAAATAGCTTTTTCATAAAAAATTTTGTCGAAAATACAAAATATTGTCAAAATTCCATATTTCTAGAAAATTTCCTCGAAATTATTTTTTTTTAGAAAACTGTTTATATTTTTAAATTTTTTTTGTCGAAATTGCATTTTTTTCTAAAAAATTTAATTTTTCTATAAAGCCTAATTGTATTTTTTTTAGAAAATTTTGTTGTAATTGGTTTTAAAAATTTCATTTCTTCTAGAAAATGTTGTCAAATATTTCCAGAAAATTTGTTCGAAATGCAATTTTCTAGAATATTTCGACATCAAGATTTTGGAAGGGTCGGGAAGTTCGTCGAAATACAAATTTCAAAGAAATCACATTTTTATAGAAAATTTCTGCAAAATTTAATCATTAAATTTTTTAAGATATTTAAAACAGTGCTGTTTTTTTCACACTTTATCAATTTATAATAATTTCTGTTGAGATTGATTTTTTTTCTAAAAAATTTCCTTAAATATTGTTTTTTTTATAATTTTTTTTCGAGATTGTATTTTTCAATAAAATATTTTCAAATTGTATTTTTCGAGGACATTTTTATGAAAAGTTCATCAAAATTTAATTATATTAGATATTTCATGGAAACTTAATTTTTAATGAAAATTTCATATTCATTTTAAATTTAGTAGAAATAGTAGTTTTATAGAACATTTCAGCAAATTTTATTTTTTATAAAAAATTTCAACAAAATTACTTTTTTTTAGGAAATTTAATAGAAAACGGAGGTTTTATAGAAAATTTTGCCTTAATTATAATTTTCTCTAAAAATTTCATATTTTTATAAATTTTTTTCGTATTTTATTATTCTGCACATTTTTTTCGAAAATTAATTTTTTTTTGAAAATTTTTAGAGTATAAATATTTATTGAAAATTGGACTAAGAACATTTCAGCAAAATTGAATTGTTGTAAAAAATTCAACAAAATTGCATTTCTTAGCAAATTTAATAGTTATCGCAGTTTTATAGAAAATTTCGTCAAAATTTGTTGTTTAAATTTGAAATTGCCTTTTTAAAAAAAAACGTTGGAAATTATATTTTCTATAAAAAAATTTCGAAATTGTATTTTTCGATAATATATTTTCAAATTGTTTTTCTTTGAAAAATTGTATCGAAAAGTTCGACGAAATTAAATTTTATTGGAATTTAGTTGAACTTAATTTTCATAGAAAATTTGAGCAAAATTTTAATTTTACAAAAAATTCCACAAAATTACAGTTTTATAGAAAATTGTATAAAAATTATTTTTTTTTTAAAAAATACATTGACAATTTTCTAGTTAGTATTTTTCTATTCGAAAAATGTTTATAGATAAATACAATAAAAAATACAGAAAACACAATTTCAGCGATTTTTTTGAAAAAAAAAATGCCAACAAACTCTTTTATAATACAAATTTTGACAAAATTTTCTATAAAACTGCGGTAACTATTAATTTTTCTGAGAAATGCAATTTTGTTGAAATATTTACAAAATTTTCTATAAAACTGCGGTAACTATTAATTTTTCTGAGAAATGCAATTTTGTTGAAATATTTATAAAAAATTAATTTTGCTGATATTTTCTCAAAACACATTTTCAAACAAACACAAAAGCAATTGCGAACCCATTTTTTAGAAATTTGGAATTTTGAAAACATTTTCTAATAAAAAAAAAATTTTCAATAAAAATTAGTTTTCGAAAATGTTTTAAAAAAAGAATGCAGTTTCGACCAATTTTTCTAAAACATTAAAATTTGAAAAGATTGTATAGAATAATACATTTCGGAATATTTTTTATAGAAATATGCAATTGCCAACGAAATTTTTTTTAGAAAAAAATAAATTTATAACAACTTTTTCTAAAAAAAGCTGCGATTTCTATTGAATTTCCTGAAAAAATTCAATTCTGTTGAATTTGTTTTAAAAATAAAATTTGCTTAAATAAAAATACAATATGTACTAAATTTACAAGTAATATGAAATTTTCATTAAAAATGCAATTTCTATGAAATATACAATGAAATTAAATTTTGATGAACTTTTCGTCAATATTTTGTAGAAAAAGTACCATTTGAAAATATTTTATTGAGAAAAACCATCTCGAAAAAATTTTATAAAAAATTGCAATGTCTGCAGAAGAAATTTAAAATTGAATGTGGGAAAATTTGTGATGTTCTATATTTCCTAAAAACGGAATTTTTTGATTTTACTAAAATTTTCTATAAATATGCGATTTCTTTGAAATTTCCAATAAAATTGTATTTCATCGAACTTCCTGACCCTTCCAAACTCTTTGTCTTTTCCCGGATTTATCACTGAATTTGTTTGTTTTGAAATTTAAAAGAAATATTAATTTAGTATTATTTTTGTTTTAAAAGATCGAAGAATATTTTAAAAGGGGTTTATGTTGTATATTTGTTGTCGTAAAACTTTGGATAAAGATTGTTGCCTATTACAGGCATTATACGAAATTTCGTTAACATTATAAATTCGGAATTGAATTATGGTTAGCAAAAAAAAATCATATTTTTCGAAAATTTGTTTGTCAAAGAATGTTTTGCAAATTTATTTAGCAGATTATAATAAGCACACACGCACACACAATGTGCATGTAGACAGAAATTGGCGTATGTATTTGTGTATTGAACATTTTGTTGGCCGTTTATTTGGCCTGACAGATTAATTAAGTTATTTGCCAATGGCTAAATATGCAAAACTAAAAGCCCAAATATGTATGTATGTACAAACACAGACACACACACATCTGCTTTGGAAAACTGTCGAAAATCCATTCATGAATAAATAAACAATTCTGCGATTATAACACATGAATGGATAAAATGTTTTTGGTTATTGTTGGAATCGTTTGAAATTTGCATTTTGGAGTCATAATTGCGATTAAAGCAAATATTTCAAATTTTCGGATGGAAGTTTTTAGGGTAAAATGTTGTAAGAGAAAAATAAATTGATCGTTTTAAATTGGAAACAAAGTTGAAAATGCTAGTAGGCTAGTAATTGTCTTCAATAAGCTGAAATTCAAATTCACAAATTTTGAATAATTTCTTTTTGCATTTAAAAGTCAAACATTTAAGAAAGTTGCAGTAGAGTAAATCGAACGCTTCTCTTTCAGAAAAATAATTAGAAAATAATTAGAAAAATTACTACAAAACTCCGCATTTCTCGACAATGATATCCTTTTTGGTCTTGCCATTTTTGGTACCATAATCCGGAAGGCATTCCAAGATTTTCAAACCATTGCAAACGACGCCGAAAGGTATGCGTTCCCCTCTACAAACCGGCAGTGCTTTAAAACTAATACTGAAGTTCAAGAGCCCAGGAGGAAATCCCTGCAAATAACATTTGGCAAATGATAAAATGCCCGCCGAATCGGCCTGATCCAAGCAATCTATTCTATATTCATATCCCGAAGCAGAGAGTATTTGGTTCTGCACCAATAGTTCTCCTTCAATCCATAGCGAAGGGAAAATGCGTATGAATTTCATGAGATCATTTGAGCGGTAGGTACACATGCGCACAAATTCCAATACCAGTTCGGGACAAGCTTCGGTATAGAGTTGTATGGTGAGTCTACCCAAAGGACGTATCTGTTTTACATAGAGATCCATAAAGATTTTTGGCCTCAAAAGTTCACGCATTAATTGTCTTTCCGGAATCAATGTCAAATTGATATAGGCATCAATAATATCCTCATTTAACTTTAACTTTGGGTCTTCGATCTTTACTTTACCTCTCACGTTTCTTAAACTAGCATGAGTATTCAGAGAAGATTTGATTTTTAGGAGACGACAGCCGAATTGGTAATTCTCTTTTTGTATTATTTGAATCCGTTTGTTCACCCTTTCGAGATATGTGGGCCTCTGGCCTTTGTATTCATTATAATTTGTAGTTTTTCCACGATTTCGCTGTATGCGATTGATTCGTCTCAACAATTGTATATTGTCCTTCAGAATTCTTTTGTTGGCCAAAAAGTCATCTTTAAGTTTATTCACATTTAGAAATGTGTTGGCTAACAATTTTGTCGGCTTCAAATCGATTAAACTTTGGGCATTTTCTATGGACTTTTTATGTGAGATTTGCATTTTCCGCAAGTACTTGGGATCCGTTTCCAAAATTTTGCGAGGCATTTTCATGAACACAATTTTTGTTGATGGTATACAATTTGTAGAGCAGCTGCTTGATATTTTGAAAATTAAATTCTATAGATATTTTGTGGGTTTTGAAAACCGATACAATTCCTATGTCAAAATATTTACATATTTATACCCTACACCACACTGTGGTACAGGGTATCATAAGTTTGTTTTACGGCAGATGTTTGTAACACCTGAAAATAACACAGCTAGACCCACCTTAAAGTATACCGATCGACTCAGAATCACTAGCTGACCATGTCTGTCCATCCGTCCATGTAAAGTTGTTCGTCGACTACAGGTCGCAATTTCTCTCCGATCGTTCTGAAATTTTGCAGTTTAAAGTATTTCGCAGCTGTAAAGATTCCTATTGAATTTTGTTGAAATCGGTTCAGATTTAGATATAGCTCCCATATATATCTTTCGTCCGATTTGGCCCTTTAGTCCTATAGAAGCTGTAATTTACATCCAATCGTTTTGAAATTTAGAATGATAGAGTTTCTTGATCCATGAACCAACACTGCCGAATTTGAAGAAAATCGGTTAAGATTTAGCTATAGCTCCCATATATATGTTTCATCCGATTTGGCTCTTTAGTCCAGTAGAAGCTGTATTTTACATCCAATCGCTTTGAAATTTAGAATGGTAGAGTTTCTTGATTCATGAACCATCATTGCCGAATTTGAGAAAAATCGGTTAAGATTTAGCTATAGCTCCCATATATATGTTTCGTCCGATTTGGCCCTTTAGTTCTATAGAAGCTATATTTTACATCCAATCGTTTTGAAATTTAGAATGGTAGAGTTTCTTGATTCATGAACCAACATTGCCGAATTTGAAGAAAATCGGTAAAGATTTAGCTATAGCTCCCATATATATGTTTCATCCGATTTGGCTCTTTAGTCCAGTAGAAGCTGTATTTTACATCCAATCGCTTTGAAATTTAGAATGGTAGAGTTTCTTGATTCATGAACCAACATTGCCGAATTTGAGGAAAATCGGTTAAGATTTAGCTATAGCTCCCATATATATGTTTCGTCCGATTTGGTCCTTTAGTTCTATAGAAGCTGTATTTTACATCCAATCGTTTTGAAATTTAGAATGGTAGAGTTTCTTGATCCATGGACCAACACTAAAGAATTTGAAAAAAATCGGTTAATATTTAGATATAGCTCCCATATATATGTTTCGTCCGATTTGGCCCTTTAGTTCTATAGAAGCTGTATTTTACATCCAATCGTTAGAGTTTCTTGATCCATGTACTAACATTGCCGAATTTGAAGAAAATCGGTTAAGATTTAGATATAGCTCCCATACATATCTTTCGTCCGATTTGACCCTTTAGTCCTATAGATGCCGTAGTTTACATCCAATCGTTTTGATGTTTAGAATGGTAGAGTTTCTTGATCCATGGACTAACATTGCCTAATTTGAAGAAAATCGGTAAAGATTTAGCTATAGCTCCCATATATATGTTTCATCCGATTTGGCTCTTTAGTCCAGTAGAAGCTGTATTTTACATCCAATCGCTTTGAAATTTAGAATGGTAGAGTTTCTTGATTCATGAACCAACATTGCCGAATTTGAGGAAAATCGGTTAAGATTTAGCTATAGCTCCCATATATATGTTTCGTCCGATTTGGTCCTTTAGTTCTATAGAAGCTGTATTTTACATCCAATCGTTTTGAAATTTAGAATGGTAGAGTTTCTTGATCCATGGACCAACACTAAAGAATTTGAAAAAAATCGGTTAATATTTAGATATAGCTCCCATATATATGTTTCGTCCGATTTGGCCCTTTAGTTCTATAGAAGCTGTATTTTACATCCAATCGTTAGAGTTTCTTGATCCATGTACTAACATTGCCGAATTTGAAGAAAATCGGTTAAGATTTAGATATAGCTCCCATATATATGTTTCATCCGATTTGGCTCTTTAGTCCAGTAGAAGCTGTATTTTACATCCAATCGCTTTGAAATTTAGAATGGTAGAGTTTCTTGATTCAAGAACCAACATAGCCGAATTTGAGGAAAATCGGTTAAGATTTAGCTATAGCTCCCATATATATGTTTCGTCCGATTTGGCCCTTTAGTTCTATAGAAGCTGTATTTTACATCCAATCGTTTTTATACCCTACACCAAACTGTGGTACAAGGGTATTATTTAACTATAAAATGTCCCAAAAGTAAATTTATGTAAACAATTTATACATGAATGACAAAATTTATATACAATAGTTATTCAATATTACGAGAGTGGAGTAGGGTATTATATAGTCGGCCCCGCCCGACTTTAGCCTTGCCTTACTGGTTTACATTTTGATTGTAGTTGAAATGTCATTTCAATTTAAAATTTAGTTTTGTTTACATTTTCTAAAGAAAATATTTTAATCAATAAAAGAAATTTTAATAATATTTGTGGAAATGATTTAGCCTTTAAGCTTCCGATTATCAGCAACATAGTGTATGAAGTATCATTTAACCATGCGTTCATTAACCTAAGGAGCAAAATTGCAACACAAGAAATGAGTGCGGAATGTTGTTTTGCGCCATTTTAAGAAATTTGAACAGTGTTTGTCGATCTGACGGGTACGTATTATAGAAAATATTTAACATAAAAAATGTTGAATTTTTTTCGTGTTTAGAATACCAAATTACACCAGAAAATTTCAGAAAATGCTCTTCGGCAAATTTGTTGCACACGAGTCTTATAGGTCTATTTAAGGAATTGCTTTATCATCTGCCATGCTTGTACTTACTGTAGATATCGCAGTGTTCTCCCTCATAGTGCGAACCAAAACAATCGCACGATATATCATAGTAGTGATTAATGCAACGCGATCCAACAAAACACAAATTATGCCGCGAGTGGCATTTGTCCGCACAGCCTTCGTTGACGTTCTCATGTTTGGTGGCCACCAATGGTGAAATGAACAGCAGGTCGGAGGCAGCTTTGCCCGAACTCAGCGTCACATTACGTATACAGCCAACAAATGATTCGATAATATATTTGACGCCATGTAATTTTTCCTCCGAAGAAAGGCCTGCGAGGGAAAAAAAGACAAATAAAAAAACATTAAAGGGAGTTATAAGAAGTTGGGGATTAAAATTGCAATAGTTTTATGAGGGAAGTGTCGCTAAAATTGTGCCAAATATACTCGTATAAATCTATTGAAGTAAATTGAATACCCTTTAATTTTTTTTTCCTGACACTGCTTCGGAAACTAAAAAAACTACACTTTTTGTAATTAAAATTCAACAACTAAAAACGTTAAGTTCGGCCTTGCTGAATCTTGTATACCCTACACCATGAATTGCATTCAATTTTATTACTAAAAATCTAGATATAGAGCAAATCATAAAACGATCCTTTTTGTGTAAGTAAATTATTAAAGAAACAAACGCTGCAATATTTAGACCGCAAATTCTGGTGGATTATAACAAAATATGAACTGATTAAAAAAAAATTTTACTGCGATGAATTATTGTCTAATTTAATTACAATCTGCAAAGATTTATGGTGATTTCGATTCTGGAAAAAATGTTGTCCCGTCGACTCGAAATTCTGAAAAATATTTGCCCTTTTTGGGGGGGAACATATGCAGTCCCTCGTAATAAACTTAGCTCCTATTTCACAATTCAAAAATATGGTATAAAACTCCAGATATCGGGAAAAGGGCAATGGAAATGCACTTTTTTGCAGAAAAGAAGTCGCCATTAGTTAAAATGCTTACAAAATATTGTGTTTATGGCATAAATACGTATATTTTTGAGCGACCTCTATAGGGTGATGAATTCTTCTCAACATAGAATACATACTGCAAAGTTTCTGCCAAATTGCTTTAAAAATGTGGTATCTATGGCTCAAAAACCGAATTCTGGAGCGACCTCTATAGGGGAGCTGTATCAAAAAATTGGCCGATATGGCCCATTTGCAATCTCAAACAACCTGCAACTATAAGAAATATTTCGACCAAATTTGATCAACCTAGCTCTATTATTACGGACTGTATCGTGATTACAACAGACGGACGGACGATTAAGAATATATAAAGGGTCCGCCATCTAACGTTTTTTTCAACTTGTGCTTATTTCGTGAATGGTAACACTTAGCTCATGTCTGATTTGACAGATAATTAGTTTTATCCTTCCGCTGAACGAATATGGTTGTGTATACGTTTGAACAACGTTGGGAAATATTGCGACATTACTTTAAAAATTTTGATTTTCAATTTTTTTTTCATTTTTGATTTTCATTTGATTTTCATTTTTTCATTTTGATCTTGGCGGGTATGTAAACAAGCAAAATTGTCGCATTTGGGGCACAGAAAACCCGCACGCATACATTGAAAAGCCGATACACCCAAAACGAGTCACTGTTTGGTGCGGATTTTGGTCCAGAGGCATAATTGGGCCATTTTTCTTCGAAAATGAGCAAGGAATGGCCGTTACAGTCAATGGCGATCGTTATCGGGCCATGTTGAACGAATTTTTGTTCACAAAAATTGAAGAGGAGGATATTGGCAACATTTGGTTTCAACAGGACGGCGCTACGTGCCACACAGCCGAAGCTACACTCGATGCTTTGCGCCCTGTTTTTGAAGATCGCATTATCAGCCGCAGAGGCCACCTCGGAGCTGCGATTTGACACCGTTGGACTATTATTTGTGGGGTGCCCTCAAAGATAAGTGTTACGCCGACAAGCCAGAGACAATTGACGCTTTAAAGGACAATATTTGTGAAGCCATTGGTGAAATATAGCTGCACACAATCGATAATGTGCTTAAAAATTGGACCGATCGTGTAGGCTACTGCATGGCCAGCCGAGGCAGCCATTTGAATGAAATTATTTTCCATTATTAACCGGAAGGATTGTACTTTCAAATAAAAAAAGAAATTTGAGAAAATATTCAGTAGTTTCTTTTAAAGCATTTTCAAAAAAAAAGTTATTTGGCGGACCCTTATATACTTTATGGGGTCTCAGATCAATATTTAGAGGTGTTACAAACGGAGTGGTAAAATGAATATACCCCCATCCTATGGTGGAGGGTATATATAAATATGTATTGAACTACAAAAAGTATATCTGAAATTCAATTTTTTTTCAATTTGAATTTATTTTTTTTAATTATATTTTAGAAATTTTTATCGGTGTAGAAGAAGTGTAAATATATTCCTTTTGTTTTTCAGGACAGGCTGTAAAGGGAGAAATTCTCATAATAAATTTAATCGACTTCGTTTAACTGTTCTTTTATTCCATGAAATGGGAAACGGTGTAGTTGATATTTGGCTACTCTGTTTAGGTCTGCATTTACGCTCACATAATGTTATGCAGACGCATTTTCGGTAATAACCATGTGTGTACTAAAGTTCAGCAACCATACAAAATTAACCACTGTATAGAGAATTGAAATTGCGTCTGCAGAGGAGAGGTTTGTTTTGACATCTTAGCATATTTGACGTTCTTTTCTCATCAAACTTTGACAGCGTAAACTGGTATTCGTCTAGACTCGTTTACAGAAATTTACTCAGAAAAACTGTAACTTGAAAAATTAAACCACACGGTATAAAACTTGAAAGCGCTAATTTACTTAAGAAATTGATTTGTGTAAAATTAAATCAAGAAAAATACCTTAATAGTCAATTAAAAGTGATAAACTTTGCTAAAACTAATCGTGACAAACATTTTGTGAAATATCAATAAATTATTGATTTCCACGAAATATTAAGTTTTTACTTGGAACCTGTCAAATCTGTGGAAAAACAAATTCTGGCCTAGGCTACCATCATCCCTGGAAGACAGGCCTACCATTGATTTTTCCCTATACCGTCGAAAATCGCAGGTAAATTAGATTTTTCCTTCTAAAATACAGTGATTATACGTAAAGTTAAACCCAATTTATCGCCAGGATCTTTCCCATTGTACCCAAGGAACTTTGTTTCCTAAGAAGGATTGGATGATCCTGCGAACAATTCATGGTGGCAAAGAAACGAATTGTGCTGAAATTCGTGTTCCCGAAGGCCACCGCAAGGAACGCATTTCAAGTTCCAGAAACTTTCCCAAATCTGCCTCAACTTTGGATTGTGTAATACATTTGGCCCATAATTCAGAAGTTTGGTCGACATTGAAAAGTCCGAAGTGACACCATATTCCACGTGGGGAATAACATCGACCACATTTCATCACCACAGTGCAAAGTCCACCTAAGGCAGACGATCATAGACCGTTGGCTCACTCTCGAAAATGAACTCTAGACGCGGAGCTATACTCATTAATTTGGAAGGATCCCACATTAATTAATTAATTAAATTAAAACTCGGTATCATCATATTTTGTATCCCAATGGGACAAAAATTATTCTAAGTATCATTTAAATTTAATTTTCACTTTTAAATATTCTATGCAAACACCCATATCATAATTTTTTTTATTAGGCCCCAAAATCAACGAAATGTAAAACGCACATATGCAATGCAACGTAAAGAAATATTAGTGATGTAGATTTGACCAATATTGATTTCCAGCACAACGAAGCAGAGTATGGAGAGGCCTCATCATGCAGTGTTTCCAGAGTGTATTTGGTGAGTAAGAAACACTTTTAGTTTCTCTTAATTTTTTTTTTTTGGGTTTGCCATTGATTTGGAATTGCATAAATGAGTGTCTATCACTAATAAACGTCGACGTCGTCACTCCTTCTCGCTAATTGACGGCTGGTTTATTTTGTTTTTTTTTTTTTGCTTTGTTATTGATCGCCACTCATCATAGAAAATATCTTATTTGTCATATAAAACCAATCATTTCAAAGGTAAAATTGTTGTTGTTATTTTTTTTAAATGAGCAAATATGTGAACATTGAAGTGATTTGCTTAGAAATATCATTTGCTTATTAACCCTTAAGGGCTGTTTCGATAATTTAATGTTATATGAATTTTGTTGGTAATAAACCATTGAATTTAATTATGAATTTCTAATTTTTTGCTTCGAGTTTTCTTACGGGATGTGAGGAGAAACATATAGAGTAGAATCTAGGGATTTTAGTTAAATATTTGTTGCGTCACTAAAATCATGGTTGGAAGGGTACAGAGGCGCATCACTCCATTCCATCGGGAGTAGCTAACATTTTTTTTGGCAAAATATGGTTGACATTTGTTTCCGTTATAGATTGATAAATGAGGGGTTCTTTAATTATATCTAAAAAATACCAATCAATCTCCAGTCCACTTTTGTTAGTATTATTGATTCTAGTGAGTCTATAAAAATTAATTATGTATGTCGTTAACTGGTAATGGGATTTAGTGAACAAGAATCCACCCCACCCGGCTGATCGCTAGCTGCATTAATGGCTCCCAATCGTTCATTAATTCTCCCAATTAATAAGTTTACATCTTTAACCCCAGGTTAAATCAAACGTACCATTACAAGGCGTTGGAAATTTCAAAATCAATGCGACAGAATTCGCTAGGTAAGTGAATGCATATAAAACATAACTTATAAATTATTAACGGAATTGATTTTCAACAAAAAAAAAAAACGTTTTAAGCAACTTTTTTACGTTTGTGTGAATTATCCACAGGAGAAATGCTTTGAAGTTTTTAATTTATGCATTCAGAAACTAAATAATTTAAAATAATTTAAATTATTTAAAATAATTAATAATTGCAAAAATAAAATTAGCAAATCCTCAAATGTAATCACATACCACACGACTATAGATTTATTCCCTTAATTGCTTCAAGTTACTATTTTTACCATTTTTACCAGTATTACTATAAAAAGCGTTCCTGCCTATGCCTATCATAATAGCTGGAAACACATATAATAGAAACTTCAAATACAATAAATTTAACTGTCTTGTTTTTGTTTTTTGTTTTATTCGGTCTGCTTTCATAGTACATATTTTTTTTTGCCAGGGCTGTGGAGTCCGAGTCGGGGATATTTGCCCGGGGTCGGAGTCCGGAGTCGAAAAATTATGGTCGACTCCGAGATGGATTGTGCAAAATGTACCATTCTGGTACAAAATAAGGATAAAACATTTGAAGCTTTTAAGCAAATATCTATAAAGTCAACCAAATTATCGACTTTTTATGTAAAAACAGTTTTAAGAAAGTTTTGTTTATATACTCGTATGTGATCAATTTAGCAAGATGAATATGCTGCTAAGAAAATAAGAATTTTGCAAGACTATACGCCATTCCTAAACGAGTAAAAAACCAGTAAGAAATTACCAATGACTGGCGAAGCCAACTATATGATATCGTAAACCACCTTGCTAGAGCAGAATAACCTCAGATGTAGCAAATATAAATATAAATAATAATTATAAAACTAAATCTAAAATGAATTTGTTCAAATTCGACAATATGCGTTCCTGCATAAATAAAATCTAACCTACTAAATTTCAAAATGATTGATTGTGGAATACAGCTCCCATAGCGCTACAAGGCCAAATCTTAAGAAACATTTATATCTGGGGGCAATATCGATCTGAACCGATTTTGACCAATTGCAATAGGTTTCCTCCCTGTTGTGAAAGAGTTCTTATTGCCAAATTTGAGCAGGATCGGAGTGAAATTTTGACCTGAACTCAACGAACAACTTAATATGGACAGACAGACAGACGGACTGCTAGTCCGTCGCAGAGAATATTTTAAGGTGTGTTCTTCTGTAGTATTTTTTACATATCTGCCAAAAAATATAACCCCCTGTACCATAGTGTTGTGTAGAGTACAATAACTAACGAAGAAACTGGATGCCTGAAGCGAACATAATTTGCAAAAATTGCGGTATGCGGGTATTAAACCAGAGGCAGTGATTGTAGAACATTTTATGATGATTTCATTTTGAAAGAATTGTCATATTATTTGCAAGTCAGGCGTCGATAAATAAGTAATAATTTAATTACTGGTATTTAATACCTACTGTTTGGTGGTTTTTTAACAAAGCTATATCTTATTTTCAATAAAATAAATTAACATTTTAGTAGAAATATAATTTCAGAATTTTATGTTTTTAACTGCCGGAGTCGGAGTCGAACCATTTTAAAATCCGACCCCGGGAGTCGGAGTCGAGTAGTTTTGGCTGGTTTTTGCTCTTAGGCTCAAGATCGTTATTGTTGCTTTCAGTATATGAAAACAACTTTGTTCAATAATTAAAGAAGAAGTAAGTGACATGTATTGGGGGTGGTTGTAATTAGGGATGTAACGAAAGTGACTTTAGCGAAAGCGAATATTGAAATATATTTCTTGCGAATGCGAAAGCGAATAGTGAAATATGCATTTTTGCGAAAGCGAATGCGAACAATAGTTTGACCCTTTAGTGCCAACAAAATTAAGGAACTAAAGTGATACTTTGCCGGGCTATTCAAGAATTTTTCTTTATTTTTACCTCCTGTTACCACAAGGACAAGCATATTTTTCAACTGTTTTGAAGAGAAGTGGAAGAGGTTTTCATTGGTATTTATATATTCAAAATGTGTGAAGCGAATAAGAAGATATAACACTTTTTTAAAGCAATGTCCATCCGTCTGTCTGTCTATCTGCTGGCTGGTGCGCACGATAACTCTCGAAAGGAGTTACCGATTGACTTCAACTTTGGTATGCGGTAATATTTTCTTCTATCTCCGGCTAAGTTCGAAGATGGGCCATATTGGTCCACTCCTTCTAGTACCTCCCCCACAAACGGTTAACATTTATGAAAAATAGTTTTTTTTAATAACTTCTATACTACTTATTTGAATCCTCTGAAATTCTACACATAGTATTAGTTTATTAGTCACTATTACCTCGAGAAAAATGGGCGGAGATGCTGCGCCCCTTTTGGTACCTACCACACAAATGGAAAATTTTCAGCCAAAAGTTAATAGCTTATAACTTTATTACCAGTGCATACAAAGACCTGAAATTTTGTACAGTGTAATGGTTTAATAGTACCTACAACACAGGGATAAAATGGGCATTGTTGCCACGCTCCTTTTGGCACCTACCACTCAAATGCACCATTTTGTACCAAAAGTGTACAGTGCAATGCTTTCATAGTACCTAGAGTCCAGAGAAAAATGGGCGTTATTGGCACGCCCTTTTTGGTACCTCCCACACAAATGGACCTTTTTGTACCAAAAGTTAACAGCTTTTAACTTTAATATCAGTGCATACAAATGCTTGAATTTTCGTACAGTGCAATGCTTGTATAGTACCTAGAGTCTAGAGAAAAGTGGCCGTTATTGGTACACCCCTTTTGGTACCCCCACACATATGGACCATTTTACACCAAAAGTTAACAGCTTATAACTTTAATACCGGTACATACTTTAAAGTTATTAAATGCAATTTAAATGGATAATAATTTAATTAAAACAAAAAAATAAATAAATTTACTAATATTTATTGGGACTCAAGGTGAGGGGATTCATAAGTCGGTTTGCCCGACTGAACTTTCTTACTTGTTTTTATTACACGTTTATATAAAAATTATTAAAATTTTCTCATAAAATAGGATTTTTTGTGACTATCTTTTAAGATATCGTCGAAACCGCTGAGCGGATGAAAATATGGTTTTAAATGAAGCTGGATGCTACTTATTTTGGATTATTTGAAATTCTATTTTTGAAAATCGCGATATATCGCGAGAACTAGAGCTAATACAAAGGAACTACCTTTTAGGCTAAGAACTGTATTATGTCATATATCCAAATCGGATGCCAAACCCAGTGCCGAAAACAAATGTTGACCAGTGTAATTTAATGGCCATTCGAATTTTTTTTTTGCTCCAGATGAACAAATTTGTTCATATGAGCGTCATTGCCACCATCGTATTATTACCTACTACACAAAATGGCCAAATCATACCAAAATTGAATAGATCATAACTTCAATGCCAGTACACATAAACACTAACAAAATTGCTAGAGTGCAATTTCTTTAAAGTATATACTGTTCTGCGCAAAGGGGCTTATGTTTCCCCTTCTGTAATGCCCTACACAAATTGTGTTGATTCATTCTAACACAACTACTCCACAACTTCTGTGGCAATTATCCAAATGTATTTATATTCATTAGTTTAGACAACTTTTGCAATATCTTTAGACTGACAAAGAACAAGCTAAATGCACACTCCAGCACAAAGTACCATATAACATAGCACACAAAGTAAGGGTATTCCTAGTTGATTCTCGCATCACACAGCCTACAACGTGCACTCAGTCGCCAGCCTTAGGACACGCACCACATGACGTATGAGTTATTTGTAAAGTACGTATTCGCTCCAAAGAACTTCTAATATGAATTTATCTACATTTATTTATCGTCTTCGGCTATTTTCTCTAAACCTGTGACCATTTTTATACCCTACACCACACTGTGGTACAGGGTATTATAACTTTGTGCATTTGTTTGTAACACCCGAAAGAAGAAGAAATAGACCCATTGTTTATTATACCGATCGACTTAGAATCACTTTCTGAGTTGATTTAGCTATGTCCGTCTGCCTGTCTGTGCATTGTAATCAAAGTACAGGTCGCAATTATGGCCCAATGACGATCCGTATTGAATTTGGTTAAAATCGGTTCAGATTTAGATATAGCCCCCATATATACGTTACCCCCGATTTGACATGTAAGCGCTGTAAAAATGTTATTACACCCTACACCACACTGTGGTACAGGGTATTGTGACTTTGTGCATTTGTTTGTAACACCCAAAAGGAGAAGAGATAGACCCATTGTTTATTATACCGATCGACTTGTAATCCCTTTCCGAGTCGATTTAGCTATGTCCGTCTGTCTGTAGATGTATTCTTGTAATCAAACTACAGGTCGCAATTATGGTCCGATCTCAACGAAACTTTGCACATATCTTTTTTTAGGCCCAAGGACGATCCCTATTGAATTTGGTTAAAATCGGTTCAGATTTACATATAGCTCCCATATATATGTACCTCCGATTTGGCATATATGTACTGTATAAGCAAAATTTTGAAACCGATTTGTACAAAAATTGACAGAGAGTAGTCTAGTGATACACTAAGATACAAAACAAAATTTGGGGGAAATCGGTTCAGATTTAGATATAGCCCCCATATATATGTTGCCCCCGATTTGATTATTGGTTCAGAATTAGATATATCCACATATATATGTTCTTACCCATTTACCAATTATTCCAAATTATTATTATGCAATAACCCTTATCGCATTGCTAGGGAGGTGTAGGGTATTATATAGTCTGCCCCGCCCGACTTTCTGCCTTTCCTTACTGGTTTTATATCCGATCAGTGTGAAATTCTGCAAAAAGAGGTTTCTTTCTACATGAAGGAATACTGCCAAATTCGGAGAAAATCGGTTCAGATTTAGATATAGCGCCCGTATATATTGCACCTGTTCCACAAAAGGGTAACAACTCAAAATTTAAAAAATTTCAGTAGAGGCCAACTGTTTCCGTTAATATTAATGGTAGGTATATTACAAAAAAAGAATATGTCGTTGCAATAAAATATCATAGAAAAAAAATAATAACGCTATTTTTTTTTTTTTTTTTTTTTTTTTTATTGATTTTTGAAAAATAAAAACTTTTTTGAGTTGTTACTCTTTTCATGAAAAAAGTTTGTATATAAATAGTGGTATTATTTTGAGTTGTACCTTTTTATCTGAAAAATCTTACTCGGATTATAAGTTGAAAAGGGCACAACTAAAAATGTTACTCTTTAGATGATAAATGAACGGTTCGATTTGCTTAAACACTTGGACAATTCAATGAATTTAGTTGAATCTAAAGACGTTGTTCTGTAAACACAGAGAGAGTCATAAAGGAGAAGATTCAAAAAAGAGAAAAATCAACGGACATTTTTGGGAGTGGGTAGAAATTGGCATTCAAATCTTGTACCAAAATTCGCTGTAGAGACCGTCGACTGATACCCATTTGCGTGGCACGTCGTCTGGTCGATGTCGACGGCGCTTCCATGACATCCTCGGCTACAGCAGCAATATTCTCTGCAGAACGGCTACTCCGGGGTCTGCCACGCCTGGCAGCATCTCGTGTTGTGCCAGTCTCTTCGAGGCGAGCGCCTAAACGTCGCAGTGTTTAACCAGTAGGCGTTGGACGGCCAGGAAATCTGTGCCAAAGTCACCGACCGATTATTGGTCAAATAAATAGTCAGCAATATTCCGCGTTCTGGAGCAGTGTAGCGTAACATTGTTTATTAACGTGTATTTCGCATGTGTTTACTACACAAATGTCAAAACAGAACTGACATTAGGGGCCAATCGCAAAATTTATAGCATTTTCTGATAGGAGGATTACTTTTGCGCCACCTTGTATATAACCTCCATATACGAGGTATGTTCAAAGAATATCGCGAATTTTTAATTTACGCGTGCTACGTGTATTTGATTTGTGATCTTTTTATAGCGTTATGTTGGTACTCATGTCCCTTACGTATGCTGACAATGTTAATTTTTGACAACTGTTGTGCTTGGATGTGTTTTAACTTGTCTTCGATTTTTATCTATTTCACAAAATGGATCAAAGAATCTGCATCAAATTTTGTGTGAAAAACAAATTAAGTGCGCTGACGCATTCCGAATGTCGACTGTGGCATATGGTGAAGCTATCTTGGACCAAAGCAACGTTTATCGGTGGTACAAAATGTTCTTGGAGGGCCGAGAATATGCGAAGGACCAACAGCGTGCCGGACGCCCGAGCACGTCAACAACAGACGATTGCAGGGGCGTGGTGCATTATGAGTTCTTGCCACAGGGTAGTACGGTCAATAAAGAATATTACCTGCAAGTTATGCGCAAATTGCGCGAAGTAATCCGCCAAAAACGCCCGGATTTGTGGAAGAACAAAAACTGGCTTTTGCTTTTTTTTTATAACGCCCCTGCACACACATCGTTGCTTGTGCGCGAATATTTGGCCAAAAACAACACAGTAATGGTGCCGCAGCCACCGTATTCCCCTGACCTAGCCCCCTGTGACTATTTTTTGTTCCCAAAACTGAAAAGGCCCATGAAAGGACGGCGCTACGCCACGATTGAGGAGATAAAGAGGGCATCGAAGGAGGAGCTGAACAAGATCACAAAAAATGATTATTTGAAGTGCTTCGAGGATTGGAAAAAACTTTTGGCAGAAGTGTATTATATCCGAGGGGAATTACTTTGAAGGGGACAAAATAGATATTCATGAATAAATAAATACTTTTGGAAAAAATACAAAATTCGCGATATTTTTTGAACATGCCTCGTATATGTTCCTCCTGATTTGGTATCAAAGCGCTATAGAAGTTGTACTTTACTTTCGATCATTAAAATTTTCCAGAAAGATGTTTCTCAATTTAGGAACGAATATTGCTAAATTTAGCGATTATCGGTTCAGAATTAGAAGGAAAGGCTAAAGTCGGGCGAGGCCGACTATATAATACCCTACACCACTCTCGTTATATTGAATAACTCTGATATATAAATTTTGTAATTCATGTATAAATTGTTTACATAAATTTACATTTGGGACATTTTATACTTAAATAATACCCTGTACCACAGTGTGGTGTAGGGTATAAAAACGATTGGATCGTAAAGAGCCAAATCGGACGAAACATATATATGGGAGCTATAGCTAAATCTTAACCGATTTTCTTCAAATTTGGCAGTGTTGGTTCATGCATCAAGAAACTCTACCATTCTAAATTTCAAAATGATTGGATGTAAAATACAGCTTCTACAGGACTAAAGGGCCAAATCGGACGAAACATGTATATGGGAGCTATAGCTAAATCTTAACCGATTTTCTTCTAATTCTGTAGTGTTGGTTCATGGATCAATAAACTCTACCATTCTAAATTTCAAAACGATTGGATGTAAAATACAGCTTCTATAGAACTTAAGGGCCAAATCGGACGAAACATATATATGGGAGCTATAGCTAAATCTTAACCGATTTTCTTCAAATTCGGTAGTGTTGGTTTATGGTTCAAGAAACTCTACCATTCTAAATTTCAAAATGATTGGATGTAAAATACACATACTTCAGGACTAAAGAGCAAAATCGAACGAAACATATATATGGGAGCTATAGCTAAATCTTAACCGATTTTCTTCAAATTCGGCAATGTTTGTTCATGGATCAAGAAACTCTACCATTCTATATTTAAAAACGATCGGATGTAAAATACAGCTTATATAGGACGAAAGGGCCAAATCGGACGAAACATATATATGGGAGCTATAGCTAAATCTTAACCGATTTTCTTTAAATTCAGCAATGTTGGTTCATGGATCAAGAAACTCTACCATTCTAAATTTCAAAACGATCGGATGTAAAATTCAGCTTCTATAGGACTAAAGGGCCAAATAGGACGAAACATATATATGGGAGCTATAGCTAAATCTTGACCGATTTTCTTCAAATTCGGCAATGTTGGTTCATGGATCAAGAAACTCTACCATTCTAAATTTCAAAACGATTGAATGTAAAATACAGCTCCTATAGGACTAAACGGCCAAATCGGACGAATGATATATATGGGAGCTATATCTAAATCTGAACCGATGTCAACCAAGTTCAATAGCGATCTTAACAGCCGCGAAATACTCTAAACTGCAAAATTTCAGAACGATCGGAGTGAAATTGCGACCTGTAGTCGACGAACAACTTTACATGGACAGACGGACGGACGGACAGACATCGTTAAATCGACTCAGCTAGTGATTCTGAGTCGATCTGTATACTTTAAGGTGGGTCTAGCTGTGTTATTTTCAGGTGTTACAAAGATCTGCCTGTACCACAGTGTGGTGTAGGGTATAAATATTAAATAATAATTCATACATAACAAACTACTACATTTTATGTGCCATTCTACTTAAGACTTTCCTTATTTCAAACACTTTCGGTAACTTTAAATGTATGTATATGATGCAGAACTTAGTTTGGTCAATATTAAGTTCTGTAGAGTAGATTTGTTCCTCTTTTTCTTGGGGGGGGGGGTCTAAAAGCGAAGAATACAATTGTATCCGATTTATGATTCATTTGTACTTACCTCCCACCAATACAACGGATGGCAGATTTGTGGATACACCATAGTTGGTATCATGATTCAAGCCTTTCAGATACACTTCCTCCTGATTATTGTCAACTCTTGCAATTAATCTTGCGCCATGGACATCGATGCGTACCTGCAAAAATGGTCCCACAAAAATGGAACAACAAAAGAAAACAAAAGTTAGAAAATTGGAAAGCATTGGTTGTGATAGCATTGAAACCCGAAACAATTAAACAATGGTCGAGAAAGCTATTCGGAGAAAAAAGGAACAAGGCTTGGGAATAGCATGAGCTTAGGGCGTAGATGGTTCGAAATGGTTTTGAATTTTAAGTTTTGGTGGAGATTTTATTAGTGTTTGCTTATAATTTCTTGCAATTTTTGAAAGCAGTAAAATATTTTTACTCTGCTGGCTTCATATGGTTCATAATTAGAAATTGATACAATCTAATAAGACATTAGAAGGGGGGGGGGGAGGGGCATACTGCCATGGCTAAATCGTCTTAGAATTGAATGACAATTAAGGATATGCACTTTATGAGGCCTTGACGAATTCTTTCGAGGTGTCATATGGTAGAGAGCTTAAAAAATGAATCTCGCTTTCCTATCGGTCTCTAAGAACTTCTTCCTAAATATATAGTATACGAGTAGGTCAGCTATTTTGTCATAATTAAGCATTCGATACAAAGTTCGATACGACCTAATATACCCACATTTCTGAATATGTGATTGCAGACTACTCATCTTCTCCTCCTAACCAATGGCAAAACAAACATTTGCTTTGGTTTTTTTTCGTCCATATTCTGATCAGACACTCGAAATTGTATGAGTGGATGTTGATGATTCATTTATTCTCTATTGTACTTCTACTTCTTTATGTGCAAAGAAGCCAAAAGAAGTCTGTACCGGTACTCCATCCTCCTGGCCTTGCTTCTAAGAATTTCGCATTTCTCTAGCATTGTCCTCTGAAATGCGTTTGTCCAGACCTATCGCTTCGTCCCCGTTACCACCCAAAAAAAAAAAAGAATGTTGTCTATTGTGTCTGCTGCTATTGCAACATCGGGACATGATTCTGATAACAAATCACACGTGAATGAATGCAACCTGAAACACATTTCACTACAATTACAATGTGTATTTCTCCTGCTCCTCCTCCACCTCTTTGTTGTACTCGTATTTGTAGTGGACCTCGGCGATAGGATAGGATATCCTCCTACGCCTGCGGAGGAATCATCGCAGTATGCGTTAGATACTTGGTAATTGAAAAGGTTTGTTAGGATATTGTGTAGTTGCGGCGGGGGCAGGAGAGAGATGCAATCAATAAGATTGATTGCATTTCGTGGTTGTAATAGGAGATAGCATTCATCATCTAATTCTCTCCAATGAAAGGCTATTGTAACTTCTTTTCTGGTTTTTTCATCATGAATGCAGAACAGAGATTTGAAAATGAACTGATTCACGAATTGGTAAAACTTGAATCTTTAAGGATTAAGGTTCTTCATTTCCTTATTTTGCTCAAATATCAACAGAAATGGTTGATCTTGAACTTTGTAGGTCCTAAACACGTTCAAAAACAATATTTTTATACCCTACACCACACTGTGGTACAGGATTTTACGATAAGACTTTGTGCATTTGTTTGCAACGCCTAACAGAAGAAGATATAGATCCATTGTTTATTATAAAGGGTTTTCCAACAAGAGGTGTTATTTTGGTATTCAAACAAAAATGAAATTTTTTGAGATAAATGATCGGATGTTTATTTCATAATAAAGAGGAAGGTATGCCGTTAATAAAAAAAACAACATCAGCCATATCCTTTTCATGAAATTTTCCATAACCAAATCGCATATTGGCTGCCCTATGTCCTCGATAGCCTCACGAATTCTATCTTTAAGGTCTTGAATCGACGCTGGGCTGTTGGCGTAGACCTCATCTTTCACGTGACCCCAAAGGAAGAAGTCGCAAGGTGTTAAAGCACAAGATCTCGGTGGCCAATTGTGATGACCTCTTCGAGAGATAACAAGGTCCGGAAACTTTTCCCGTAACAGTGCAATGGTTTCGTTGCTTGTGTGGCACGTAGCGCCGTGTTGTTGAAAGTAAACGTTGTCCAGATCAATACCATCCAACTCCGACCATAAAAAATCATTAATCATTTCTCGATAGCGCAATCCATTCACCGTAACTGTTGATCTAACCTCATTTTCGAAAAAGTAAGGTCCAATGACCCCGTCGGACCATAAACCGCACCAAACAGTCACACGTTGAGGATGGAGAGGCTTCTCAACAATAACTCTTAGGTTTTCCGAGCCCCAGATGCGACAATTTTGCTTGTTGACGTTGCCACCGAGGTGGAAATGGGCCTCATCAGTCAAGATTTTTGGAATTTTAATAATTTCAATGCGTTGTTGAATCGTCTATCGTTTTATTTTTAGTAATGGCGTACTTTCTACTTGTCAAATGTCAAAGAATAAAAGTTTCAAAAGTGACAGCTACCGAAATACCTGGTGATTCAAAATAACATCTCTTGTTGGAAAACCCTGTACCTATTGACATAGACTCACTTTTTGAGTCGATTTAGCCATGTCCGTCGGTCTGTCCGTCCATGTATTCTTGTAATCAAAGTACAGGTCGTATTTATAGTCCAATTGTGATGAAATTTGGCACAGTGCTCTTTTTCGGCCCAAGGACGATCCCTATTGAAAATGGTCAAACTCGGTCAAGATTTAGATATGGCCCACATATATTTGTTACCCCGATTTCACATGTAAGAGCTGTAGAAACTGTATTTTATATCAGATCATTACGGAATCTGGCAGAGAGAGTTCTCCTATTACATGAATGAACACTACAAAATTCGGGGCAAATCGGTTCAGATTTTATATATACGTTTCACCCAATCTGACATGTAAGCGCTGTACAACCCGTATTTTATATCCGATCAGTAAGAAATTTAACAGAGAGAGTTTTCTTCTTACGTTTATGGACACTACCAAATTCGGAGAAGATCCGTTTAAATTTAGAGATAGCCCCCATATATACGTTTCACCCGATTTGATATGTAAGCGCTGTAGAGGCCGTATTTTACATCCCATCGGTACCAAATTCGGCAGAGAGTTTTCTTATTACGTTAATAAACACTACCAAATTCGGAGAAAATACGTTCAGATTTAGATATAGGCCCCCATATACAGGGTTTTACAATAAGAGTGATATGATTTCATTGAAAAAAAAACACACTTATTGTTAAGGAAATTCAAAAGTTTTTTATTTAATGTGAAGTATGTAAAATCGATACAATTAAGTTCTAAATAGAACGTCATTCAAATGGCCTCCACGACTTCTTTTGCAGGAACGAATTCGATGAACCCAATTTTCGAGCACTTTTTCCACTAAATCAAGTCGTATGTCATGAATGACACGTGCAATATTGACTTGTAAAGTCTGGTTTGTTTCGAAAGACCAATGACTTCAAATAAACCCAAAAGAAATAGTGTAATGGTGTTAAATCACAACTTCTTGGAGGCCATCCAATATCACAATTTCTTGAAATAATCGAATCTCCAAACTTTTTTCGCAACAATTCAATTGTTTCATTAGCTGTGTGGCACGTAGCCACAATCGGTCTATGGCATAAAGATAGCTCTTATGGAGAGCTAAAATATTGCCCATGAGTGTCAAGGTCGTAGGTCGACTGGCTCCTTAACGGTACGTCGGATGGCGAATCGGTCAATTGCGAAAAGGTTGCTCTTAACGAGAGCTTAATTATTGCTCATGGTTGTCAAGGTCGTAGGACGACTGGAAAGTGTATTTTTTTTGATTTAAACAAAATGGACTTAGCGCACCAAAAGTTGCAATTGGAGAACGATTATTTTGATAATAAAACTGAATAATTTGTAAACGTTGTTCTTTCGTATATCTCTCCATGATGAAATTGTAAACACTACTGAATACAATGAAAAACAAATGACAGATCACAAATGGCTGAAACGTCACTTCAAAATCATATCATCCCTATTGGAAAACTCGTTACAATCTAAATGAAAAAAAATACGTAGACAACCTGCTAATAACAAAACCCTGTATTATTGAATCATGGACATGATTTAAATAAATAATGATTTAAATAATACTTTAATAATATGATGACATACGAATTGTATCGGCATTCAAAACACACAAAATATCTATAGAATTTAATTTTCAAAAATATCAAGAAGCTGCTCTAAAAATTGTATACCATCAACAACAATTGTGTTCATGAAAATGCATCGCAAAATTTTGGAAACGGATCCCAAGTATTTGCGAAAAATGCAAATCTCACATAATAAGTCCATAGAAAATGCCCAAAGTTTAATCGATTTGAAGCCGACAAAATTGTTAGCCAACACATTTCTAAATGTGAATAAACTTAAAGATGACTTTTTGGCCAACAAAAGAATGTTGAAGGACAATATACAATTGCTGAGACGAATCAATCGCATACAGCGAAATCGTGGAAAAACTACAAATTATAATGAATACAAAGGCCAGAGGCCCACATATCTCGAAAGGGTGAACAAACGGATTCAAATAATACAAAAAGAGAATTACCAATTCGGCTGTCGTCTGCTAAAAATCAAATCTTCTCTGGATACTCGTACGAGTGTAAGAAAAATGAGAAATCTAGTGAAGACCGAAGCTAAACGAGGATATGATTGATGCCTATATCAGTTTGACATCAATTCCCGAAAGACAATTAATGCGTTAACTTTTGAGACCAAAAAACTTTATGGATCTCTATGTAAAACAGATACGTCCTTTGGGTGGACTCACCATACAACCGAAGCTTGTCCCGAACTGGTATTGGAATTTGTGCGCATGTGTACCTACCGCTCAAATGATCTCATGAAATTCATACGCATTTTCCCTTCGCTGTGGATTGAAGGAGAACTATTGGTGCAGAACCAAATACTCTCTGCTTCAGGATATGAATACAGTGTAGATTGGGTATTTTATCATTTGCCAAATGTTATTTGCAAGGATTTCCACCCGGGCTCTTGAACTTCAGTATTAGTTTTAAAGCACTGCCGGTTTGTAGAGGGGAACGCATAACTTTCAGCGTCGTTTACAATGGTTTGAAAATCTTGGAATGCCTTCCGGATTATGGTACTAAAAATGGCAAGACCAAACAGGATATCATTATCGAAAAATGCGGAGTTTTATAATTATTTTTCTAATATTTTCTAATTACTATATATTTCTCTGAAAGAGAAGAAGAGTTTACTCTACTGCAAATTTCTGAAATGTTTGAATGTTCAGTTGAATTTCAGTTTATTGAAGACATTTACTAGCCTACTAGTATTTTCAAATTTGTTTCCAATATAAAATAATCAATTTATTTTGCTCTTACAACATTTTACCCTAAAAACTTCCATCCTAAAATTTGCAAAACTGGTGGACTAGACTCTAGTCTACGCATTCGTTTTTTACCTTTGACCTCTTTTAAAAAATCGTCTTCTACATAACAAAGTTAATGTTTTTTAAGGTTTTCATTATCATTAAAATGATGTTAAATGCATATTGCATATATTTATTTATTTATTTATATGAATTACAATACAAAGTAAATTTATATTCTAATTTTACGGTCCAGGGAGAAGCCGGGTGACAAAGACCATGTTGCTTGTTAATTTTTGTTGCGACAGACAAGAGCCTCTTGTGGGAATCGAACCCACGACCCCCAAACTCATAGGCGAGCTCGCTACCAACTCACCTACTGGGGCGCTCACATATTGCATATATATTCTTAAAAATATTACTAATTCCGAAAAGAAACCTGTATATCATGCTCGTTAACGGCACTGTGTATTATTAAACTACAGGGTGGCTGATATGTATTGCAAACAATTTCAGGTTCCTATCATTTCTAAACCGCTAGTCTGATAGCTGACAGATTTATTTCAGTGACAGTTCATTTTATTGTTTACAAGCTTACAAAAGCATTTTGATCTATTGCATTCAGAAAAAAGTTATTCGTGATGGAATTCAAGCGTGATAGTGTGATTGCTTTATATTTGGGTGGAAAAACACAAGTGGCTATCGTTAGAGCCCTCCAGCATTTAAATGTGAATAAATCTTTTGTTTCTCGTACCATTGCTCGTTACCGTGATACTGGCAGTGTTGCATCGCGTCCAAAAAGTGGACGAAAAAAAACGGTAACAACACCAGAAATGATCCGAAAAGTGAAGACCAGATTTGATCGAAATCCACGCCGCAGTGGTAGAAAAATTGCTCGTGAGCTGAACATATCATATACAACACATATTAAAAAAAGAGCTTGGACTAAAGCCATTGAAGTTCCAAAAAGTGCAAGAGCTCACCGATGCACAAAAAAAAATAGACTGGAAACAGCCAAGGAGTTGCTTCGCTTGCACGAAAGTGGCCAGTTACCGAATTTGGTTTTCTCCGATGAGAAGCCATTCCAAATTGAGCAGTTTGTGAACAAACAAAATGATCGGGTTTACTTGCCAAAGAGGTCAGCTGAAAAAGTACACCTTCGATTGGCCACCAATTGGGTTGCTCCCCGCTCGTATTCATCGACCATGGGGTCAAAATAAATGCCGAATATTATCGGGAAAATGTCCTAAAGACAGTATTGAAGCCCTGGGCAGACAAACATTTCGGCCGCAGACCATGGACATTCCAACAGGACTCAGCACCATCGCACTCAGCACGCGTCAACAAAGAATGGCTTAAAAAGGAGGTTCCTCGCTTCATTTCCGTTGGACTTTTGCGCCTGGGGCATTTTAGAGAGTAAGGTTCGCACTAAAAAATACCAAAGTATCGATCATCTCAAGACGGCACTTCGCCGGGAATGGGCCAAAATACCGCAGAGCCACTTTCGTGCAGCGTGTGATGGCTTTGTCGGCCGTTTGAAGGCCATAATTCGTGCCAAAGGTGGCCAATTCGAACAAATCTAAACTGTTTCTAAAATTTTATGTTATTTCCGACATTTTTGCTTTTGAACAATAAAATTTAAAAAAAAATTAAAAAAATATAGCGCTTTACTTTGTTGCATTACATATCAGCCACCCTGTATATTACTATCTAGTTGTTTATTTATAAATCTAATTATACATAAAAATAATAAAATAAACAATAAAAAAAAATTAAATCTAAACGGATTTTTTATAATTCAGCAAAATATCTGCTTCTTCACTAGTTTTCTTTTTATTGATATCGTTGGTTTCCGTAGCGCTTTAAATTACGTGTTTCCATAGCAAACCTAATGAATATCCCTTCATTTTTTCTATCAAATAAATGTCAGATATTTCTTCATTGATCCATTATATTCTCCACAAGCGGATTATTGATGGCCAAAGTACAAATCTATTTTCTATGTCATTTTGTGAAGGTTTCCTTTCCAGTCGTTTAACTTTAGTTTGTCCTCGTTCAATTAATTGAAGTTAGTTTAAAATAAAGGAGCTTTGTTTGGATTATTACCTTTCATAAATCATGAAGAATCGAAAGATGTGATGTATTTAGACAATGTGTGCAGTAGAGTGGGTCGGTTCAGCTGAGCTGAATTGCAGTACCGTAAAATATAAAATGTTTCTTATATGAGATGATTGAATGTTCTGACAAATTAAAAACATTTGTTTGGGGTATCCTAAGATGATGACAAACTAATTTCAGAATTTGCTCTGCAGTTCGTTCGAAATGAAGTTCCGAACTATATTTTCTGGGATAGATTTACAAATGATATAGGACAATGTTATTTGAATGAAATTTGGCGAGCGTTTCTTTTTTTCATCATTACTGTGATAAGGTTATATTGATAAGGACCAATGGAGTGACAAAGTCACCGCTCATGTTTGGAGAAGTCATTCTAAATGTATCCGCCCCTCTGCCTGGCTGGTGCGTACAAAAACTCCCGACATTTTTTTTTATAGAAAGTCAAGTTCAAACACATGCAAAGAAAGGAATTCGTTTCTGCGAAACGAAATTGTAGACAAGTACAATTCTCGTTTGCAGCAACTGAAATTTCGTTTGTTTTGCGTAAATAACACTATGCAACAAAATTTTTGTCCAAGGGATGTGGATAACAGTTTCTGGTGCAATTAAGTGTCACAAACACGAAAAAAATATTAAAAAAAATTTTATGGTAATTTTTTTTTTTTAAATTTCAGCTTTCATGGAAAGTACATTCAGTATTTGGACCATAATTTTTCAAGTATAAGCCTGATTGAGCCGTGTTATGCCTCAAATTAAATTATGAATTATAAGGGTTACATATGCTGCAAATATCGCTTTCACGTAGAATCTTTGGTTTAGTAACAGTCGTCAAAAATATGAGGAAAAAATGATTTTTTTTCAAAAAAAACACTTTTTCCTGGTACAAAAAAAAACATAAAAAATAGAAAAAATCGAAAAAATTATTTTATCACATTTTTAAAAAGCCAGCATGCTAACGAAGAAAACACTGTCTATTTGAATGGAAAACACTGTCTATGGATAGATTTAAAAAGTTATGAGCCATTTTGTAAATTTTAGGGAAATTCAAAAAAATCTTCTTTCATATTTTTTCGTTTTTAAATGATGTTTTTGCTTACATTGAATTCGTCATATGTGAGAGAGACATATAAGAGACATAGCACTTGCATTTTATTTTAGGAGGATTGATGTCAGACATTATATAATTATAGAGAGGACGAGGTTTTATGGCCGTTCCTAACCCTCCATAAAACATAATATGCAATGTGAGACCTATATTGGATCAGATCCGATCAGATATAGGTTCATTGAACAATATTTGTGTTTTTTTTTATTTATGAGGTTTCCATTCAGTTACGCCTTTTAGGGGCATGGACATCCCAGTCGTATATACAGGTAGTAAAATTATATGTACGCAATACAAAGTAGTACGCGGCAGTCTTGAAAATATTGGGTGTCTACTTTCAAAGCAAACTATATGTCAGCTACAGGTACTGCAACTTATGAACCTTAAACCCGGAATTTATGAATGAAATTTCTTATTAATAAATTAGAGTAATTCAGCGCCTTAAAGAGATATGTCGATTTTCTGAAAAATAACACAGTTATATTTCGAAGTGTGAGTAAAAGGCAAAGAACTTTTCAATGTGTAAATCATCCCGACAATTTCTGCTACATCTGCGGAAAATATGTGATTAAAAAAATCGACGTGCGTTTAGTAAAACAATAGAAGAAATACACATATGTGTAATATTTTGGTATACGAGTTAAAAATATGAACGAACCGCGGACACCTAGTATTTTGTGTAGTTCGTGCCATGTAAATCTTACTTGATGGACTAGTGGAAGAATGCGGCAAGTACTTTAAAATTAATGTATTACAATGTTTTGTGGAATAAAACGTTTTAATTTTAGACATCACGTGCAATTTGAAATGCCAATTATTTGGAGACAACCATTCATTCACGATACGGACTGCTATTTTTGTCTCAGTAAATTGTTTGGAGTAGGAAGGAGCATTCGCTGGAATTACAGTGAAGTAAAATCTGTCACTTTGCCAGTTGCACATTCGGAAACAATACCAATTCCCAAGTGTCCAAGTATAGCTAACAGCCTAATTACGGAAACATCATCAAGTTCAACTGAGTACTCAACTCTGAGCGATTCAAGTTTGAGTCAGAAGTCAGAAGCTTTTAACTCAGTTTCAACTCATTGATCTAGTGAGAGATTTGGAATAGACCTAAGATAAGGCAGAACTACTTGCATCTGGGATGAAACAGTACAATATTTTGGCCCCAGATGTTAACATATCATATTATAGAGTCCGTGATATACCTTACAAACAATTTTATACAACTGTGGATAACAGATGCTTTTGCAAGGACTTTTCCGGATTGTTAGAGGAACTTAATCAAACATAAAATTTAGAGGAATGGCGGTTACTTGTTGACAGCAGTAAAGAAAGTTTGCAAGCAGTACTTTTACACAACGGAAATCAGGAACCGTCGATTCCCAATGCTCATGCTGTCAACACTAAGGAATCATACGAAACAATGGCTAAATTGATAAAATACATAAAATATGAACATGACTGGAAAATTTGTTGCGATTTAAAAGTAGTTGGTATGCTATGCCTCTGGGATAGCCGATATTTTGCCACCAATGCATATTAAGCTGGGGCTCTTTAAAAATGTTGTAAAAGCCTTAAGGAAAGATGGCAATTTACTCTCATATTTAAAAAGTTTATTTAAAAGTCTTTATTTTCAAAAAATCGAAGAAGCAGTTTTTGATGGGCCTAAAATAAGGAAACTGATGAAAGATGTAAATTTCGAATCATATTTGACGTCGGATGAAATTGCAGCATGGAGATCGTTTAAGCTTGTAGTTTCAAAGTTCCTTGGATCCAATAAAAGCCCCCAATATGAAACAATGATTAATGATTTGTTAAAAAATTATAAAAAAATTGATTAGAAATATATTTTTTTTATATTTATGTATATAACACATATGTATGTATTCTTCCAACTTATTTTTCGCTTTATGTATTCCAACAGGTGTAAATATGTCCCTCAAAATTCATTTCGTGCATTCTCATTTAAACTTTTTCCCCGAGAATCTTGGCGACGTAAGTGAAGAACATGGCGAAAGCTTTCACCAAGAATTGAAGTCCATCGAGCGGCGTTACCAAGGGCACTGGGATGAAAGAATAATGGCAGATTATATTTGGTTCCTCATTAGAGAAACCGATTCGGAAATCTACAAACGTCAACAAAGAACTCACAATTACTTCTAATGAAACTTGTTCATGTAAATAAACTCAAATGTACATAATGTAAATAAAAGTAATAAATAAAATTGCTATTTAAACAGAAATTTAAAAAAAAAAGATTTTTTGAAAATCTCTACCAAAAGGGCTATAATTTCTACATTTATCCATAGGTTTTTTTCAAATAGGCATTATTTTATTCGCTAGGATGCAAACTTTTAAAAAATAAAATAATATATTTTTTTCTATTTTCTATGTTTTTTGAACCAGGATTTTTTTTGAAAAAAAAAATCCAATTTGTTTAATGACTTTTACTAAACCACTGTTTCTAAGTGAAAGAGATATTTCCATTCTACATTGGTAACCCACATTAATAGCTTCAATTTAACGTATAAGTCGACCTTATCGGGCATATATTCCAAAAATTATAGTGCAAATACTAAGGCTACCTTCGATGATAATAGTATTTACAATAAAAAATTTAAAAAAAAAATGTATCCATAAAAAAATTTTTGGTTTTGATTTTATACAACAGTAGGCCACAATCTATACAAAAAAAATATTTTTAGGTCTAGGACACATAAAAAATTGTTTTTGTTGCATAGTGTTATTATTGCAACGAATAATTGGTTACTACAACAGAAAAATATTAATAAATAATCGTTTTTTGGTTATCCCAATAATTTTCAAAATTTAGAATAATTAAATGTATTTTGGGAAATACAACCGAAAGATTGGTTGCTGTTCTTTTGCTGATACATGACAAACAAAAAATAAAATTAAATAACATAAAATAAATCTTCAACAACGGTATATGTAATCAAATATAATTTCGTGTGGATAATAATGTGTGGAATGCAGAATATGTTGTGCAAAATGTTTTACATACGAGTAAATAAAAAATAAAAGCAACAATCATGAAATTGAAAGCACAAGGTTAAGCGATATTTGCATAAAAGTTTTGTGTTTTTTTTTCGTGTACTACAATTTGTGTCAAATATTTCCATATCTCATAATAGTGATGAATTTGTAATATGGGATTTTTAATTTTGTTATGAATTGTTTGGTTTTTTGTTCAATAAATAAAATTAAATTGAGAGAAACCTGTTTTTAATTAATTGTCGGCAGTATATGACTGACAAATTGTCAGAACAACCAATTTTTAAAACAGTTGGTTGTGGCGACATACAACAGATAATTTTAGCCACCATTTCCGTAGTTGGCGCAACCAACTATGATTGTTGTCAACATGGAAGCAGAAGTATACCACAACGAAAATGTTGGTTGTCCTGATGGAATCGCATGATAGTAGACAGAACTACCAAAATTCGGTTGGCAAATAATTCAGTTGAGGCCACCAAACTGTATTCTGTGTGCAACTACAATTCTCGTTTGCAGGAACTGAAATTTCGTTTGTTGTGACAAAAACTTAGTTTGCGTAAACAATTGTTTGTTCTGACCAAACGAAATTTCTGTTGCCGTAAACGTAAAATTGTTGTTGTCTAATATTTCGATTCGCAGAAACGAATTTTTTCATTGCGTGCATTGTTCTGAATACATGAAATGAATTTGAAAACAATTCCTTTATGACTAAACCCCCCCACCCTAATATCCTTATCAAAATACACACACATGTAGGTGTTTTGTGTACATTGTACATTTTTGTTGTTTTTGATGAATGATGATGATGAATGCATAGATGTTTGTGGACATTGCGATTGTTTACGTTCAATTTCCGTTTTCGCACACACACCCACGTACATAAGTAAACTAACACATTCGCACACTTACCATTACACTGTGCCATTCATCGCGATTGAGTCCTTCGCCAACGGTCACACTCGTCGAATGTTTGCCAAAGACATGAACCACTTTCAATTGTCCCTTTTCCACGATGACGTACAATGCATACGGATTCAGATTGATACGATCCGGATTCTTTACATTGTGATAGACGAGCAGGCCATGGGGAAGACGGGTACGAAATTGAAATGAGATTTCACGACATAATCTGCAAATAAATTGAGTTGAAATTCTGAATGCATTTTGAACTAAAAAAACTATAGTTCTTATTAGTTATACCTCAGCTGAAATGTTTGTATGATATCGCCATCGATTTGTATGAAAGTGTTATTTTCAGCAAATACAAATGTCTTCTCTTGGCCCGTTTCGGCAAAAGTCAGTTCGGGCCCACGTTGTTCGAAAGGCACCGGACTTGTTTCTGAATCCCCATAGGCGGGGGATAGCGTGTACGAGGGCTGAGCTACAGATGATTCGGTGGTGCTAGGTTCACGTGTCGTTGTTTGCAGGAATGGTGGTAGGGTGTCTGGAAAAAGAGGGATATAGAACAATATAATAGATTTTATGGTTTTTTTATACCTTCTCTTTACTTGAGGAGGCTATTTATCATGTGCTACGGGCCGCTTTGTAACATATCTATTCGGCGGATATTCGTTTATGTCATTCTAAGTTTGTCTGGTTGGTACGCTCTCGGAAGGAGTAACCGATTGATTTAAAATTTTGTGCATCGTAATAATTTTGTCCATATCAGGCTATTTTCGAAGATGGGCCGTATAGGTCCACTCTGTTTAGTACCATCCACTCAAAGTGTTAATAACGGGTGATCCAAATATATATACTTTTTTCAATAGCCTTTTGTTGGCAGATCACGTGTGAGTCATGTCATGCTGTCATGTTATTTTTGTTAAGTATTGTTTGGCATTTCATCATTGAAAGACTTACGCCGGAACAACGTTTACAAATCGTTCAACTTTATTACGAAAATTCACGTTCTGTGAGGAATGTGTTTCGTGCACCTCGCTCAACTTAAGGTCAACATAATCGTCCTAATGAGCGTACTATTCGCAACACCATCACCCATCTTGAGACCCAACTTTCATTATTGGATAATATTCGACCGAATAGACCACGTCCAGCACGCAGTGAAGAAAATGTAGCGGCCGTAGCTGAGAGTGTACACGAAGACAGTGGAGAGTCGATTCGGCGCCATTCGCAGCAACTCGGACTGACGTATGGAACGATTTGGCGCATTTTACGTCGAGATCTTAAATTGAAAGCGTACAAAATACAGCTTGGCAAGAATTAAAAATAC
Source organism: Eudasyphora cyanicolor (assembly GCA_963930755.1). Taxonomy (NCBI): domain Eukaryota; kingdom Metazoa; phylum Arthropoda; class Insecta; order Diptera; family Muscidae; genus Eudasyphora; species Eudasyphora cyanicolor. Next base: position 218,883,648 of record OZ005735.1, on the reverse strand, counting down.
AGGGTTGCCCATATTCGACGGACCCATCTGGCAACGCCATAACTTTTGACAGAGATGTCAGATCGCTTAATGACATGCGTTTGAAGCGTCAGTCCAAGCAGATTTTTACCATGGAACACCATTAAGCGTTTATACGAAAAATTTTCGACTGGTGAGGCTCTTTCTAATCCGAAGAGGCCAAATAAAAGTCGACCAAGGCGATCGGCCGAGAATATCGCTGCCGTACGAGCCAGTGTTGAGAGGTCCCCAAGAACATCCCAAAAACGCCGTTCTCAGCAGTTGGGCATGGCTCGGTCCACTTTACAACGGATTATTCGCGTTGATTTGCATTTGTTCCCGTACAAAATTCAATTGACGCAAAGATTGTTGCCTGCGGACAAGCCTCGTCTATTGGAATGGGCCCAACGAGTCCGTGGGTCCGTCGAATATGGGCAACCCTGTACAGCTTGGGCCGACCTTCCCAAGCGACATCCCTTCGCTCTATGGGCTCTTGAAAAGTTCCAAGAAGATCAGACGTTTTCGAGCCAAATTTTGTTCAGCGCTGAGGGCCATTTCTGGCTCAATGGGTATGTAAACAAGCAAAATTCCCGCATTTGGGACGAAGAGCAACCCGAGGAGATTCAAGAGCTGCCACTTCATCCAGAAAAAACAACGGTTTGGTGTGGTTTGTGGGCCGGTGTAATCATCGGTCTATATTTCTTCAAAAATGATGCCGGTGAGAACGTAACCGTCAATGGCGACCGTTATCGTGCCATGATAACCGACTATTTGATGCCTGAAATTGAAGCTCGTGATCTCGGCGACATTTGGTTTCAACAAGACGGCGCCACTTCCCACACATCGCATCAATCAATGGATTTATTGAGAGAACACTTCGGTGAGCAGATAATTTCACGTTTTGGGCCGGTCGATTGGCCACCAAGATCGTGTGATATCACACCGTTAGACTTTTTCCTGTGGGGATATGTAAAAGCCTGAAGTTTATGCGAACAAACCCGCTTCGATTCAGGCCTTGGAGCAAAACATCACGCGTGTCATTCCCCAGTTACCTGTCGAAATGCGGATGGACCATCTGAGACGTAGCCGCGGCCAACATTTGATAGACATATGTAACCCTCAACAAATAAATGCCAAAGAATGTTCTTTCAAATGATAATAAACATTCCCCATTCAATTTGAATTTTCTGTGTTTATTTTCTTTAAAAAAGTAGGGAACCTCGAAATGGATCACGCTATATTTAGTGAAACGTTGATTCTCTAATAACTTCTATTTATCCGAATCTTCTTCAATTCTATACATAGTAATAGTCGCCTCACCGCTTTTGTACCTCTCACGTCCACTGCAGTGTAATGCTTTAATCGTACCTACAGTCCAGTGGCGTACATTCAGTCCCCTGTTGGCACCTTCCTCACAAAAGGCCCTAATCTTACCAAAATTTAATAGCTCTATATATTTTGTATTTATTTATTTTATCTTGTTTTTGTTTTTTTGTTTTATTCGATCTGCTTTCATAGTACATATTTTGTTTTTGTACTCAGGCTCAAGATCGTTATTGTTGTTTTCAGTATATAAAAACAACTTTGTTAAAAATTAAAGAAGAAGCAAGTGACATGTATTGGGGGCGGTTGTAATGGTTGGATAGACAGATCTGTTTCGGGAGCCACCAAACTCCCATTATCAATATCCTTATTACAACGATTACTTCAGTCGAAATTATTAAATATATACGCACAGCCAAGTATCATTAAACGAGAACTGTTTGCTAAAAGTGGAAGTTGGTGCATGTACGAGGGACGATGATTACTGAATTGTCTTTTTTTGAAGATATGCGCTTTTAGCAAACAGTTCTCGTTTAATGATACTTGGCTGTGCGTATATATTTAATAATTTCGACTGAAGTAATCGTTGTAATAAGGATATTGATAATGGGAGTTTGGTGGCTCCCGAAACAGATCTGTCTATCCAACCATTACAACCGCCCCCAATACATGTCACTTGCTTCTTCTTTAATTTTTAACAAAGTTGTTTTTATATACTGAAAACAACAATAACGATCTTGAGCCTGAGTACAAAAACAAAATATGTATTATTTATTTTATATATTCTCACCTCCCAAAAATCTAATATTCCCCCTTTCAAACTTAAAAGTATAAATTACTTACGTGGCGCTCCTATGCAATGGAACAAACACTCCGCCTCCGAGTTGAAACGATTGTGCGGATTTCCATCGCAGCCTCCCCATATAAAGGATGTACATTCATTAGTCGTATATTCGAAACGCCACTTAAAGGTGTACTGTTTACATGTCCCCGGATCTGCTGGCCCCATACATTTATCGTAGACCTTCTCCTTGGGCAGTGCCACAATATTACCATTATTACCGCCGGCGATACCATTGCTAACCGTCATTCCAGGACCACCCACCATTCCGCCCATGCTGGTGGCATTCATCATCAGGTCCGCATTACCGGTGGCCGAATTGACCATTATGACGGGCGAATTGCCATTGCCGCCGGTCATATTAATGTCATTGGCCACATTGGTGTTGGTGAGGCCATTGTTGCCCAATGGATTGGAATTAATCGGACTTTGATTGTTGACATTTAGAACATTTCCGATATTGCCATTGATATTATCGTTGTTATTATTATTGTTGTTGTTGTTGCTATTGAGAATGTTAATGTTGTTGTTGCTATTGTGATTATTATTGTTATTAGGATTGTTGTTCATGTTCATATTCAGGTTGTTGTTGTTGAGGTTGTTGCCGCTGCTGCTCAGAATGACCAATGGATTGTTATTGCCATTCGCATTAGCTTGAGAGTTGAGCAATAGGGAATTGGTAGCTGCGGGTATTGCATTTGCAAAGGAACATAAAATCCACAAAACTCCGGCGCTGAGGAGAAGCCATTTTGTAGTCCTTGTTTTTGGAAACATACAACAAGGCATTGTTAATATTTCACATTAAAAATGTTTTGGAACTGTAATGAAATGAGAAAATGAGGAAATCAATTGAATGTGATATTAAACGAAAGTTGGGTTATTTTTTTAAAATGTGATATTTTAAATTAAACAATTTATAAACATCAATATTTCTCAAAGGTAATAGGAATACTTTCTCAAAACTGTTGAGTTTTTTTGATTTGAGAACTATTAAATTATTTTAATCACAGCCTTCGAGAAAAGTTATAGAAAAATAATTACACTGTTTGTGCACAAAAATGTATCCTCGGTGAAAACATCGTACTCCGTATAATTTTGAATGGTACTCCGTCAATGCGAATGGCATTCAACGTTTTTTCTGTGACATTGCGTTTTCGCGATATTTACCACAAAGTTTGCTGGGTAAGCACAGAGGTTAGTAAATTCAAACACAATTTTAGTATAGAAAACTTCGGAATAGGTGTTCCATGTCAAAGAAAAAATTAAGGAGACACTTCGAGAAGTATTTCTCCCAAAACACCCGATACCCCCGCTCATCCTCTTACCACCGAAAAATGCTGTATCAAATGTCGTTGAACTCGATGGATTTTTTGAGTGATGTATTCGACAAAATAAACGTTTATGGCAACCAAATGGTTTTTGAAATATAAAATATAGTAAAAAGTTCATTCGGGTAAACCGACTAATGAATCCCCTCACTTTTGATGTAAAAAGTGCCATTTGTGTGGGAGGTACCAAAAGGGGCGTGCCAATAATGTCCATTTTTCTCTGGACCCTACGTACTACAGGGTGGCTGATGAATATTGCTACATTAAGAAACTCAAATAACTTTTTTTTTTCAGTGTATGGAATTCAGTTTTCTTTTATTCATGTTAAAGCTCATTAAATTTAATTAAATATAGCTTAATTAGTTTTAAAAATAATGGAATTTAAATGCCCCCCCCTGCTCGTTGATGCATGTGCGGCATCCTACCAAAAAGTTGTTCATTACTGCTTGGAGAGTTGAGACGGGAATAGCCGCAATTGTTTCTCGAATGTATTGCATTAGTTCATTCAAATTTGTTGGTTTTGCTTTGTAGACTTCCTGTTTGCAATAACCCCACAAGAAAAAGTCAGGTGCAGTAAGGTCAGGCGACCTGGGGGGCCAACGGAAATTTTCGCCGCAATTCTGTCATAACAGGCCGGGCTCTGTGAGGAGTTGCACCATCTTGCTGAAACCACACAGAGTTGAAAGAAATTCTCATTCGGCGTAATTCTGGATAGAAAAACTCTCTCAACATGCTCAAGTAACGGCCTCCAGTAACTGTAACGGTGTGACCGTTTTCTTCGAAGAAGTAGTGCCCGACAATGCAGCGTGATGAAACTGCACACCACACTGTGACACTAAGTGGATGCAATTCCGTCTCATGTAGTATCTGTGGGTTGGAAGCACTCCATATTCGACAATTTTGTTTGTTTATGTTGCCGTTTAAATCTAAATGGGCCTCGTCAGACATGAAAAGACAGTTCAACATGTTTCCGTCCTCTTCCACCATTTGAAGCATCTTCTGGCAAAATTCCAAGCGAATCTGGAAGTCTGCTGAGTTCACTTTGTTGGCCATTTGAATTTTATATGGGAATAACTCCAAATCTTTGTGCATAATTGACTGCAATGACAGTCTGCTTATACCCATTTGAGCAGATAAGGTTCTTGTCGAAACTCTTGGATTGTTTTGTATGGCATCAGCTACAGCAGCGATTGTTTCCTCCGTCCGAACTGAAGGGTTTCGATGGTAAGGTCTTCTGTTGAATATCCCATGCTCGAAATAATTTATGGTCCCTCTGCTCGGAGGATTGACGCCAAACGTGCCCCTATACTCTCTTTGAACCGAAACTACGGACTTCAATGCGTAATAGCGGCGGACAATCCAAATTCCTGTTTCAGTGTCCCAGTTATCCATTTTTGTTAAATCTAAAAATCAATCCGCAAAATAAAAAAAAATTAACCAGATTCATTAAATAGAAAAAAAAGTTATTACATTTTTTTTTGGTAGCAGCTTTCATCAGCCGCCCTATATAAAAGCAAAATTGCCCTATACTGTACAAAATTTCAAGTATTTGTAAAGTTATATGCTGGTAACTTTTGGTTCAAATTGTCCATTAGTGTGGGATGTACCAAAAGGAGCGTGGCAATAATGCCCATTTTTCACTGTATTTAAGGTACTATTAAACCATTACACTGTACACAATTTCAAGTCTTTGTATGGACTGGTAATAAAGTTATAAGCTTTTAACTTTTGGTTCAAAATGTGGGAGGTACCAAAAGGGGTGTAACAATTTCGCCCATTTTTCTCGAGGCAATAGTGAGTAATAAACTAATAGTATGTGTAGAATTTTAGAGGATTCTCATAAGTAGTATAGAATTTATTAAATAATGAATATTTCACTAAATGTTAACCGTTTGTGGGGAGGTACTAGAAGGAGTGGACCAATATGGCCCATCTTCGAACTTAGCCGGAGATAAAAGAAAATATTACCACATACCAAATTTGAAATCAATCGTTTACTTCTTTCGAGAGTTTTCATGCGCACCAGCCAGCAGACAGACAGACCGACGGACATTGCTCATTCGCCTTAAAATGACCCAAAACGGATATCCGCCGAACATACTTAGGGTCTTAGGTCACTCCTTCGATGTGTCACACTTTTGGCTCGTAGCAAATGATATATAAGTATACATATTTCAATTTTTCAAATTTTTTCAGCACTGTGATACAGGGTTTTCCAACAAGAGGTGTTATTTTGAATCCCCCGGTATTTCGGTAGCTATCACTTTTGAAGATTTTATTCTTTGACATTTGACAAGTAGAAACTACTCCATTACTAAAAATGGAACGATACACGATTCAACAACGCATTGAACTTATTAAAATTCGAAAAATCAAAAATCATCTTGACTGATGAGGCCCAATTTGTCCTCGGTGGCTACGTCAACAAGCAAAATTGTCCCATCTGGGGCTCGGAAAACCCAACAGTTATGGTTGAGAAGCCTCTGCAACATCAACGTGTGACTGTTTGGTGCGGTTTATGGTCTGGCGGGGTCATTGGACCTTACTTTTTCGAAAATGAGGTTGGATCAACAGTTACGGTTGATCCAACATCAAGTAAGGTCCAATGACAACTTTTACGTTCAACAAGACGGCGCTACGTGCCACACAAGCAACGAAACCATTGCTCTGTTACGGGAAAAGTTTCCGGACCGTGTTATCTCTCGAAGAGGTGATCACAATTGGCCACCCAGATCTTGAAAGATAAGGTCTACGCCAACAGCCCAGCATCTATTCAAGACCTCAAAGATAGAATTCGTGCGGCTATGGAGGACATAGGGCAGCCACTTTGCGATTTGGTTATGGAAAATTTCATGAAAAGGATATGGTCCTGTAAGCGTGGTCGTGGTGGCCATTTGGCTGATGTTGTTTCTCATTATTAACGGCATACCTTCCCCTTATTATGAAATAAACATCCGATCATTTATCTCAAAAATTGCATTTTTCTTTGAATACCAAAATAACACCTCTTGTTGGAAAACCCTTTACATTCAGTGAGGTTTCTGAAGCAAAAGAGTTACGAGTCCTCAAAATCATAATGAATTTTAAAAATTTAAACAATCGACTTGGTTATGAAAATATTTTCTTTGATAACAAAGTGCGATAAAACAAGTAAGAAATTTCAGTCGGGTAAACCGACTTTGTGAGCAATGTTGATATGCACTGGTATTTGTGCTAAAACGGTTGGGGTTGTAACTCCCATTTTTATCAGAACTGTAAGAAATTTAAAAACTATACGCAAAAAATGTGTGTATACACTGAAAAAAATTTGTCATAAAAATAAAAAAATGCTCCAAATACGTCCTTAGTCTTCAAAATAAGTACATTTTGTACCTAAATCTGAACCGATTTTAACCAAATTCAATAAGGATCGTCCTTGGACCTAAAGAAAGATATGTGCAAAGTTTCGTTGTGATCGGACCATAATTACGACCTGTACTCGTACTTTGATTACAAGAATACATCTACAGACAGACAGACGGACATAGCTAAATCGACTCGGAAAGTGATTACAAGTCGATCGGTATAATAAACAATAAAAATGGTATATCTCTTCTCCTTTTGGGTGTTACAAACAAATGCACAAAGTTATAATACCCTGTACCACAGTGTGGTGTAAGGAATAAACAGGGGCCAAGAAGTTGTTTTTCGAAATTCATACTTTTAGGGGCACGGTGGGAAAAGGTATACATTTGGTACCATGGTACGAGAATAGCTCTTGAAACATAAGCTAAAAATTGGAGTAAGGGGCTTTTCGTAATTCTCATTTTATTGTATGAAAAGAACTAAATCTCTTTTTACTTGGATCAGCATGTAGATATTGAAATGTAGGACAATTTAGTATGACCACCTCAAAAAAAATATTTTGAGTTGTGACGTTCTTTTTTTAAATGAGCGATATGTATAGTTAGAGTTAAAGTAACATATACTAGCTCTTTGTCATTCGTAACTCTTTTTATACCCTCACTTTAGTGTGACGAGGGTATATATCATTTGCTACGGAAAAAAGTGTAACACGTCGAAGGAGTGACCTAACACCCCAAGTATGTTCGGAGGAAATCCGTTTTGGGTCATTTTAAGTCGAATGAGCAATGTCCGTCCGTCTGTCTGTCTGTCTGTATGTCTGTCTGTCTGCTGGCTGGTGCGCACGATAACTCTCGAAAGGAGTAACCGATTGACCTCAAATTTGGTATGTGGTAATATTTTTTTCTATCTCCGGCTAAGTTCGAAGATGGGCCGTATTGGTCCACTCCTTCTAGTACCTCCCCCACAAAGGGTTAAAATGTTGTGAAATATTGATTCTTTAATAACTGCTATACTACTTATTCGAATCTTTTGAAATTCCACACATAGTGTTAGCTTATTAGTCGTTATCAACTCGAGAAAAATGGGCGAAGTCGCCACGTCCCTTTTGGTACCTCCCACACAAATGCACCATTTTGCACCAAAAGTTAACAGCTTATAACATTAATAACAGTGTATAAAAATACTTGAAATTTTGTACAGTATTAAACTTTTATATTGCCTACAGTCCAGAGAAAAATGGGTGTTGTTGTCACGCCCCTTTTGGTACCTCCCACACAAAGGTACCTTTTTGCACCAAAAGTTAACAGCTTATAACATTAAAGCCAGTGTATAAAAATACTTGAAATTTTGTACAGTGTAATGTTTTTATAGTGTCTATAGCCCTGTGAAAAATGGACGTTATTGCCACGCCCCTCTTTGTACCTCCCACACAAAATGCCCAAATCATACCACAATTTAATGTCTCATAACGTTTATACCAGTGCACATAAATGCTTATAAGTCGGCACAGTGCAATGAATTTAAAGTATCTAATGTTCAGCAAAAAAAGGTGTATTTGATAAACCCCTTCTGGTACCTCCCACACAAATTGACAGAATAATTCGAGTAATATTCAATATTACATTACTCACAAAGTGAGGGTATACCTTAGTCGGTTTACCCGACTGAAACTTTCTTACTTGTTGAGAAAATGTTTATGTACAAATCTAACATATTAAACCCGAATGCTTGAAATCGTCCCCTAGTATAGTGTATTATAGACTATTACTATATTGATGTGGGACCAAATGTATTTTCGTTAACAAGGTTAAGTAATAACTTAAATTTATTTTATTGTTTTCTCACTGTGGAGATGATCTGAAGACCAAAGAGTTCCTTCTAAGCGATGGAAGGTATTTTGAATAATCAATTTTATCTGAAACGAATGTTATTTAAAATTGTCCGCGTTCATCGGAACTCTAATAAAGGATGAGTTAATTTATTCTTCTATGAATAATCGAAAATAACACCGAAATATTTCCTCACCGATTTTGTTTTCCAAAAAAAAAATGGTCCAGTCAATTTTTTTTAGCAAATTTAACTAAGGTTCCGTTGTGCTTCTCTTTGTATTCGTGAGTGTGTGTGTTTATGAAAAGTGTCTCCTTTTACACATTTCCATATAAATTACTTTTTACACTCGCATAGCTGCAACGCTCCATTATCAAGTCATCTTTTAGAGAGAAAATTATCTCTCTCTCCGTTCACAGCAACTGCGTTTTTGCGACATTCCATCCATGGCCAACACTCCTACGCCCCGCCTCCTCTCCCAGAAGTACACTTCTACAGAGCTTTCTTGTTACTATTTCTCCCCACGGAGTGCCCTGCAGAGCATGAGCGGCATCATCAGTCAATGTCAAGTCATTTAATGTTAAAAGTTAAAAACTACCCATACGTACGTAAATAACATACACTCAAACACCCGGAGAAGGATAGCGCCCGGTCATGGATCGGTGAGTGACAGGAGTGGAAGAACGAAAGAAGAAAACGGGCAACAATTCACAACTTAAATAAGAAGAAAGTTTCTTCTCTTGTTACTTGCACTTCCGGCGGATGCGGGATGAAAAAATACACAGAGCTCTTCAACTATGATTGAATGAAGGGAGGGGGAACTGTGGCATAAAAACAACAATTCTAACCAATTGTGGCAAATAGAACAACAGATATGGTGGAAAAAGGTCCCAACTGCATTCACAATGCACTGTGGGGGGAATTGTAAGAAAAAATTGATGTTTTTAAGAAAATCTAGCTACACGGAGGAAAATCGCCATTTTTGATATGTTTGAATTCAAAGAAAATATACTTGGAACCAAAATTTTTAAATATTATATATTTTTGAACAAATATATTTTATTTAAAAATCAAGAAATTTTGTTTGGAACGCATATATTAATATATTACAACAAAATATATTTGCGAACTTACTGTCACAAATAAAATATGTGTTTACAAACAAACAAAGATATTGTTTAAAATGTATCCAAATACATTATATTCAAAATAATTTTAAAACATTGTTGACTCGGCAATCTTTAATTTTGTTTTTCCTTGATTTTGTGTTAAATGTCGTAAGCGGCATTTTCTTTTGTTTTAAAGCACTTATTTTTAATTTATAAATAGTCCAATTGTCAATCCATCAATTTGTCGTTACCCAAGATTATACGATTTAAATTTTAATATTATTTTTCAAACATATACAATTTCTAAAAAATTAAACCTTAAATTTCTAAAAAAACTGAAGACTTTACTTTAAATTAAGACATCAATACATTGACAAAATACTTAAATACAAATTAAACATTGTTTTGGAAATATTATATCAAAATAAAAAAATATTGGGATGAAAACATAATTTTGTTTAGAACAACGTCCTCACAAACATATTATATTTGTGAGTGTCAAATATTATATATTTGGAGTGTACCTTAAACATATGTATGTTTCCAGCAGAATATGTTTGGAACAATATACTACAGAAGCAATTTTTTTTCAGCGTGTACTTATTGACCTATTCGGGTGGGTGTACCAAAAGGCCCCTTTTGGTACCCAGCAGAAAATTTGAAATTCCTTTTTTCTATTCAGTAGAATTTATTTGGTTCGAGACCATAAGTTTCAGTTACTTTCTGTCTTTTGCAAAAAAGTAATAGAAACAAATACAAAAATTGGTAGAGAGTATTAATTGCTTGGTAGAATTGACTTTTTTCTTTTTTTTATAAATATCAAACAAAATTGACTTTTTTCTATAAAATTTAATGAAAATTGCATTTTAATAGAAAATGTCATCAATTGGAAGTTAATTTTTTCTAGAAAATTTAATGAAAATTGCATTTTAATAGAAAATGTCATCAAATTCACTATTACATTTTTCCACAAAAATTCTAGAAATTGATTTTTTTTATAATATACCTTCAAATTAGATTTTTTTCTTTAAAAAAATGTCTTGAAATACAATTTTTCCACAAAATTTCGTTGAACATTTAATTTTAATTTTTCGCTAAAATTTCAACGAAATTGCATTTTTCTGCAATGTTATAGGAAATTTCATTAAAATAACATTTTTCCACAAAAATTCTTGAAATTTAATTTATTTTTAGAAAATTCCTTAAAATTTTGTGTTTTTTTCTATAAAATGTCGATGAAACTGACAAAATTAATTGAAATCTAATTTTTCGAGAAAATTGTGCTGAAGTTGAATATGCCTTGAAAATTTCGTCGAAACGTAATTTTTCTGCAATTTATAAAAAATTTCATCAAACTAAATTTTTCCACAAAATTCTTGAAATTGATATTATTTTTAGAAAATTATTTATAATAACATTATTAAAAAATTTTATCACAATTACATTTTTCCACAAAAACTCTTGTAATTGCATTTTTTTCCAGAAAATTCCTTAAAATTTTTTGTTTTTTTATAAAGTGTCGTTGAAATTGACAAAATTGCTTGAAATCTAATTTTTCTTCAAAATTGTACTCAAATTGAATAGCCTTGAAAATTTCGTCGAAACTCTATGTATAAAAAATTTCACCATATTTACATTTTTCCACAGAATTCTTGAAACTGCATTTTTTTAGTTTTTGTTTTTGACTATTGACTATTGTTTTTCTGTTTTACAGAAAACAAAAACAACGATCTCGAACTCAATCGTCAAAAACAAAACTATGAAAAGTCATAACAGATCCAATAACAAAAACAAAATTGTTTTTTTTTAGAAATTCCTTCAAATTGGTATTTTTCTAAAAAATGTTTACATTCAATTTTTCCACAGAATCTCGTTCAAATTGATTTTTTGTTGAAAATTTCGCCGAAATTGTATTTTTTTTTTAATTTTTTTAAATTGCATTTTTCCAAATATTATTGTTAAGTTTTTCTCTAAAAAATTCTTGAATTTATTTTTTCAAAAAAATAATGTAATTTTACGAATTTTCTGCAAAAATTTAATTTCGAAGAAGTTTTCCAAAATTATCCAATTTTTGGAAAATTTTCTAGAGAAAAAGGATCTTTACATCATTTTCTAAAAAAAGGTTTCTAATCAAAATTTATTTTGGACAATATTTTCAAAAATGAAATTTTGAAAAATGAAATATTTTCAAAATTGAAAATTTGATAAAATTTTTAGAAATGCATATTTGAAGAAATTTTATAGAAAAAATTCAATTTTTGAATATAATATTCTAAATAATCGACCTTTTATTCAATAATATTTTTAAGAATATCTTTTTCGAAAACTAAAATTTTGATTTTTTAAAATACCAATTTTGAAAAATATTTTTCATACAAATTAGATTTCTATTAATTTTTTATAGAAATGAAATTTTATATAAAAATGCAATTTCCAATAAATTTACAAAAAATAATAATTTTGTGAACTTTGAAGAAAATATTAATTTGAGCAAGATTTTCTAGAAAAATACAATTTCGTTAATTTTGAAGGACATAATAAGAAGAGAAATTTTCTATAAAATCATATTTCGTCGAAATTTTCTAGAGCTGGTCTTAGCCCAGTAAAATATGAGATAAAGTAATTAAAATAAATAACATATCTGAAGGGCAAATAAAGATGTTATTCTGAAATTTAAATTCAAATGATTTTTAGACATTTTCAAAAGTCAAAATTGCCAAAAAAAAAACACCAATTAATTTTTTTTTAGAAAATTGCTTCAGATTTATGTTTTCCTAAAAAATGTTGTTAAAATCTAATTTTTCTTCAATATTTCGTTGAAATTGTTTTTTTTTTGTTGAAAATTTCGTCGAAATTGTATTTTTTGCAATTTTTTTTTAAATTCCATTTTTCAAATATTTTTTTAAGATTTTCTCTAAAAATGTCTTCAATTTATTTTTTCAAAAGAATAATGCAATTTGAAGACATTTTTTGGAAAAATTATATTTCGGAGATGTTTTTAAAAATATCCAATTTCAGGCAAATATTCTAGAAAAATAGAATTTTCAAAAAATTTAATTTTGATAAATTTTTGGAGAGGAATGCATTTTTGGCGAAATTTTAAAGAAAAATTAAATTTTTAAGGAATTTTTTTCGAAAAATTATTTTTTTTAAAATACCAAATCTAATTGAAATCTAATTTGCGTTGAAATTTATTTTTGTTATGAAAATTTCGCCGAAATTGCATTATTTTGCAATTTTATAGAAAATTTCATATTAATTACATTTTTCCACAAATATTCTCTAAATTGCATTTTTTAGAAAAATTCCTGTATTTTTTCATTGAAATTAAAAAAAATGTGTTAATTGAAATCTAAATTTTCTACAAAATTTCGTTGAAATTGAATATTTCTTGAAAATTTATAGAAAATTTCACCATAATAAATTTTTCACACAATCTTTGAAATTGCGTTTTGCTTAGAAAATTGCTTCAAATTTGTATTTTTCTAAAAATGCTGTTGAAATATAATTTTTCGAAAAAATTCGTTGAAATTGATTTTTTCTTGAAAATTGCATCAACATTTTAGTGCATGCAATTTTTTTAAATCGAATGTTTCCAAATTTTGTTAAGATTTTTTCTAAAAAAATTTTTAAATTTATTTTTCAAAAAAATAATGCAATTTCATGAAATTTCCTGCAAAAATTAAATTTCGAAGAAAAAAATATGCAATTTCAGGAAAATTTTGTAAAGAAAAAGTTTTTTTTTACATATTTTCTAAAAAAAAAGTTTTCAAACAAAAATTATTTTCGACAGTTTTTTTTTTAAAAAAATTCAGTTTTGATGAAATTTTCTAGAGAAATGCACTTGTGAAGACATTTTACAGAAAAATTTCAATTATTAAGAATATTTTTTTTTTGAAAAATTGACGAAATTTTTTATAATACCAATTTTAAAAAATATTCTTATACAAAATTCGATTTCTATTATTTTTTTTACAAAAATTAAATTTACTGAAATTTTGTATAAAAATTCAATTTCCAAAAAATTTACAAAAATATGCATTTTTGATTAACTTTGCAAGAAAATATTAATTTAGGCAAGAATTATTCTGAAATATAAATTCAAGTGATTTTTACAAATTTTCAAAAGTCAAAATCGCCATAAAAACTACCAATCAATTTTTCTTTTTACAAATTTTTTTAAAATTTGTGTTTTCCAAAAAATTGTTGTTGAAATCTAATTTTTCTACAAAATTTCGTTGATTTTTTTTTTTGCAAATTTTGTCGATGTTGTATTTTTTGTATAGTTTTTTAAAGTGAATATTTCCAAATATTTTTGTTAAATTTCAAAAAAATTAAAATTTCACGAAATCTTCCAGAAACATTAAATTTCGAAGAAATTTACTAAAAATATCAAATTTCTGTGAAATTTTCTATAGAAATAAAAGGTTTACATAAATTTCTAAAAAACAAAGTTTTCGATAATAACGTATTTTCGACAATATTTTCAAAAAATTAAATTTTGGCGAAATTTTTTAAAATACATAATAATTTTGAAAAATATTTTTATACAAATTTGATATCTAAAAATGGAATTTTATAAATTTTATAATTTTTATGAAAATGGAATTTTACTCAAATTTAAAAAAAAATCAATTTCCAATAAATTTACAAAAAATATGAATTTTTGATAAACTTTGCAAGAAAATATTAATTTAGGCAAGATTTTCTAAAAATACAAATACGTTAATTTTGAAGGACATATTTATAGAAGTGCAATTTTCTAAATTTTTTATAACACCAATTTTGAAAAATATTTTTATACAAAGTCGATTTCTATTAATATTTTCATAAAAATTAAATTTTACTGAAATTTTCTATAAAAATGCAATTTCCAATAAATATGAATTTTTGATGAACTTTGCAAGAAAATTTCAATTTCTTCAATTTTGAAGGACGTAGTTATAGTGCAATTTGCTATAAAATTGCAAGTTTTAATAAAATCATATTTCGTCGAAATTTTGTAGAGTAGGACTTAGTCCAGCAAAATGTGAGAAAAAATAATCAAAATACGAGTAAATACCATATCTGAAGGACAAATAGAGAAGTATTTCTGAAATTTAAATTCAAATGATTTTTAGACATTTTCAAAAGTCAAAATCGTTTAAATCCATTACATATTTTTAGGAAATTGCTTCAAATTTGCATTTTTCTAAAAAAGTTGTTGAAATAAAATTGTTCTACAAAATTTCGTTAAAATTATTTTTTTTTAAAAATTTGGTCGAAAGTATATTTTTTTTGCAGTTTTTTAAATTGAATTTTTCCGAATATTTTTGTAAGATTTTCCCGAAAAAATCTCTTGAATTTATTTGTTAATAAAATAATGCATATTCACGAAATCCTCTGGAAAAATTAAATTTCGAAGAAGTTTACTAAGAATATCCAATTTCAGCGAAATTTTCTTGAGAAATAAAAATTTTACATAATTGTCTAAAAAAAGGTTTTCAATAAAAATGTCAAAAAAATTCAGTTTTGTTAAAATTTTTGACAGAAATGCATTTTTGGTGAAATTTTAAAGAAAAATTTAATTTTTAAGGATTTTTTTTTGAAAAATCCAATTGTTTTAAATACCAATTTAAAACAATTTAATAAAGTTATTCTGAAATTTAAATTCAAGTGATTTTTAGACTGTGTTGAAATCTAATTTTAGCTGAAATTGAATTTTTCATAAATTTTTCGCCGAAATTGCATTATTTTGCAATTTTATAGAAAATTTCTTCATAATTAAATTTTTCCACAAAAAGTCTATAAATTGCATTTTTGTAAAAAAATTCATTCAATTTTGTATTTTCCTAAAAAATTGTATTGATTGAACAATGATTTTTTCTATAAAATTTCGTTAAAATTAAAAAAATGGTGTTAATTGAAATCTAATTTTTATTTACAAAATTTCGTTAAAATTGAACATTTCTTGAAAATTTATAGAAAATTTCACCATAATAAATTTTTCACACAATATTTAAATTGCATTTTGCTTAGAAAATTGTTTTAAATTTGTATATTTCTAAAAATGCTGTTGAAATATAATTTTTTGAAAAAATTCTTTTTTCTTGATAATTGCATCAAAATTCTACTTTTTTGTATTTTTTTTAAATCGCATGTTTTTAAATATTTTTGTTAAGATTTTCTCTAAAAAAATTTTTTGAATTTATTTTTTCAAAAAAATGCAATTTCATGAAATTTTCTGCAAAAATTAAATTTTGAAGAAGTTTTCCAAAAATATCCAATTTCAGGGAAATTTTCTAGATAAAAGGAAATTTTACTTATTATTTAAAAAAAATGTTTCCAATAAAAATTTATTTTCGACAATATTTTTAAAAAAATGCAATTTTGATGAAATTTTCTATAGAAATGCATTTTTGCAGAAATATGTATAGAAAAATTTAATTTTTAAGAATTTTTTTTTTTGAAAAATTAAATTCTGACGAATTTTTTTGTAATACCAATTTTGAAAAATATTTTTATAAAAAATACGATTTCTATTAATTTTTTTGTTAAAATTAAATTTTACTGAAATTTTCTATAGAAATGCAATTTCCAATAAATTTACAGAAAATATGAATTTTGGATTAACTTTGCAAGAAATATTAATTTAGGCAAGATTTTCTAGAAAAATACAATTTCGTCAATTTTGAAGGACACATTTATAAAAGTCCTATATTCTATAAATATTCTGTAATGAAAAAAGTTTCAATAAAATCATAAAATCATAATTTTGTTGGGCTAAGTTCTGCTCTAAAAAATGAGAGATAAAGTAATAAAAATCAATACCATATCTGAAATTCAAATGATTTAGACCTTTAAAAAAACCAAAAGCGCCAATTAATTTTCTTCTTAAGAAAATTTGTGTGTGTTCCTAGAAAATTTTGTTGAAATCTAATTTTTCTAAAAAATTTCGTTGAATTTTTTTTGAAAATTTATTTTTTCAAAAACAATAATTTTACTAAATTTTCTGAAAAAATTAAATTTCGAAGAAGTTTTCTAAAAATATCCAATTTCAGGGAGATTTTCTAGAGCCATGAAATTTTTACATAATTTTTAAAAAAAAAAGTTTTTCAAAAAAAGTTATTTTCGACAATAGTTTCCAAAAAAGTGCAATTTTGTGAAATTTTGTAGAGGTATGAATTTTTGAAGAAATTTTACAGAAAAATTTAATATTTAAGAATATTTTTTCGAAAAATTAAACGTTTACAATTTTTCCATTTTTTTAAAAAATTATAAAAATTAAATTTTCAATAAATTTAAATATTAATTTAGGCAAGATTTTCTAGAAAAACACAATTTCGTCAATTTTGAAGGACATCTTTATAAAAGTGCAATTTTCTATAAAACTGCAAGTTTCTATAAAATCATAATTCGTTGAAATTTTCTAGAGCAGGACTTAGCCCAGTAAAATGTGAGACAGACTAGTCAAAATAAATACCATATCTGAAGGGCATATAAAGAAGTTATTTTGAAATTTAAATCAAGTGATTTTTAGAAACTTGCAAAAGTCAAACTCGCCATAATAGTTAACAATTAAAATTGTTTAAATATAATATTCATAAAAGATTAATATATTATTCAGCTGCGGTATCGTATTATAGAAAAATCAAAGGAGTGGTCTCTTCCCGTCTATAGTCCTTCCTTATTGGTTTTGCTAATATCTCGTTGGTTCTTTGTTAAGGAGTGGAAGATATATTTCCTTTTGTTTTCGATACTCGCCCACTGTGTAAATGCTTTTTTTCTCTTCCCAATTACCCTAAATATGGTATAGATGGATTGTTGGGGGTGGGACTGGATTGACTTGGAAACGGTGGCAAATATCAGCACTTATAAATGCAATTTAAATGGGATATTCAGTTGAGGAATATTCGAACGTCATCGCTGTGATGGCGATGACGTTGCTGATTTTGACACGAATGTTGCTGTGGATTTTGATATTTGCTTGATATGCTATTGTAGAAGATGAACATTATGTTGATGATGGTATTTTTTACTGTAGTTTTTTGTTATCGCATAAAAATAACACTGTCAATGTGAAAAGCAGCAAACAAAAAAACCAGTTACATTATTTCTATTTGAGGATAGAAATCAGCCATTAGCAAAGATATAATTTCCCAAAAATAACATCGAATGTTGAGTAATAGGATAATAATAAGATCGCAGTAATTTGATTGGAATTATGTCAACAATGCATTCATCAATTATATTTATATAATGTAAAGTTGACAGATTTTTTTTAACAACATTTGGAGTTAGAGGAAGAGGTATTGCTATTTAACGAAACTAAATCAAGTAGATACAACTCAATCCTATAAATAGACTACTCGTCACCCTCTTATTTGTAATCAAATTGCATTGTAATGCAACCAAGGTTATGTCCGTTGATGACATTCTTCAACCCTAATAGGATGACTATAAAGGACCACGCAACAAACGATTTAACACTTGTGACACTTTCATTCGGTGGCAATCACTTTGAAAAGTGTCCTCAAACTGAGCAATTTTGCATTGCAAAACTTTACAATTTCTTCATAGCATTGCATTGCATTGCATTCTCTTCACTTTCCTTCTTTCGAGGGAATACTTTTGAAGTGAAATGACATTTTACACACCCAACACACGAAACCTCGAAACAATCGCTGGGGGACAACAAAAAAAAAATGGAGGGAAACAAAAGTAATAAAAACATTGAACAATTTATGCTGCGTTCAAAAAGAGCTTAAACAAAAAATAGTGTATTAGAGAAGATTGCAAAAAATAAGCTAAAAGCAAGAAATGTATACATCGAATACAAAAAACGAATAATAACATTTCAAAGGAACTGATATCAATACCTCCATTCTAAAACATGCTAAGTCGACTTAGCATGGTTTAAGGGAGATTGCATTTTTAATTTCTAAATATTCCAAATTATATTCAGTCAAAATTTGGTGTTTATCCGCCAATCCAATTAAAAGTTATTCACAAAACAGTACAGGCCATTCGATTTGCGTCATAAAGGAATTCCACACAATTTAAAAAAATCATCAAACTTTGATCGCCTCTCTTGAAAAACTACCTTTTTGCACTAAACAAAGTTTAGAATGGAGGTAGGTTTGTTCCGCATTTTTTTCTCCTTTTCAATATCTTTTGCTTCAGAGACAAAAGAGATATTGCGTACGATATAAAATATAGAAAATATATAGAAAATGAGAAAAAATATAGAAAACGTGATAAAATCCACCTTGAGTTAAAAAAAACGTATGGCCATTAAATTATTAATTGACCCAACTTGACTAACCGAATGATGCAGAAGTTCTTATTTTTGTGACTACTTTCACGTCCCATTCTCAGAATTGAGTCCCAAATCAATGATTTACTTTATTAATGAAAACCTTTATTTAATGAAAACCAAAAAATCAATAAATATACGATTTTTTTTTGGGACTGAAGGTGAGGTTTACCCTACTTACGAATTAACGGACACTCTTAAATCAGTATAGGTATTTTTCACATAAACTAAGATCCAATTCTATTTTAATCTGTTAATTAAAATTTATGTTGAAGAAGCTCTTGAATCGGAGAAATGACTACTGCATATGGACTAAGCTAAATATTTATAAAAGCATCCAAAAATAATAATGATAATGTTTACACCAAAACCACATTGTATTATGACATTGTATTGTTTGTAACACCCAGCGGAAGAGATAAACCAATAGCTTCTTAGACCTTAGATTAAATTACAATTCATTTCTGAGTGGATTTAACTTTGTCCAAGTGTTCTTGTCTTGAACACAGTAAAAATCCGATCAAACGAAATTTGTCTCAAATCTCATTTTAGCTCAAAGATGATCCATTTTCAAGATACTGTAGAAGACATTTTCAGCTTAAAATCTATGGTGGTTTTGTTTAATCATTCAAAATCTATATGATTGGCAACGCATTTTGTACCGACATTCTGTTCTGAATTCTTCAAGTAACATCTCTGTGTTTACACGATTCTTTTCTTCTTCTTCGTCTCCTTCGTACTGCTTTTATCATTTTACGTTTTCTGTAAAACTAGAGTGGGAACATTCCATAAAAGTTGAAATGCGATTCAACTTCCTTTTTTCCAACATCTTGAACCGAAAAGACACTCGACAAGAGTTATTTAGAATATTATAAACAAAATAGTGAATCAAAACTGTGAATCAATCATTTTGGAAAAGTTTCCTCAGATAAATTTATTCGTGGAATATAAGTCGTATAAAGGGTTTTCCAACAAGAGGTGTTATTTTGGTATTCAAAGAAAAATGCCATTTTTTGAGATAAATGATCGGATGTTTATTTTAAAGACGAAGGTACGCCGTTAATAATAAAAAACAACATCAGACAAATGGCCACCACGACCACGCTTACAGGACCATATCCTTTTCATGAAATTTTCCATAACCAAATCGCAAAGTGGCTGCCCTATGTCCTCGATAGTCTCACGAATTCTATCTTTGAGGTCTTGAATCGACGCTGGGCTGTTGGCGTAGACCTTATCTTTCACGTGGCCCCAAAGAAAGAAGTCGCAAGGTGTAAAATCACAAGATCTCGGTGGCCAATTATGATCACCTCTTCGAGAGATAACACGGTCCGGAAACTTTTCCCGTAACAGAGCAATGGTTTCGTTGCTTGTGTGGCACGTAGCGGCGTCTTGTTGAAAGTAAACGTTGTCCAGATCAATACCATCCAACTCCGACCATAACAAATCATTAATCAGCTCTCGATAGCGCAATCCATTCACCGTAACTGTTGATCCAACCTCATTTTCGAAAAAGTAAGGTCCAATGACCCCGCCGGACCATAAACCGCATCAAACACGTTGAGGATGGAGAGGCTTCTCAACACTAACTCTTGGGTTTTCCGAGCCCCAGATGCGACAATTTTCCTTGTTGATGTAGCCACCGAGGTGGAAATGGGCCTCATCAGTCAAGCTGATTTTCGATTTTTCGAATTTTAATAATTTCATTGCGTTGTTGAATCGTGTATCGTTCCATTTTTAGTAATGGCGTAGTTTCTACTTGTCAAATGTCAAAGAATAAAAGCTTCAAAAGTGACAGCTACCGAAATACCGGGAGATTCAAAATAACCACTCTTGTTGGAAAATCGGGTATTTTTTCATAAAATTTTATAAAATTTAATGGTAGAAAAATAGGAGTGCATAAATTAATTCAGACGTGTGTGTGCATTTCTTAACACAAAAAACTGTACCTTCGCATAGAAACTCACTAACGTTATTTAAGAAGTCTTAGGGGAATTACAGGGCCATGTGGAGGTAGTTCAGTTTCTGGATTACTGTCACAATTCGGAAAGGAAGACCACTAAGATCCAAGCAAACCTAAACCTTATTTGCATTTTTTAAATCTTTTTTCTGAATAGTGAACCTTTCAAAAATATTGTGTGTAATAAATATACTTCAAAAACTACTGAACCGATCCTTTTGAAATTTGTAACACTATAACTATACATAATTTCTTCTAAATTTCTTAAAATTTCTTTTTATTTTGCAATAACCATTAGTCGATTTTTTCTCGCAAAAATCGAATTTATCTCTTCAAAGTATTCCCAAAAATTGAAAAATTTAAATTTCGAAAAAAAAAACTCGAAGGCGTTACCAGGCATAACGATTATCTAACTAAATAAATTTATTTTTATCACCTCATCTTAGAGAAGAGGGTATATATCATTTGCTACGAGCCAAAAGTGTAATAAATCGAAGGAGTGACCTAAGACCCTAAGTATGTTCGGCGGATACCGGTTTTGGGTCATATTGAGTCGAATGAGCAATGTCCGTCCGTCTGTCTGCTGGCTGGTGCGCACAATAATTCTTGAAAGGAATAACCGATTGAGTTCAAATTTGGTATGTGGTAATATTTTCTTCTATCTCCGACTAAGTTCGAAGAGGGGCCATATTAATCCACTCCTTCTAGTACCTCCTCCACAGAGGGTTAACATTTAGTGAAATACTGATTATTTAATAACATCTGTACTACTTATTTGAATCCTCTGAAATTCTACACGTAGTATTAGTTGATTAGTCACTATTACCTCGAGAAAAATGGGCGAAGTTGCCACGCCCCTTTTGGTACCTCCCACACGAATGGACAATTTTGAGCCAAAAGTTAATAGCTTATAACTTTATTAACAGTGCATTTAAAGACTTGAAATTTTGTACAGTGTAATACTTTTATAGCACCTACAGTCCAGAGAAAAATGGGCGTTATTGGCCCTCCCATTTTGGTACCTCCCACATAAATGGACCTTTTTATACCCTCACTTTAGTGTGGCGAGGGTATATATCATTTGCTACGGAAAAAAGTGTAAAACATCGAAGGAGTGACCTAAGACCCCAAGTATGTTCGGCGGAAATCCGTTTTGGGTCATTTTAAGTCGAATGAGCAATGTCCGTCCGTCTGTCTGTCTGTCTGTCTGCTGGCAGGTGCGCACGATAACTCTCGAAAGGAGTAACCGATTGACTTAAAATTTCGTATGTGGTAATATTTTTTTCTATCTCCGGCTAAGTTCGAAGATGGGCCATATTGGTCCACTCCTTCTGGTACCTCCCCCACAAAGGGTTAAAATGTTGTAAAATATTGATTCTTTAATAACTGATATTTTACGTATTCGAATCTTCTGAAATTCACACATAGTATTAGTTTGTTAGTCGCCATCAACTTGAGGAAAATGGGCGAAATTGCCACGCCCCTTTTGATACCACCCACACAAATGCACCATTTTGCACCAAAAGTTAACAGCTTATAACATTAATACCAGTGTATAAAAATACTTGAAATTTTGTACAGCGTAATGTTTTTATAGTGCCTACAGTCCATTGATAAATGGGCGTTATTGTAACGCCCCTTTTGGTACCTCTCCCACAAAGGTACCATTTTGCACCAAAAGTTAACAGTTTATAACATTACCACGCCCCATTTTGTACCTCCCACACAAAATGGCCAAATTATACCACAATTTAATATCTCAACGTGTGTATTTCTTAAACCCCTTCTGGTACCTCCCACAAAAATTGACAGAATAATTTGCGTAATATTCAATATTACATTACTCACAAAGTGAGGGTATACCTTAGTCGGTTTACCCGACTGAAACTTTCTTACTTGTTATATCAAAATTTAACAGTTTTTAACATTAATACCAGTGCATATAAGTACTTAACATTTGGTACAGTGTAATGTTTTTATGGTACCAAGAGTCCAGAGAAAAATGGCCGTTATTGGCAAGCCCCTTTTAGTACCTCCCAAACAAATGGAAATTTTTGTACCAAAAGTTAATAGCTTTTACTTTAATATCAGTACATACTTTAAAGTTGTTAAATTCAATTTAAATTGATAATAAATTAAATAAAACAAAAAAATAAATAAATTTTCTAATGTTTTTTTTGAGACTCAAGGTGAGCTGATTCATTAGTCGGTTTACCCGACTGAACTTTCTTACTTGTTTAAATATCAGATGATTCGGTATCGGGTTCTGAGGGGCACCGCAATTCAACTTTTTTCGAGACGCTTCCGCATATATGCTGTCGTTGCCATATTTTTTAATATTTTTTTATGAACATTTTCCTCAATAAACTTTGAATGTTTTACTTTAATGTACCATTGGTTTCAATCAAAAAATTTTAACCGTTTCGTCACAAAAAAATCATAAAAATGTGCCTTTTTTGTACGAATTAACGTAGCGTAGTTTTACCAATTTTCTGTGAAAATCTATTGAATATAATTGATCGTGAGTTGAACAAATATTGCTAAGCGATAAGTATGAATTGCTAGAAAATCAGTACGTGTTTCCGTGAAGGCATGTGGTGGTAATGTTTAGTTAGGATATTTTCATTTGGGGTCCTGTAAAAAAATTTGCGCACATTCAGGACATTGGTTAGGGAGGGTTAGACGCGCTAATCTGTCGGAACATCGGACGGATTAAATCTCCAATAAGCGAATGAAGGATTTCCTTTTTTTATTCGACACTATAATCGGGTATCTTTTGTTTTTATATAGTCATTAGTCCATTACGAGTATACTTCATTTATAGGTTTTACAAGAATTGGGAGTTTACAATAAAATTTTGAAGCTAGTCAATAAAGGCTACCGTTGTCCTCTTTCTTGCCTAATGCTAATGGTAATGACATCCTACCATAGACGATGCGAAACTTCGGCTGACAATAAAATCTCCGGAAACAAGCATATAACCAGGTTGCAAGGTACTAGAATAATCTATTTTAAATAGTACGAGTTTAGAATACATCATCAAGTTTAATTACCCGGTGTTACATTACACCAGCAAATGGCGAAAAAAGTCCCTTCGATATAAGACTTGTACGAGTACCCTACATCACCTTAATAGATCAATTTCTAGATTTGAAACGTTAACTTTAAAACTCTCAGTATTCTTTAATGGATCCAGAAATTACGGCTGTAAAATAACTTCTATAGCCCATAGACGCCGAATCGGAAGGAATTAAATATATTGCATTACATGTAAATCTAAATAGATCAAATTTAATCACTCTTGGATCAAAAAACACTCTTCTGTAAATTTCATTAAGATCGGATGTAAATCACTAAAATACAGTTTCCATAGAGCTATTCAAAATTTGAACCAATTTACTTAAAATTTTGCAATGTTCTTTATTGACCAATCTCGTACAGATCAGATATAAAAGTTGTGTCCCCTAGCGCTTAGATGACAAATCGGGATGAACACATAAAGAGCGGGCCATTTAAAATTTGATTATTTTCTTTGGGAGCCATTAAGGATCAATGTTACGCAAAGCATCCAATTGAAGCCTTGAAACATGAAATCGAAATTGCCATTGAAGAGATTAGACCCGAAACAATCGAAAATGTACTGAAAAATTGGGTTGATTGGATGAGATATTGCCGAGCCAGTCGTAGTGGTCTTATAAATGATATTGTGTTCCGTTATTTAATGACAAAGTTCAATCTTTTCATTAAAACCAGAAATTTTAAAACATTATCAGTACTTTTTTATAGCCCAGTAAAATTTAAAAGGCCCACCCTGTATTTTCAGGCATTAATATAATCCATTTGTGTGGTAAGTACCAATAGCGGGGTGCCAATGACGCCCATTTTTCACTGGTCTGTAGGTACTATAAAAGCATTACAATTTACAAAATTTCAAGTATTCGTTATAAGCTGTTAACTTTTAGCGCAAAATGATATATTTGTGTGGGATGTACCAAAAGTGCGTGTTAACAACGCCTACTTTTTTCTGGACTCTAGGTACTATAAAAACAAAAAATTGTGACAGATACAGGGCTTTCCAACAAGAGGTGTTATTTTGAATCACCCGGTATTTCGGTAGCTGTCACTTTTGAAGCTTTTATTCATTGACATTTGACAAGTAGAAACTACGCCATTACTAACCAGTAAGGAAAGGCTAAAGTCGGGCGGTGCCGACTATATAATACCCTACACCACTCTCGTAATATTGAATAACTCTGATATATAAAT
This sequence comes from Eudasyphora cyanicolor, assembly GCA_963930755.1. NCBI lineage: Eukaryota > Metazoa > Arthropoda > Insecta > Diptera > Muscidae > Eudasyphora > Eudasyphora cyanicolor. The sequence continues at coordinate 218,858,357 of OZ005735.1, read as the reverse complement.
TTTGTAATTCATGTATAAATTGTTTACATAAATTTACTTTTGGGACATTTTATACTTAAATAATACCTTGTACCACAGTGTGGTGTAGGGTATAAAAACGATTGGATCTAAAGAGCCAAATCGGATGAAACATATATATGGGAGCTATAGCTAAACCTTAACCGATTTTCTTCAAATTCGGTAGTGTTGGTTCATGGATCAAGAAACTCTACCATTCTAAATTTCAACACGATCGGATGTAAAATACAGCTTCTATAGGAATAAAGGGCCAAATCGGACGAAACATATATATGGGAGCTATAGCTAAATCTTAACCGATTTTCTTCAAATTCAGCAATGTTGGTTCATGGATCAAGAAACTCTACCATTCTAAATTTCAAAACGATCGGATGTAAAATACAGCTTCTATAGGACTAAAGGGCCAAATCGGACGAAAGATATATATGGGAGCTATATCTAAATCTGAACCGATTTTCTTCAAATTCAGCAATGTTGGTTCATGGATCAAGAAACTCTACCATTCTAAATTTCAAAACGATCGGATGTAAAATACAGCTTCTATAGGACTAAAGGGCCAAATCGGACGAAAGATATATATGGGAGCTATATCTAAATCTGAACCGATTTCAACCAAATTCAATAGCGATCTTAACAGCCGCGAAATACTCTAAATTGCAAAATTTCAGAACGATCGGAGTGAAATTGCGACCTGTTGTCGACGAACAACTTTACATGGACAGACGGACGGACGGACAGACATCGTTAAATCGACTCAGCTAGTGATTCTGATTCGATCGGTACACTTTAAGGTGGGTCTAGCTGTGTTATTTTAAGGTGTTACAAACATCTGCCGTGAAACAAACTTATAATACCCTGTACCACAGTGTGGTGTAGGGTATAAAAATGGAACGATACACGATCATCGAACGATACAAAACGATCAAAAAATGATCGAACAGAAAAACGATACGAACGATACAAAATCATCTTGACTGATGAGGCCCATTTCCACCTCGGTGGCTACGTCAACAATCTAAATTGTCGCATCTGGGGCTCGAAAAACCCAAGAGTTATTGTTGAGAAGCCTCTCCATCCTCAACGTGTGACTGTTTGGTGCGGTTTATGGTCCGGCGGGGTCATTGGACCTTACTTTTTCGAAAAAGAGGTTGGATCAACAGTTACGGTGAATGGATTGCGCTATCGAGAGATGATTAATTATTTTTTATGGTCGGAGTTGGATGGTATTGACAATGTTTACTTTCAACAAGACGGCACTACGTGCCACACAAGCAACGAAACCATTGCTCTGTTGCGGGAAAAGTTTCCGGACCGTGTTATCTCTCGAAGAGGTGATCACAATTGGCCACCGAGATCTTGTGATTTAACACCTTGCGACTTCTTCCTTTGGGGCCACGTGAAAAATGAAGTCTACGCCAACAGGCCAGCGTCGATTCAAGATAGAATTCGTGAGGCTTTCGAGGACATAGGGCAACCACTTTGCGATTTGGTTATGGAAAATTTCATGAAAAGGATATGGTCCTGTAAGCGTGGTCGTGGTGGCCATTTGGCTGATGTTATTTTTCATTATTAACGGCATACCTTCCTCTTTATTATGAAATAAACATCCGATAATTTGTTTAAAAAAATTGCATTTTTCTTTGAATACCAAAATAGCACCTCTTGAATACCAAATAACACCTCCCTTTAGATATTTACACTCTGCGGAAAATGTAACGTCAAAATACATTGACATAATCCGTTGGAAAAATTCGAAATTTGGAAAAGCAATACAAAATATCTCATAAATTTAATTTTAAATAAGCAACCTTCCAACAAGAACACAAATGGAGTTTGTGTCCCATAAAACGAAGAACATTAAATAGAATATCTTTCAAATTTATGAAAAAATTCTAATATAAAATCTGATTTGGATCGGTCCATCGTGGTTGGTTCTAATATAAACGGAATTAGTCAAATTGATTTCTCAAGTCGAAAAAAATATTTTCGTGGTATTAAGATAGAAAAATATAACGTCGTAATAATTCAGACGACGAACTGAAATTGGACCAAAATTATTTCATATCTAAGATGTTGTGAAATATCCTAATAAAAGTTAATTTTTTTTTACAAAAGTGAATTTATGCTTTAGCTGTTTGTATCCTTATTTAAATTTGATTAAAATTAAATTAAAACTGTTTTATTCCATTTCGAAATATCACATTATTAGGAATGAAAAAAAATTCCGATTTATCCCGAAAATCCCGGTATATTGAATTTCGGGACCCTGACAAATCCCGGGATCCCGGTATTTGCATTTTAAAACTCCCGAATCCCGAGATTTGTTAAATCCAATCCCGTTTGACATCTCTAAGCATTTTAATCACTCCTTCGATGTGCTACATTTTTGACTCGTAGCAAATGATATATACCCTCCCGACATTAGCCTTTCCTCGCTGGTTTACTGGCTTTATAGTAGACTTAATTTTTTTTTTCTGTGAAAATTATTTCCATACATCAGTATTAGGGGACACCCTTATATCCATTCATATGGATATGTATGTATGACTATGTGTGCCATGACAAAATTAAATAATTTAATATTAAATAATTCGTTCACTTTTGGCGCACAATTTCACATCGTAAGTCTTTGCGCGTTGTTGCCTTGCAAAAGTTCATCCCAAACAATTTTGAAACTATGAAAATTGTGTGTGTGTTTCTGTGTCTGTGTATGGGAGCGTGTGCATGGACTTCATGCACACCGATTCACACACACATAACCGCTTGCGAACACGGACATCCAAGTTTATTCTCGAGGAAAAACGTTGATTTTTCAAATTTATTGTTAAACTCAGTTTGATGTATTGTGTTCTGCAACGTGGTGGTGGTGATGGTAGTAGTAGTAGTGGTAGTAGTGTTCTTACACTTGAAACTTATAAAGCGGAAAAACTGCATATAAACATGCACCGTTCACACTGGTGTATATTAAAATAGCATAGTGTCCATGGTGTCACCAAGTAGACATAAATAAATGACGTGTGTGATCTTTAATACACAGAGAGGCCAATTTTGTTGTGACAACGGAATTTTTCACTAATTTCATAAATATCTTTCTTTATTCTTTGTTTCTTTATTCTTATCTTTTCTTATTATTTTTTCCTTTAAAGCTTTGTAAAATCATTAGATATTCATATTTAGGTATTCTTTAAGAAGACGCACTGGCAGGACTATGCGGAATGTCGCAAATATCCAGAATCGATGGACATAAGCGTTTTCCTACTATTCGCAAGATAGTTTGTAAGGATCTGTAATTGCAATACTGCTACTTTCATATCACTCACTATAACGTCCCTCAATATTTTCCTTGATTGTTTATTTGCACATATATTGGCGAGTGTATGTGTTTGTGTGTATAGAAGGGTTTCCTCTTCTGGTGAGAAAATTGAACATCAACTGAAGTAAAGGACGTTAATATGGCTGCCTGTCTGTGTCTGTCTGTCTGTGACGGTACTCTGGTGCCTCCATTCCATTGTGAACTAATACGAGAGTCAACATTGTTATTTATCAGCGACAAATTTACAGCGAAGAAAAAAAGTGGCAACGCATAAATTTGTAGGAAATGCAATGTCTCACAACGGAGACGGCGAAGGACTGTGACTGGGTTTTGCAACTAAAGGCGGGCTGGTATAGTGCCAAGTCTATTAGTATTCCAGAGTTTATTTGAGAATTGGACCAAGTCCAAATGAAGATTATAAGGAGATACGAATACAAACTCCTTTTTCCTATTGGGCGCTTAATTAAGAAGTTATAGCTATTTAAAGATTTTTTTTGTAAAATAAAATTGATGACCACAAAATATCGTTTCTTTACTCTAAATCATTTCCAAAACTGCGGCGCACAGTGGGAGGTTTCGATATACCCAATAGGGTATATTACAAAAGTTATGGCCGCTTGAAGTTATATTTTAGTTAGTTTTAGAAGAAGTTAGTTAAAAAAGGTATAACATAGTTACTATAATCTTAGAGGGAATTTTCCAGAGAATGTTCTCAAAGAAAGAACGGGCCAAAAATATTCACGGGTATTGTTATCAAGCTTCTCCAATTTCCACCATTTTTTACACAAATTTCAAAAGTAAGCCAAATTTTCTCCAATCGCAAAGCTAGAATGTTAAAATTTTTGGCATATTTATATGTGGTAAGCTGTTGTAAGTTGAACTGCAAAGAGTATCTGAAACCCGGCTTTCAGAATAGAAGATATAGGGGAAAATACAAAAAATCTAATTTTTGGCGATTTTCAAAATTATTTTTGAAATTGTGGAAATGACATTTGGAAATATAATGATTGGCGAACTACATTCGATTTGTGATATCAAGACCTACAAACTACAAAATATTTCATTGAAATATGTTCATTTTTAAAAATGTTATGTCGTTTTAACATTTCTGTCTGCATTTTAAAAGTGATTTTTTCACCCAGTCTTAGAATTTGCTTAATATCAGTGCAGAATATAAACCGATTTCTCTCACATCAACTTCTCTAAAATGCCATTTTTTGAGATAAATGATCGGATGTTTATTTCATAATAAAGAGGAAGGTATGCCGTTAATAATGAAAAACAACATCAGTCAAATGGCCCCCACGACCACGTTTACAGGACCATATCCTTTTCATGAAATTTTCCATAATCAAATCGCAAAGTGGCTGCCTTATGTCCTCGATAGCCTCACGAATTCTATCTTTGAGGTCTTGAATCGACGCTGGCCTGTTGGCGTAGACTTCATTTTTCACGTGGCCCCAAAGGAAGAAGTCGCAAGGTGTTAAATCACAAGATCTCGGTGGCCAATTGTGATCACCTCTTCGAGAGATAACACGATCCAGAAACTTTTCCCGTAACAGAGCCATGGTTTCGTTGCTTGTGTGGCACGTACCGCCGTCTTGTTGAAAATAAACGTTGTCCAGATCAATATCATCCAACTCCGACCATAAAAAAATCATTAATCATCACTCGATAGCGCAATCCATTCATCGTAACTGTTGATCCAACCTCATTTTCGAAAAAGTAAGGGCCAATGACCCCGTCGGACCATAAACCGCACCAAACAGTCACACGTTGAGGATGGAGAGGCTTCTCAACAATAACTCTTGGGTTTTCCGAGCCCCAGATGCGATAATTTTGCTTGTTGACGTAGCCACCGAGGTGGAAATGGGCCTCATCTTATGTATCGTTCGTATCGTTTTTTTGTTCGATCGTTTTTTGATCGTTTTGTATCGTTCGATGATCGTGTATCGTTCCATTTTTAGTAATGGCGTAGTTTCTACTTGTCAAATGTCAAAGAATAAAAGCTTCAAAAGTGACAGCTACCGAAATACCGGGTAATTCAAAATAACACCTCTTGTTGGAAAACCCTGGTGTTACAAACAATTGTACAATATAATAATATCATGTGATGTGGGGTGTAAACATTATCATCATCATTATAAATTAAGGGGAAATTATATGTTCTAGAAATGAAAGCATCAGTTTCACGTAGAAACGGAGTATTGGCAATTGTCGTTAAAAAATTAAAAAAATAGTTTTTTTTTCAAAAATTATACTATATAAAAAAAAATAGAAAAAAATTCACAACCAAATATTTTGTTCCATTTCTTGAAATCTAGCATCCTTACGAAGAAAACATTGTCTATTTGCAATCATTCTATGGATAAATGTATTAATTATACATATTTTTTTATTTGGGCAAAGTTGTTTGGGAGGTTCCAAAAGGGGAGTGGCAATAACGCCCATTTTGTAATATACTTGTATGTGCAGATATTTGTATGTGCAGAAACCAAGTTATAAGACATTAACTTTTTGTGCAAAATGGTCCATTTGTATGGGGCGTGGTAATATTGCCCATTTTGCACGGGAGTATAGGTACTGTAAAGGCATTACGCTCCACAAAATTTTAAGTACTTGTATGGACTGGAATCAAAGTTGTAAGCCGTTAACTTTTTGTGCAAAATGGTCCATTTGTATGGGAGGTACCGAAGGGGCATGGCAATAACTCCCACTTTTCACGGGACTGTAGGTACTTCATATAGAAGCATAACACTTCACAAAATTTCAAGTATTTCTATGGACTGGAATCAAAGTAATATGCTGTGAACTTTTTGTGCAAAATAGTCCATTTGTATGGGAGGTACCAAAAGGGGCAACTTCGTCCATTTTTCTCACGATGATAGCGACCAAGAAACTAATACTATGTGTGGAATGGTCAAAGATTCTGAATAGTAGTATAGAAGTTATGACATAATCAATATTTCACTAAGTTTTTACCCTTTGTGGGGGAGGTACTCGCAGGAGTCGGTTTACCCGACTGAACTTTCTTACTTGTATATGGTTTTTTTCGAGCCAACAAAAAAAGGTTTTTTTGAAAAAATAAATAAATTTCTTCTAATTGCTTAATTGACAGTTACTAAACTTCTGTTTCCACATCAAAGTATCATTACTAACATTTGTAGTGCTCCTTTAATTTAACGTAATTCACTGCATAATCGAGCATATATACTTCAAAAAATATGATCCAAATATTAAAGGCATCATCCAAGAAAACTGTGATTATAAAGAACAATTTTTTAAAAAAAAATTTTATTGTATTTTTGTTTGTTTTTATTTCGGTCTTTCAGCTTCTCCCAGGAAGATGGTCTAGAGTCAGGAGAATATCCTAGTGTAATATCAACAACAATTTAAAGACCGAAATAAAAACAAACAAAAATACAATAAAATAAATGTTGTTGCATGCAATGTTCCTTTTTGTGAGTTTCTTTTGAAAATCAATAAAACGTATTTGGAGCGCATATGTTAATATATTAGAACAAAATACATTTGTGAACTAATGTTCTAAAATAAAATATGTGTTTAAATACAAATAAAATTATTGTTTAGGACTATCTCCAAATATATAGTATTTAAGCATTATTTGAGAACTTTGCTGACTTTTTCGAATTTCAGTTTTAATTTGTCCTTGGTTTCGAATTATACTTCCCATTTAAAAATGGCATATGCATTACTAACCTCTGTTTAAAAGGAATCCTTTTTTAATTCTAAATATTCCAAGTCATTATTTGTTGTCAACCCATCAAATATTTTGTTGTTATCCAAGATTATACGATTTCAAGTATAAAGGATTTTTACAAACATTTGGCATTGAAGTCTTTTTCAATACTTCAAATAGGTAGATATAATCCACTTAAAACCAGTAAGGAAAGACAGAAAGTCGGGCGGGGCCGACTATATAATACCCTACACCTACCTACAAATGCGAAAATGGGCATTGCGATAAGAATTTGGCAGTGTTCATACATGTAATAAGCAAACTCTCTCTGCCGATTTTCGTACTGATCGGATGTAAAACACGGTTTCTACAGCGCTTACATGTCAAATCGGGTGTAACATATATATTGGGACTATGTTAAAATCTGAACAGATTTTTCCCGAATTTGGCAGTGTTAATACATGTAATAAGAAAACTCTCTCTGTTAAATTTCGTACTGATCGGATATAAAACATGATTTCTACAGCGCTTAAATGTTAAATCGGGTGAAACATATATATGGGGGCTATATCTAAATCTGAACCGATTTTCCCCGAATTTGGCAGTGTTCATACATGTAATAAGAAAACTCTCTCTGTTAAATTTCGTATGGATCGGATATAAAACACGATATCTACAGCGCTTAAATGTTAAATCGGGTGAAACATATATATGGTGGCTATATCTACATCTGAACCGATTTTCCCCGAATTTGGCAGTGTTTATTCATGCAATAAGAGAACTCTCTCTGCCAAATTTCGTACTGATCTGATTTAAAATACAGTTCCTACAGCGCTTACATGCCAAATCGGGTGAAACATATATATGGGGGCTATATCTTAATCTGATCGGATTTTCTCCGAATTTGGTAGTGTTCATTCACGTAATAATAAAACTCTCTCTGCCGAATTTCATAAAGATCGGATGTAAAATGTGGTTTCTACGGCGCCAAATTTCGTACTGATGTGATTTAAAATACAGTTCCTACAGCGCTTACATGTCAAATCGGGTGAAACATATATATGGGGACTATATCCAAATCTGAACCGATTTTAACCAATTTCAATAGGGATCGTCCTTGGGCCAAAAAAGAGCACTATGCTAAATTTCGTCACAATCGGACCATAAATACGACCTGCACTTTGATTACAAGAATAACAGGTAGCGTAAAAGTAATCCTCCTATCAGAAAATGCTATAAATTTTGCGATTGGCCCCTAATGCCTAATGTTGACATTTGTGTAGTAAACACATGCGAAATACACGTTAATAAACAATGTTACGCTACACTGCTCCAGAACGCGGAATATTCCTGACTATTTATTTGACCAATAATCGGTCGGTGACTTTGGCACAAAAAACATCGAAAGGTTACTTTTGCGCCACCTGTTACATGGACAGACGGACAGACGGACAGACGGACAGACAGACGGACATGGATAAATCGACTCAGAAAGTGATTCTGAGTCGATCGGTATAATAAACAATGGGTCTATCTCTTCTCCTTTTAGGTGTTACAAACAAATGCACAAAGTCATAATACCCTGTACCACATTGTGGTGTAGGGTATATAAACATAATTTTTCTGAATTTTGACCGAATCTTCTGTAATTTAGCACATGACAATCGTTTCATAATCGATATCTACGCGCATGTAATGGGTCATTTGGTCTCTAACGTGTTGCTACCTCTCATAGAAAATCAGAAAAGCAATTTAAAAAAGATCAATATCTTGAATCCCATCCCGAGTTTGTCACAGCTCCTCGCAATCTCTTATACAAATGTTCCCATTCATACCAGAAATCTGTAAAAATTACTTTGTACCAATGATCTCAACGATATTTTCAATTAATGTTTGTTTTATCAAAAGGAGAAGGAATGTACTTGGTATTGTCTTTCACATTTAGGTGTGCATTTGAAATTGATCTGAAGTTCAGAGAAGACTTTTTTAACAATCTTCCCACAAACCCATTTTTCTAATAGATTTTCCAAATGTTTCATTGCCAATTTTGAATACCATTTTTTTGTTGTATCCATTTGGACTCGCCAAATACAATATTTACCCACTTATACCGCCATCTCAGTTTTTAACAACATTGAAAGAAATGATCGAATAAGTTTAAATGTTTAAGGTCATTGGTCAACAATACCTAAAAAATAGAAATCGTTTTTCTTTGTGAAATATGCCTAAATTGTTGACCCCTTTCCAATCGCCGCAATTCATTGACCGACTACTGTACACGAGTACTGTGACTGCAGTTCATACTGTGAAAAATGTTCATATGAATCGCAGTGGGAGTAGTAGTAGTACGTACTCGTTTAAACGCAACGTGGGATTTGTTATTCGAGTGCGTGCTGGTGTGTGTGTGTGTGTGGGAGAGTGTTTTCCCTCTATCTCTGCCTCTCGTTCTCTGGCTGATGGCATTCAATTTTGAGCAATCAAGTCATTTCAATTCATTACACTTGGCGGAGACAAGTTATTCGGAACACATACATTTGTACACACACAGAAACACATACATACATATGTAGGTTTGTATCTCCAAGAGTGGTACTCGTACACGGGGTCGTATTCGTTATTCATCTCTTTGCTGTGTTTGTTCACTATGGCGTATTTTTCTCGTTTGCTCTGACAGAATATCAGTTTTGCTTGCGTCTTTGTTGTTTGCTTTTTTGTGTTTTTGCTTTGGCTGATGGGTGAGAGAGTATATCGCGAATCAAATGTGATTTTCATGTGATTATCCGCATTTTTGCAGCGTATCATTCATTCATCGTTAAATTGGTGTCTGTGACATTTGTCGTCGAGACCTGACACTAACGGAGGTATTGGTGGTTGTGTGTAGGTGATGGCGATGGTGGCGCTGCTGCTGCCACAGCTATTGTAGTGACAGTTATTTGTGTTGTTGCTGCATGTTTGCTGTGTAATTTGTGCATTTGTAAACTTGAAGCATTATTTCAATTTCAATTGATTTCATTACAGTTTCATTTCGTTTGGGGCTCACATCGCTTTTGCAAGTGTTTGTCTTGTTTTTACCACAAACCGACGTTATACATTCTTAACGAAGTATGTATATTAGGGTGTATCGAAAATTATATGTATTGAGCTCATGGCGGCACTAACATATCGAGCCGGACATTATTATTCACACAACAACAAGAATTAATTTTAAACGTCTATACTTCTAAAATTAAAGGCAATAGCCCTTATATTCATGAAATATATCTGGCTATTGCCTTTATAAAAATATATTTTGATTTTCAAATAAAATGTATTTGGTCACATACTGACATCACTGGAATATCCTCTAAACAGAGAAACGAGACCAATTCGGCAAGATCGGATGTGAAGAGCGCGGATTGCCTATGAGCGGTGGTTGTTCTTTGGCTGCCTTGCTTCATACTCGGGTCTCTGTATTTTTCTTCGCAATCTGTCAATAGTTTAACACTTGTAACAGCCTCTGAGTTCATTACTCCGTGTTTGGATCTATACTATTGATCAAAGTCAATGAAATGAAATGATTTTTTAAAACCAAAAAAAAAAAATAGTTTTCCGCTGTCTTTTCTTGAACTTTTTTTGCATGTATCGATTGATATTAATTTTCTAATCGTGATAATTACAAAAAATCGGGAAAATCGAACTGAAAATACGAGAAAAACCCATATTCGCTGAAATCAAATTCCTAGTCGTTCGTCACTCCCACCTACCCGTTATGCGACGGCACATCTTCGTAATTGACACACTTTGCTATTGATCACATCTTTTGTAATTTTGCTCTCGAATTATTTGCACGGGCTTTGTCGCCTCCTCGATACATACGAGGAGTATTTGTTATTTCTGTACTTTTACCCATTGTCATAGTCAATAAATACACTATGCAACAAAACAATTTTGTTTGTGTTCGAGACCTTAAAACGTTTTTTTTTGTAAAGTTTGAGGCATACTATTTTATAAAGCCAAAACAAATATTTTTATGGTAAAGTTTTTTTTAAAATTTTTTTAGAATGCCAATTTTCATGGAACCTACTATTTAAATTAAACAAATTATAAGGGCTAAAAGTGCTGTCAACATCACTTTCATGCAGAAACTGAAGTTTAGTAACTGAGGAGTGACCTAAGATCTAAAGTTTGTTCAGCGAAAATCCGTTTTGGTTCATTTTAAGGCGAATGATCAATGTCCGTCCGTCTGTCTGTCTGATGGCTGGTGCGCACGATAACTCTCGAAAGGAGTAACCGATTGATTTCACATTTGGTATGTGGTAATATTTTTCTATTTCCGGCCAAGTTCGAAGATGAGCCATATTCGTCCACTCCTTCTACAGGGTTTTCCAATAAGAGTGATATGATTTCTTTGAAAAAAGTTCAAAAGTTTTTTATTTAATGTGAAGTACAATCGATACAATTAAGTTCTAAATTAAAAGTCATTCAAATGTCCTCTACGACTTCTTCTGAAGAAACGAATTCGATGAACCCAATTTTCGAGCACTTTTTCCACTAAATCAAGTCGTATGTCATGAATGTCACATTCAATATTGACTTGTAAAGCTTGAAGAGAGTCTGGTTTATTTCGAAAGACCAATGACTTCAAATAGCCCCACAAGAAATAGTCTAATGGTGTTAAATCACAACTTCTTGGATATCACAATTTTTTGAAATAATCGAATCTCCAAACTTTTCTCGCAACAATTCAATTGTTTCATTTGCTGTGTGGCATGTAGCCACAATCGGTCAATGGCAAAAAGATAGCTCTTAACGAGAGCTAAAATATATTTCTCCTGGGTGTCAAGGTCGTGGGTCGCATAAACTTTAGACTTTACATATCCCCACAGGAAAAAGTCTAACGGTAAAAAGTCTAATATCACACGATCTTGGTGGCCAATCGACCGGCCGAAAACGTGAAATTATCTGCTCTCCGAAGTGTTCTCTCAATAAATCCATTGATTGATGCGATGTGTGGGAAGTGGCGCCGTCTTGTTGAAACCAAATGTCGCCGAGATCACGAGCATCAATTTCAGGCATCAAATAGTCGGTTATCATGGCACGAAACGGTTGCCATTGACGGTTACGTTCTCACCGGCGCCATTTTTGAAGAAATATGGACCGATGACTCCGGAATAGGTCAATGGCAAAAAGATAGCTCTTAACGAGAGATAAAATATTGCTCATGGGTGTCAAGGTCGTGGGTTGACTGGAAAGTGTTTTTTTTTATTTGAAAAAAATGGACTTAGCGCAATTGGCGAACGATTATTTTGATAATAAAATTGAATAATTTGTATACGTTGTTCAGGCGTAAGTCTTTCCATGATGAAATGCCAAACAATACTTAACAAAAATAAAATGACAGTATGACACGACTCAAACGTGATATGTCAAAAAAGGCTATTGAAAAAAGTATCTCTAGCCGGAGATAGAAAAAAATATTACCACATACGAAATTTGAAGTCAATCCGTTACTCCTTTCGAGAGTTATCGTGCGCACCAGCCAGCAGACAGACAGACAGACGGACGGACATTGCTCATTCGACTTAAAATGACCCAAAACGGATTTCCGCCGAACATACTTGGGGTCTTAGGTCACTCCTTCGATGTGTTACACTTTTTTCCGTAGCAAATGATATATACCCTCGTCACACTAAAGTGAGGGTATAATAAAGTGAGGGTATAAAAAGTGTTATCTTTTGAACCTGCCGACGAAATATATATTAAGGTACTCGTTAATAGAGTGGCTTCATTTGTGTGGAGGGATACAAATTAGAGAACAGGCAGAATTAATTACTCTCTCAACCACTGTCATTTGATTTTAGGCTAAATACAGATTTATTGAGTTAAGTAAGAAATCCTTACTGTTGGTTGAACCAACATCAAACGCATACACACTAATAACACGACGAGATGTATATATGTAAACATACACATAAATATGTGTAAACGCAACGAGGTTTCTCCTACAAGCGGTGTTTGTGAATACAATATTTTTATAATGGGCGATTCATCGTGAGATTTGATTTTCAATAAGAATTTTTTTACAGATCACGCGTGATTCATATCAAACTGCTGTGTCTTTTTTGTTCAGCATCTTTTGGTAAGTCATCATGGAAAGACTCACACCACAATAGCGTCTCCATATTTAGTGTATGGGCTTTGTTAAAAATCAATGAAAGTCCTGTGTTTTATTTGAAATTTTGTTCAGTGACTAAGCACATTTCTGGCTAAATGGATAGGTTAATAAACAAATTTTTTGTATTTGGGCTGATAATCAACCCGAAGAGTACCAAGAGCTACCATTACATCCTTTAAAAACAAGGGTATGGTGTGGTTTATGGGCTGGTGAAATCATTGGTTCATATTTCTTCAAAAACTAGGAAAATCAGAATGTTACCGTCAATGGAAACCGCTATCGCACCATGTCAACGGACTATGTGCATCCTGACAATCAGGCACATGGTCTCGGTGAGCTCTGGTTTAAACAAGACGGCGCTAAGAGCCACACAGCGCGTGATACAATAACCTTGTTGAGAAATCATTTTGGTGAGTGAGCACTTAATTTCACGACTATTTGCTCTGGGGATATGTAAAATCTGAGACCCTCACGAATAAGCCAGCTACGATTGGCGCTTTGGAAGCCAACATTACTCGTGTTATTCGCGAGATACCAATCGCTATGCTCGAACGAGTCGCCCAAAAGGGTGTTTTTTGAGACGTGTGGTTTTCAATCTGGCAACCCAGTTGGTCTTTTTGACAGCTGTCACTTGGTTTATGTTTAGTTTGGTTTGCCATTTCATAATAAATAGTCTTACTCCGGAATAACGTTTGCAATCGTGCAAATTTATTACCAAAATAATGGTTCGGTTAGCGCGACGAATCGCGCGCTGCGTCCACTATTCAATGTTCCGCCATGAAGCTCACTTTTGGATGATTGAGTACGTTAATAAACAACATTGTCGCATTTGGAGTAATGATAATCCACAAGCCATTGTTCAGACGCCGTTACATCCACAAAAAGTCAGTGTTTGGTGTGCCCTATGGGCAGAGGGAATCATTGGTCCATATTTCTTCAAAAATGAAGCCTGTCATAGTGTTGCTGTCAATGAGGAACGCTATAGAGCCATGATTAATAACTTGTTCGTGTCAGAATTGGAGGATGTTCATGTGGACGACCTTTGGTTCCAACAAGACGGCACTACATGCCATACAGCCAACGAAACAATCAATTTATTGAAGGAAACTTTTGGTGATCGCATTATCTCGCGTCGTGGGCCTCCAAGATCTAGCAATTTAACACCGCTGTACAATTTTTGTGGCGTTATGTGATTATGCGATATGCCTGACACGATTGACGCCTTGGAGGAGAATATTCAGTGCGTTATTGCTGACATGCAGCCCCAACTGCTGCAAAAAGTGGTCGAAAAATGTGCCCCTCGGCTGGAATTTATTCAAGCAAGCCGCGCGTCCCCTTGCCCAAAATCAATTTTAAAACATAATGGCAAGCCTTTATCTTTATAATAAAGCTAAATTCTTTGCCATAACATTAAATTAAATGCGTTTCATTTCTTCCTGAAAACCACACGTCTAAAAAAAACCCTTTACAAAATGGTCCCTTTGTGTGGAAGGTATCAAAAGAGCATGGAAATAATGCCAATTTTTTACCGGACTGTAGGTTCTATACAAGCATTACACTGCTCAAAATTTCGAGTATTTATATGCACTGGTATTAAAGATATAAGCATTTAATTTTTGTACATAATGAGCTCTTTGTGTGGGAGGTACCAAAAGGGTTGGCGACACTTCGCTCATTTTTCTGAAGGTGATAACGACGGATAAACTATTACTATGAGAGGAGTAGTATAAAAGTTATTAGAGAATTAATATTAACACTAAATGGTAACCCATTATGAGGGAGGTACAGGGTTTTCCAACAAGAGGTGTTATTTTGAATCATCCGGTATTTCGGTAGCTGTCACTTTTGAAGCTTTTATTCTTTGACATTTGACAAGTAGAAACTACGTCATTACTAACCAGTAAAAGCGTTAAGTTCGGCCATAGCATGTGACCTCACAAAATAACTCAAACCTAAAGAAAAAAAAACACCGAAAAACACCAAAAAATAATAGTAGATGGGATATATGGGAGCTATATCTACACTCAGAAAAAAATTAACCCAAAGATAAGTTAAAATGAACTAAACTTCAGATTTTCAATTTTTCCCAAATCAAGTTCACATTTGTCCTTAGTATTAGCAAATGTTTTGAACTTAGTTTTAGTTAATACTAACTTGAATTTAGTAAATATTCCTTTATATCTAGTTCAATTGAACTCATATTAAGGAAAAATTAACTCAGTTTAAGTAAAAATTTACAAGAAATTTGGAAAAAATCTAGTTAAATTTTCACTAAAATCAGGTACATTTTTACTTGAAATCAGGAAATTTTTACTAAAAATTAAGAAATTTTTTTTTTTCTTAATTTTATTTATTGTTGACCTTTTTATTTAATGAAATTGTTGATGGTTAGGCTTGACGTCATGTATTAATTAAAAAACTGGTGGTTAAGTTTTTTTAAATTTTATTGTTTCCAATATTTCGAATGTCTTCGAAAATCATCATCAGGGAACATCACTTTAAAATACAAACAATAACAAATTATACAAAAATTAAAAAACAATAATAAAAGCACAATAATAACATTTAAAACAAAACTATGGACTTCTTCTCTTCAGAGTTTACAATCAACTAAACAATTATTTTCTTCGTCCGTATTTTTCAACTAGATTTCTATAAATTTGCGCACAATGGTCCGTATCAGTCTTATAATTCATTCGTTTGTCATTCGGTACATTTATAATATGTAGCATTTCTAGTGTATATCTCCTTTTGTATAAAATATAAATGTACCGAATGACAAACGAATGAATTATAAGACTGATACGGACCATTGTGCGCAAATTTATAGAAATCTAGTTGAAAAATACGGACGAAGAAAATAATTGTTTAGTTGATTGTAAACTCTGAAGAGAAGAAGTCCATAGTTTTGTTTTAAATGTAATTATTGTGCTTTTATTATTGTTTTTTAATTTTTGTATAATTTGTTATTGTTTGTATTTTAAAGTGATGTTCCCTGATGATGATTTTCGAAGACATTCGAAATATTGGAAACAATAAAATTTAAAAAAACTTAACCACCAGTTTTTTAATTAATACATGACCTCAAGCCTAACCATCAACAATTTAATTAAGAAAATTTTAACTAAAATCAAGTAATTTTTTTACTAAGATTAAGTTACATTTTTACTAAATGGAAGTAAAATAATTCCTCAAATCAAGTTCAATTTTACTTGAATATACGAAAATTAAACTAAAATGTAAGAAACGTTTAACTATAAATGAGTAATTTTTGAACTTGCAACTTGTAGAAGTAAACTAAATTTTAGTTCATTACTACTAATATAATTCAGCAAAATATTCTCGGGAATTTTCCAATAAATATTTTGCTTCAATGTATTTGAAACAAATTCAAAAAACCTGAAACAAATACAATTCTCATTCAATGTCTCAATCTTATGTCTTAAGTATTTCACATATAATCCTATATATTTGCTGCGAAGTTAAATTACTTAACTTCGCAGCTGCTGTTTGAAATGATATTTGAGCAGTTAAGGAAAGAATCTCTTGAAACGAACGGGAATTTTTTGCTTAACGAATATTCAAGGATTATTTGAAAACCGTATTATAAATTTCAGAAAAACATGAACCAGAACTAAGGAAATTCGGATATTTCTAGTTAAAATTTTATAAAATGATTTATTTTCGAGGAGTAGTAAATGTTTATTCGACGCTAGGAAATCCTTCCTCGGTAAAAGTCAAAATTTACCAAATAGTAGGAAATTTTTACTTGGTTGGTGGAATTTTAAGTAAGTAAAATCATATCCCATTTCCGAGTATGTAACCAAATTGCTATATTTTTGAATTTAGTTCAATTTACTCATTGAAAGTAAAATTTCCCGGTTTTGAGGAAAATTTAACTAAACATGAGTAAAAATCTTGAACTAAACTGAGATATAGATTTTACTCACATAAACGATTGTCATTTTTCTGAGTGTAAATGTGGACCGATATCGCCCATTTGCAATCCCAAACAACCTACAACTATAAGAAATATGTATACCAAATTTTATCAACCTAGCTCTATTATTACGGACTGTAGCGTGATTACAACAGACGGACGGACGGACGGACAGACGGGCATGGCTAAATCGTTTTAGAATTTTACTACGATTAAGAATATATATACTTTATGGGGTCTCAGATCAATACCTTCCCCCATCCTATAGTGGAAGGTATAAAAAATGGAACGATACACGATTCAACAACGCATTGAAATTATTAAAATTCACAACAAAAATGGTGAAAATCTTGCAGTCACAGTTTGCAAAAGTAAAACATTTTTGGGTCGTCGTGAAGTACCTTGTCGGACCGCAATACAGAAATTGGTGGAAAAATTCGAGCTGTTGGGACAAGTTGGTGTCGTGAGGAATAAAACCCGTGAACGTCGCTCAAGAACAACTGAGAATATTGCTAAAGTAGCCCAAAGTGTTGAAGAAAATCCAGGTTTGTCCATTCCTCGTCGTTCTTTGGAATTCGGCATTCCACAAACGTCATTACACCGTATCTTGCATACAGACTTGGGTCTTATGGCTTATAATGTTCAGTTAACACAAGAACTCAAGCCGGCCGATCATCAACAACGTCGTGTTTTTGCTGATTGGGTCCTTGAAATGCATGAAAATGATCCGGAATTCCATCGAAAACCAAGGGTTATTGTTCCTCATCCTCAACGTGTGACTGTTTGGTGCGGTTTATGGTCCGGCGGGGTCATTGGACTTTACTTTTTCGAAAATGAGGTTGGATCAACAGTTACGGTGAATGGATTGCGAGAGATGGATCGAGAGATGATTAATTATTTTTTATGGTCGGAGTTGGATGGTATTGATCTGGATAACGTTTACTTTCAATAAAACGGCGCTACGTGACACACAAGCAACAAAACCATTGCTCTGTTACGGGAAAAGTTTCCGTGACCGTGTTATCTCTCGAAGAGGTGATCACAATTGGCCACCGAGATCTTGTGATTTAACACCTTGCGACTTCTTCCTTTATGGCCACGTGAAAGATAAGGTCTACGCCAACAGCCCAGCGTCGATTCATGACCTCAAAGATAGAATTCGTGAGGTTATCGAGGACATAGGGCAGCCACTTTGCGATTTGGTTATGGAAAATTTCATGAAAAGGATATGGTCCTGTAAGCGTGGTCGTGGTGGCCATTTGGCTGATGTTGTTTTTCATTATTAACGGCATACCTTCCTCTTTATTATGAAATAAATATCCGATTATTTATCTCAAAAAATGGAATTTTTCTTTGAATACCAAAATAACAATATAGCCCATCTTCGATCATAGCCTGAGATAGAACAAATATTATCACATACCAAATTAGAAGTCAAACCATTACACCTCTTCGAGAGTTATCGTGCGCTCCAGCAAGACAGACGGAGGACATTGCTCAAATTACTTAAAATGTCCTAAATTGGATTTCGGACTTAAAATGTCCTAAAACGGATACTTAGGGTCTTACACGCAAAGAAAAGAATTCGTTTATACGAAACGAAATTTTAGACAACTTCAATTCGTCCAATTCTCGTTTGCATGAACTGCAATTTCTTTTATTGTGACAGAAACTTATTTTGCGTAAACAATTCGTTGTTCAGACTAAAAGAAATTGCAGTCATAGTAAACGAGAATTGTAGTTGTCTAAAATTTCGTTCCGCAGAAACGATTTTTTTCTTTGCGTGTAGGTATTTTTTATTTTTGAATACAATCTGAAGATCGTGTCTACCGAAAAAATGATTAAGAGTACCTATTAATATATTTATGCCTTTGAAACACCCGCATAAAATGCTCATAAGATGTGTTGACGATTTCGAAAGTTGATTTTGTCGATTTGACAATTTTGGGTCGAATTCACCTTGTAACAAAACTGCTCGAAAAAATTAAAATTGACAAGAAGCTAAGTTTTTGGTTTCTAAATACAACTTGATTTTTAACTACATAGAACATTCTCTAATTTCTAAAATATAAATCCACTTGAAATACTACTCATACATACTAAAAATGTGAGTTATAATTCCAATACTGGAATTATAACTCATCATGAGATGCAAATATGGAACATTTTACACCTTAAATTTTCCAAAATTATTTATACTATAGTTTTGCCAAGTTTCTGTGAGCTGCGCGTTTTTCTTATAACGGGTTTTCCAAGAGGGCTGATATGATATTGAAGTGACGTTTCGGCCATTTGTAATATGTCATGAACTGTCATTTGTTTTTCATTGTATTCAGTAGTATTTACAATTTCATCATCAAGAGATATACGCAAGAACAACGTGTACAAATTAGTCAGTTTTATTATCAAAATATTATCAGTTTTATTATCTCCAATTGCAACTTTTCGTGCGCTAAGTCTTAAATCAAAAAAAAAAAAACACTTTCCAGTCGACCTGCGACCTTGACACCCATGAGCAATATTTCAGCTCTCGTTAGGAGCTATATTTTGCCATTGACCGATTGTTGCTATGTGCCACACAGCAAATGAAACAATTGAATTTTTGCGAGAAAATTTTGGAGATTCGATTATTTCAAGAAATTGTGATATTGAATGGCCTCCAAGAAGTTGTGATTTCTCACCATTAGACTATTTCTTGTGGGGTTATTTGAAGTCATTGGTTTTTCGAAATAAACCAGACTCTCTTCAAGCTGTACAGGTCAATATGGAACGTGCCATTCATGACATACGACTTGATTTAGTGGAAAAAGTGCTCGAAAATTGGGTTCATCGAATTCGTTCCTGCAGAAGAAGTCGTGGAGGCCATTTGAATGACGTTTTATTTAGAACTTAATTGTATCGATTGTACTTCACATTAAATAATAAACTTTTGAATTTCCTTAACAATAAGTGTGTTTTTTATTCAAAGAAATCATATCACTCTTATTGGAAAACTCTGTACAATATATATGGACAACATGTCTTATCATATTGACCAAATATCAGTATCTAGTTTTAATGGGATTCGCCGTTGTTATAATTTTGTTTGTACAGAATAGGTTCAGTGGTGGCAAACAAACAAAAACAAGACCTCTTGTTTTCAAATAGGACTTGTTTTCCCAGGACATACATTAGGATGTTTGTTTAAAATGGCATTTGCCCTTATCACAGGTAAAGAAGACACTCATATCTGCTAAACAAAAACACGCCATATGAAGCATTAAAATGTCGTTGTCTATTTATTTCCCAAAAAGAAGGGAGTTGATTGATGCTTGTACCAGTATCATAATCTTATAAGTACTGACAGGACACTACCGATACATCAATCATTCTCCTTTGAGTGCACACATCGATTGAATCGTCTACATAATCAAAAATAAATCCCTGAATCAGCAATGGAATCTAAAACTATCAGTTACGTTCTCTTCTTGTATCGCGAACAATTACGAAAAGGTGAAAAATCGTCAATACGTTTAAACAACACAAAATTAACGCTCACCGATAAACTCATCAAGAAAAATGTCTCAAACATTAAGAAGTGCTCCACCGATGATGTACTGGCCATCAGTCGGAATATTGTCTTCCAATCAAAATTGAAGCAACAAATTCAGCAAATGAATCAAATGAAGAGCTTGTGTGCAAAATCGATCTACTAAAAGTGGAGTAATGCAAAAAACACTGATTTAAGAGATATCCATTTATGCTAGAAATTGAAGGGATTATACGTCAATGGCTCAGAATGTCTAGGAAACCTGAAACGGCGACACACAATTATAATTATTTTAATAGTATCATTAACATAACACTAAGTTTTATATCTAAAATTGTTATTTTAAGTTGATCTTAACATAAATTAAATAAATGCAATTCTTTCTGTGTTAAATAACGAATATTTTATTAAGAAACAAAAGGGGTTTCCAACAAGAGGCGTTATTTTGGTGTTAAAAGAAAAATGTCATTTTTTGAGAAAAATGATCGGATGTTTATTTCATAATAAAGAGGAAGGTATGCCGTTAATAACGAAAACCAACATCAGCCAAATGGCCACCACGACCATGCTTACAGGACCATATCCTTTTCATGAAATTTTCCATAACCAAATCGCAAAGTGGCTGCCCTATGTCCTCGATAGCCTCACGAATTCTATCTTTGAGGTCTTGAATCGACGCTGGGCTGTTGGCGTAGACCTAATCTTTCACGTGGCCCCAAAGGAATAAGTCGTAAGGTGTTAAATCACAAGATCGCGGTGGCCAATTGTGATCACCTCTTCGAGAGATAACACGGTCCGGAAACTTTTCCCGTAACAGAGCAATGGTTTCGTTGCTTGTGTGGCACATAGCGCCGTCTTGTTGGAAGTAAACGTTGTTCAGATCAATACCATCCAACTCCGACCATAAAAAATCATTAATCATCTCTCGATAGCGCAATCCATTCACCGTAACTGTTGATCCAACCTCATATTCGAAAAAGTAAGGTCCAATGACCCCGCCGGACCATAAACCGCACCAAACAGACACACGTTAAGGATGGAGAGACTTTTCAACAATAACTCTTGGGTTTTCCGAGCCCCAGGTGCGACAATTTTGCTTGTTGACGTAGCCACCGAGGTGGAAATGGGCCTCATCAGTCAAGATGATTTTGTATCGTTCGTATTGTTTTTTGATCGTTTTATATCGTTCGATGATCGTGTATCGTTCCATTTTTAGTAATGGCGTAGTTTCTACTTGTCAAATGTCAAAGAATAAAAGCTTCAAAAGTGACAGCTACCGAAATACAGGGTGATTCAAAATAACACCTCTTGTTGGTAAACCCTGTATGAAATAAATGATCACTTGTTACACGTACGTTTTTAATGTAATGGAGATATATCGAGGTATAGTTGTTCCCGTATTGCTTCAACTGCAAATCTAATCATGCTAAGTTTCAGCACTAAATTAATTTTTCGCCTATCGCTTACTCTATTCCATCTAATTCCTGCATAGTTTTAGCATACACAGGAGAGCTATGAAAACATATGTTTATGTTGTATATACAAATATTCACCTGCTTTAGAATGAAAAGTCTAATTCTCGGATGTTTTATTGATTTGGAATCGCGGTCTGAATGACTTTCTTCATCGCCAAATTGTATGCTAGAAAAAAATCTCAACTTTATTAAGTATTATAACTTTATTAGGCATTCGAAAAGGTTATATTCTAAATTTTAATCTCTTAACTCTAAGTTTTATTTAAACTAATTTTAAATCGTCGTTTAATGTTACCACGATCATTTCCACTCTGTGGATATAATTGAATAAATCTATTAGGAGCCGAGAGCCAATGGGGAACTCTTTTGTACCTTCCTTCTTTTTGGAATGTTGGCTGCCAGACCTGGTATTTTGCGAACATTCTTTGTCGGTTGAGTTTTCTGCATCCGCCTATGCTGAATAATTTCTTGCTTCAGCTTTTGCTTGAAGAGGATTTCCTGATTGAATGCCAACACATCTTCTTTGTTGCATTTGTCCAAATTGGGAGCGGTTTTCTTGATCAGTTTATCGGTTAGCGATAATTTTGTGCGATTTAAACGCATCGTTGGCGTTTCGCCCAGACGCATTTGTTCGCGATATAAGAAGATAACGTATGTGATTGATTTTGGTTCCATGTTTGAGGATTTGGGTATTTTTTTAAATGATGTTTTCTCTAAGTGGTTTGAATTGTAAGTGATGTCCTGGCTTACTTTCAGCCAGAGTTTATATACCGCAAATCATTTCAATGATGATACCTGGGAAACCCAATGCTTGACCATTCGTATTATTGAATTGACTGACATAAACAAAATGTAATGTATGTATGTACATTTGTGTGTACGCGCATAAACATATCCTTGCCAACTACTGTTTAAAAATGGTGTGTTTCTACCTGTGCATGGACACTGTTTACCATAACAATTCGTAATGTTTACAAATAATAGGATTAACATGTAAAAACATATTTTAAAACTTGAAATTTTCCCTTTCTTAGACTAACACATGAAATGCAATAAACAATTTGTCGAAAACAGAGAGGATGCATCGGTTAACAATATTGTATTTCTATGGAGCAAAAATGACTTTTTCCAAATCATTGAGCTGTACCCGTTTTATTTTTCGTCTCTGTATTCTACCATAAATTTAAAATTGACCTCAATTTAAATTTATATCAAATTTGATATTTAATAAGTCCATTGGATTTTATTCCGTGGCGAAGTAGGACATACTACTATTGATAACATACATAGTTGCAGGTTCTACACATCGTCTCCTCAATAAAACAATAGCGTACACACATATACATCATTATTTTTTATTGCATTATAAGAATCTACGTAATCGATTCTATTCGATTCGATTCTAGTTTTGTGGAATTCTACTTCCTCAAAGAGGGTCAAAAGTTAAATAGTAACAAGTAAAAGCGTTAAGTTCGGCCATGCCGAATCTTATATACCCTCCACCATGGATAGCATGTGACCTCACAAAATAACTCAAACCTAAAGAAAATTACACCGAAAAACACAAAAAATATAGTAGATGAGTCACAATAAGTAAGATGATATATGTGGGAGCTATATGAAAACATTGACCGATATGGCCCATTTGCAATCCCAAACAACCTGCAACTATAAGAAGTATTTGTACCAAATTTGATCAATCTAGCTCTATTATTGCGGACTGTAGTGTGATTACCACAGACGGACGGACGGACAGACGGACATGGCTAAATCGTCTTAGAATTTTACGACGATTAAGAATATATATACATACTTTATGGGGTCTCAGATCAATATTTAGAGGTGTTACAAACGGAGTGACAAAATGAATATACCCCCCATCCTATGGTGGAGGGTATACAAATAGTGTATATATGTATGTAGTATGGTGCTTTGTTCCCACCTATATAGAATTAACTCACTTTTAGACTACATAATAGAATATCATCTGGCTGTAGCCTGATTATTTCACCACATATTAAAATGACAAGAAATTGAAAACATCGTTTTTCTTCTTAACTATACATATTTATCTTCCAATAAGTCTAAATTCACAAAAACTTCAAATGTGATTTTCTCGAAACTACAAAAAATTATACACTATTCTTTTATTGAGGGGACGACATGTCCTTTTGGCTCAGGATGACGACAAGTCACAGGGAGTCAATTTGAAACCTTCAATTAAAAATTAAAATCACCGGTTCATTTCATATAAAAAGGCCAATCCGACGACCGGTCACCGGCCTTAAAGTAATTTATCATGCGACAGGTTCAATTTCCCGTAGGGTACTTAAACATAAAATATTTATGACCGTTTCCATTCTGAAATATGAATATTAGTAAATTTACCATTATATTTGTACCCTACACCACACTGTGGTACAGGGTATTATAACTTTGTGCATTTGTTTGTAACACCCAAAAGGAGAAGAAATAGACCCATCGTTTATTATATCGATCGACTTAGAATCACTTTCTGAGTTGATTTAGCTATGTCCGTCTGTCTGTCTGTCCGTCTGTCTGTGCATGTATTCATGTAATCAAAGTACAGGTCGCAATTATGGTCCGATCTCGACGAAACTTTACACATATCTTTTTTTCGGCCCAAGGACGATCCCTATTGAATTTGGTTTAAATCGGTTCAGATTTAGATATAGCTCCCATATATATGTTAGCCCCGATTTGACATGTAAGCGCTGTAAACATGTTATTTTATATCCGATCAGTGCGAAATTCGGCAGAGGTTTCTTATTACATGAAGGAATACCGCTAAATTCGGAGAAAATTGGTTCAGATTTAGATATAGCCCCCATATATATGTTACCCCCGATTAGACCTGTAAACGCTGTAGAAATTGTATTTTATATCCGATCAGTGCAAAATTCGGCAGATAGAGGTTTCTTATTACTCGAAGGAATACTGCCAAATTTGGAGAAAATCGGTTCAGATTTAGATATAACTCCCATATACATGTTACCCCCGATTTGAAATTCAAGCGCTGTAGAAACTGTATTTTGTATCCGATCACAGCGAAATTCGGCAGAAAGAGGTTTTCATCTAAGCGCAGTAGAGACTGTATTTTATATCCGATCAGTACCAAATTCGACAGAAAGAGGTTTCTATTTTACATGAATGAGTATTCAGGGAAAATCGATTCAGATTTATATATAACCTCCATATATATGTTCCTCTTGATTTGGTTACAAAGCGCTATAGAAGTTGTACTTTACTTCCGATCATTACAAAAGTCTCCAGAAAGATGATTCTCAATTTAGGAACGAATATTGATTAATTTAGCGATTATCGGTTCAGAATTAGGTATATCCACATATATATGTTCTTACCCATTAACCAATTATTCCAAATTATTATCGCAATCACCCTTACCGCATTGTTAGGGAGGTGTAGGGTATTATATAGTCGGCCCCGGCCGACTTTCTGCCTTTCCTTACTGGTTTTAATTTATTTTTTAAAATGATATGCTACATTTCTGTCACATTCCATCTGCGAAACTGAGAAATCACGTATTATTTTAAATAGTAAAACTTAAATGTTTATAATAGTGATAACATATTCCTCATTGTACTCTCCACTAAAGGTTACCAGCAGTCTTTGGTCCAAAAGCGGGAATGTTTTTGCAAAAAAGCGCGATTTTGTAACAAAAATCATTGGAATAAATTCAGTAATGATTGGTTCTCTAAAAAAGCTGAATAAAAAATAACAAATAGCAATTATTTATTTTCAGTGAAACACAAATAAATTAAAAAGATTCCAGATCATATATAGATTCAGAATTCTGCTTATAATTCTAAATATGTTTCATTCATAGTTTTAAGGGGGGTAACGTTTATAAACTTTTTTTGCAATTTTTTTTCTGAATAGAGAACCTTTCAAGATTATTGTGTGAACATTTGAGCTGAGTCGGAGCAAAACTAACGAAGATACAGCAGTCTAAGCAACCGCGTCTCATATGGGACTCAGTACATCATAAAAACTAAAAAAAAAACGCGCCTCATATGGGACTCTGTACATCATAAAAACTAAAAAAAAACCGCGCCTCATATGGGACTCAGTACATCAGAAAAACTTTAAAGCGTTTTCACGAGGTAACGCTGTCGAGTTTTTTGTTAAATTTGTTAATTTTTTTTATTTAACGATAACCATTTAGTCGATTTTTTCTCGCAAACATCGCATTTTTGGGTTCAAAGTGTTCCCAAAAATTTAAAAATTTAGATTTCCATTATCTAACTAAATAAATGTATTTTTTAATTTTGGATGGTCCGTTATCGAGTTATGAGGGGCACCGCAATTCAACTTTTCTTCGAGACGCTTCCGCATAAATACTGTCGTTCCTCATAATCCACTTTAGGAATACTAAGTTTGTCATTCCCATTGTAACAACAAGAAATATTAATCTGAGATCCTATGAAGGAAGTCGTAATATTCTAATGCAATATGTCCATGTCCTTCTGCCTGTTAAGATCGCAATCCGCAAATAATAAATCTGTGTGACTCAAAGATGATATAGTTCGATATAGTTCCCAAAGAAGAATTCTACCGATTGCATTTCTTTACTTGATAGGAGCCACAAACTACAACTTGTTGGGTTAGATTTTTGCAATATATGTATAGTAGGCCGGGTCGATTTGTGGGGAGGCAAAAAAAGTCGCCATTGCTCAGTGAAAATCGTATTCTAGGGATCAAAATAAGAAACTTTGCCGAAGGAACCATACCTCTAAAACGAATTCTGATGTCCCGGAATTTGGGTCGAGCTTTTGGGTAGGGGCAAATTTTGAAAAATCCCACTTTGACCCATTTAGAGTGCTCCAATCGAGTCCAAATGTATGACCGACCCCCACTAACTTTGGAGGCCCAACTCACCCATGTCCGTGGCACACCCCCTGGAACCCACTGGGGGTTCCATACATTTGGACTCGATTGGAGCACTCTAAATGGGTCAAAGTGGGATTTTTTCCGGGACATCAGAATTCGTTTTAGAGGTATGATTCCTTCGGCAAAGTTTCTTATTTTGATCCCTAGAATACGATTTTCACTGAGCACTTCACTGAGTGGGGGTCGGTCATACATTTGGACTCGATTGGAGCACTCTAAATGGGTCAAAGTGGGATTTTTTCCGGGACATCAGAATTCGTTTTAGAGATATGGTTCCTTCGGCAAAGTTTCTTCTTTTGATCCCTAGAATACGATTTTCAGTGAGCAATGGGCGATTTTTAAATCGACCCGTCCTAATGTATAGGAGTACGTACACGGGGCAAAATCGCCTTTTTTTGATATGTTTGAGTCGAAAGAAAATATATTTGGAACACAAATTTTTAAATATTATATATTTCTGAGCAAATAAATTTTATTTGAAAATCAATAAAATTTACTTGGAACGCATATGGGCAAATATCAAAATTTTTTAACACAGGGGTAATGTATGTTGTTTTACCCTTTTTTTCGCTTTGTGTACAGATTTCGGTGCATAAGTTTATGGAATTAGATAAACCACAAACATAAAAGTTTTTTCCCAAAAAAGTTTGTTATTATCTAAAAAACTTAAGAAGTTATAAGCACATACATTCTTTTATAATTAATTATTTTATAATTATAACTATTTATTCTTAAGTTACTGGTCAGTTACAAAAAACACGAGGGACACATGGAGGAAGAATTTTTCGTGAGCACTGTTCATGTGAGATCTTTCCGCAAGAAATTATAGCTCATAACTTTTTCAAATGCGATTTCAAGTGTTTTTGTTTTTTGACCGTGGTCAGCGCGGCCCGCGATGTAATGAAATAACACTAAAGAAGTGGTTATAGCGGCATGAAATACCTATAAATCTATATAGGTGTCGTTGATGTGCTCCTAATGGAACCACCGCTATAGCTTCGCAAACCTTTGATAAACTTGCGTGAATTTTTTTTTGATAGTGTATTTCGCGGAGCACATCGACAGTTATGTATAGGTTGAGCTGAATTAATTATCTCAGATGGCTTTTGATCTGGTGAATTCAAAAATCAGGGGGCCGTAACAAAATAATGAATCGTATATCTTCGGGCGTACGGCTGTGGTGCACTTAACAATCATGGATACTTATTTGAAGATTGAAGTCTTGTACGCGAAGAACGTGACACTTTTGTCTCAGCAATGCTCGTCAAGGCACACCCAGTGCGAGGTATAGATATGGTGGAAGTGTATATGAAATAAAAGGATTTTTAACGCTCTATTCCGAAATCAAAAGGCCGTCATTTTATTTTGATGATTGTGCAAATTATGCACATTGCAAAAATTATATTTCCACAAAAATAATGTTCGTATGAAAATTTTACCTGGTCGATTTTTGGATTTTTAAAAACTTTTGTATGTAGTATAAGTACGGCGAATATTTTGTCATAGGCTGATAGAAATGCTAATATTCTGTGATTGTAATTTTAGTTTTCCGAATTCCGCTGAAAATTGCATTTTATACAATTTTTTTTTAATTTCAATTTGGAACCGCCAAAATTTTCGCAGCCTTTGATGAAATTTATGCACAACAACGGTTTTTGCATTTTATATTTTTATCTTTGTCTGTTGTAAAAGCCGTTGATGTGCTCGCCAAAAAAATCATGAAACCAAATTTACTTCAAAATTAAAAATTTTGATATTTGCCCATATACGAGTATAACTATATTACAACAAAATATATTTGCAGACTAATTTTCTCAATTAAAATGTGTGTTTAAATACAAATAAAACAAGTAAGAAAGTTCAGTCGGGTAAACCGACATATGAATTCCCTCACCTCGAGTCCCAAAAAAATATTAGTAAATTTATTTTGTTTTGTTTTAATTAAATTATTATCAATTTAACTTGCATCTAATAACTTTAAAGTATGTACTGGTATTAAATTTATAAGCTTATCATAGTATCATTTGTTGTCAATCTTTCAATTAATTTATTTTGGTCCAACATTATACGATAAAGTATTTTTACAAACATTAACAATTGCTACAAAAATAATAAAGTTTAGATATACATACTTTCTGAATACTTGAATGCAAGTAAAACTTTGTTTCGAAAATAATAGTTTCAAAGAAAAAATATTATGATGGAAACGAAGTTTTGTTTAGAAACGGAACTTTCTAAATATATAATTTTTGTGTTTACCAAATAGTATATATTTGGAGTGTACCCTAAACATATGAATATTCAAGCCCATTTAGAAGCCCCACACGCAAAGAAAAAAATTCGTTTCTGCGAAACGAAATATTAGGCAACTACAATTCTCGTTTACGACAACTGAAATTTCGTTTGTTGTGACAGAAACTTGTTCTGACCAAAAGACCATAAACCGCACCAAACAGACACACGTTGAGGATGGAGAGGCTTATCAACAATAACTCTTGGGTTTTCCGAGCCCCAGATGCGACAATTTAGCTTGTTGACGTAGCCACCGAGGTGGGAATGGGCCTCATCAGTCAAGATGATTTTGTATCGATCGTATCGTTTTTGACGTTTTGTATCGTTCGATGATCGTGTATCGTTCAATTTTTAGTAATGTCGTAGTTTCTACTTGTCAAATGTCAAAGAATAAAAGCTTCAAAGGTGACAGCTACCGAAATACCGGGTGATTCAAAATAACACCTCCTTATCAAACACCGTTATTATCAAATTAATCGTTCTCCAATTGAAACTTTTCGTGCGCTAAGTAAATTTTTTTTGCTAGAGGAAAAATAAACTTTCCGTTCACATTTAAAAACGATAGTAAGTAAATTTTTTTTAAATCAAAAAACACTTTCCATTCGACCTACGACCTTGACATCCATGAGCAATATTTTAGTTCTCGTTAAGAGCTATATTTTTTCCATTAACCGATTGTGGCTACGTGCCGTACAGCAAATGAAACAATTGAATTGTTGCGAGAAAAGTTGGAGTTTCGATTATTTCAAGAAATTGTGATATTGAAGTTGTGATTTAACACCATTAGACTATTTCTTGTGGCGTTCTTTGAAGTCATTGGTCTTTCGAAATAAACCAGACTCTCTTCAAGCTTTACAAGTCAATATTGAACGTGCCATTCATGACATACGACTTGATTTAGTGGAAAAAGTTCTCGAAAATTGGGTTCATCGAATACGTTCCTGCAGAAGAAGTCGTGGAGGCCATTTGAATGGCGTTTTATTTAGCACTTAATTGTATCGATTGTACTTCACATTAAATAAAAAACTATTGAATTTCTTTAACAATAAGTGTGTTGGAAAACCTTGTATTTACATATACACAAATTTTCATCATATTTTTTTTAGGAAATTTCATTGAAATTGAATTTTTCTACAAAATTTGGTTTAAATAACCTTTTTCCTAATAAATTACGTTGAAATTATATCTTGTTGAAAATTTCGTCAAAATTAAATTTTTTTCTAACAAATTTTTTCTGCAAAATTTCGTTGATATTGCATTTATTCTTTAAAAATCTTTGAAATTGAAATACTTTAGAAAATTTTGTTAAAATTAAATTTTTGTAAAAAATGTAATTTTTGTACATAATTTCGTTGAAATTAGATTTTTCTAGAAAAATTTTTAAATTTGATTTCTCTGCAAAAGGGTTTGTCGGAAACGCATTTTCATTAAAGGTTTTTGTTGAAATTACACCTTTTTGCTAAATTTCGTTGAAATTGCATTTTCCTAAAATTTTTTATCGATATTGCATTTTTCTAATCCGTGATCAACGACCTAAACTGCGGTCTTCGACATTTACTATTTTATCTTATCTTATCTGTTCTATGGCTTCTAAGCCGGCCATCGGCCTTTAACCCGGTCATCGACTTCAATAGTGATTAAAGACCAATAGGTGGATTAAAGCTCGAAGAGTGAATTAAAAGTCTACTAATCGAATTCATGTTTTGTGACCGTATTAAAGGTCGATAACCCGATGGACGATCATCCCCGATTAGTGACTGCTGTCTGGAATAAGGTCGTTGACTTTATTAAAGGCCAAAAAATAAAATTTTCTGGAAAAATTAAATTTCAAAAAAAGTTTGAAGGATATGCCTATTCGACTAAATTTTTCGAGAAAAATCAAATATTGACACAATTTTCTGATATGAAGAAATTTTTAATAAAGATATTCGTATCGACGAACTAGAGTCTACGGTGGTAATAGAACCCACCACCCCCAAACTCATAGAGCACGCTACCGAAAATTAATTTTTTAAGAAATTTAAAAAAACGCAACGAAATTTTTTAAAAATAGTTTTTAATGAAAATCCATTTTTGGCGAAATTTCCTTAAAAAACAATTTTGCTTAAATTTTCCACAAAAATACAATTTCCACTTAATTTATAATAAAAAAAATTAACAACATACATTAATTTAGTCAAAATTTTTTAGAAAAATAAAATTTCAAAAATTTTGAATTTCGACCAAATTCTTATACAAGTAAAAAAATATGTACAGGGTTTTCCAACAAGAGGTGTTATTTTGAATCACCCGGTATTTCGGTAGCTGTCACTTTTGAAGCTTTTATTCTTTGACATTTGACAAGTAGAAACTACGCCATTACTAAAAATGGAACGATACACGATCATCGAACGATACCAAACGATCGAACAAAAAAACGATACGAACGATACAAAATCATCTTGACTGATGAGGCCCATTTCCACCTCGATGGCTACGTCAACAAGCAAAATTGTCGCATCTGGGGCTCGGAAAACCCAAGAGTTATTGTTGAGAAGCCTCTCCATCCTCAACGTGTGACTGTTTGGTGCGGTTTATGGTCCGGCGGGGTCGTTGGACCTTACTTTTTTGAAAATGAGGTTGGATCAACAGTTACGGTGAATGGATTTGATCTGGACAACGTTTACTTTCAACAAGACGGCGCTACGTGCCACACAAGCAACGAAACCATTGCTCTGTTACGGGAAAAGTTTCCGATCCGTGTTATTTCTCGAAGAGGTGATCACAAGTGGCCACCGAGATTTTGCGATTTAACACATTGCGACTTCTTCTGGGGCCACGTGAAAGATAAGGTCTACGCCAACAGCCCAGCGTCGATTCAAGACCTCAAAGATAGAATTCGTGAGGCTATCAAGGACATTGGGCAGCCACTTCATAATAAAGAGGAAGGCATACCTTCCTCTTTGTTATGAAATAAACATCCGATCATTTATATCAAAAAATGGCATTTTTCTTTGAATACCAAAATAACACCTCTTGTTGGAAAACCTTTTATAATTCGATAAAATTTTCTTCAAAATTTAAATTTCCATGAACCTTCAATGTCAGACACAACATAAGTTATATTTTGAGTACTATTTAATGGTTGATCTTTCAGAACTTGTCAGCTACTAATGAGTAAATGTCCCAACTAGCCACCTACTTAGGAGACGTTAACCCAACTGGTCGTCTACTAAGCCACTACTCATCTAATAAGGAATTTGTAGATAAACCAACTGACCACATATTAAAGAATATACACATCACAAATGGTCATCAATTAAGTCGAGCTTCATAATGACAATGGCAAATATTAATATGTGCGCCTCTAGCTAAATTATATGTTTTATTCTAGTTACCTTTACAAAATTAATCATGAAGCAATATGCAACGCTAGAACGTGTTAGAATTATTAATTTTTTCAGTACTTTATATTTTATGGCCATTTCCCAAATTTATAGTTTTTTTATTTTACAATATGATTTTTTAATATAATTCGCTCGAATTTAAACTAACCACAAGTAGTTAACAGGCCAACTGCAAAATTGGCCCTCATTCAATACAGCACACCTTCCTCCTTGTGGTTATGGGGCTGCCCCAATGATTTCCTTTATAACCGCCTTCCGCGATGTGGTGTGTAAACGACGTGTGTGCGAATATAACAACAATACAACGATAGGTTTTTATTACTGCCTCAAGGATATGTGTTGCGAGAGAGGAGCACGAGTGTGTCATACACCTGACGGAATGAATGTTCGAATTATCCGACAATGGGCGCGCGTTAGTACAGCGATTTTTCGCTTAAGGAGGTCAATTAACAACCGAAACTAGTTTTGTATGTTTACCGAATAAATTGAATTCGATTGAAACAAATTGGAATGAGAGCACCACTCTATAGGAATTTACTCGCGGCAACCGAATAAACATTAACAATATTTATCGCTGCCAATTATGTCAGTTAAATAGTGCACACTTATGTGTGGAATATTTCCTAACACTTTCCTTTTCACTTCGCTTTATTTTAATGAAATTTTTAATTTCTCCTTGTGCACTGAAATTTCATTTACATTAAACCACTTGATGATTTAGAGAGAATATTTTTCCTTTTCTCTTGTATTATTTATTTTCTTTTAATTTCATTATTTTCTTTAATTTCTTATTTCCTTTATTTCACTTGTATTTTTCTTTTCTTCACTACACTCGTTATTTTTTCTATTAGATTTCCACACCGTTTGACCTCCGTTAGACGACTAAATGTTAGTGAGCTAAAAAATATCACAATTAGTCTAAATAGGAAGAGAGAGAGATATATATAAAGAGCGCTCGAATAAGAGAGCTCCACTAAATCAGCGGATATAAAAATCACTGTTGAATATGGGTAAATTCCATACTGGTGTTGGTTGGGGCCATTACAAACAGTTTTGTTCCGTTGTAGTATATGTGAGAATAAGAGAGTGACTCTAATGTCATGCCGTGCACATATTAATGTATTTAGTCAGACCCACATAAACTCAGCCGCAGACAACCGCAACGGTCTCGTCTTAGCCACAGTCAGGGGCATAAGTAAATATACGCTATCGCATCTCCAATGGGAGAACAAATTGGAATATTTCTCACATTGATGAGCCTTTTAGATATTATTCTTATTCGACAATTCATGTTTTACATCGCGAAAAGAATCCCATCACAATAAAACTTGGAATAAAGCAAAAAGCTGCAAAGTTTCAGCCAAATTGCTTAGAAATGTGGCACCAACGGCTTAACAATAGATATTTAAGCAAAAGAAGCGGCCTTTGCGGCATAAATTAGCAAATTGGAAAGCGACCTCTATGTTGACTATAGTCATAAAAGGGTTTTCCAACAAGAGGTGTTATTTTGGTATTCAAAGAAAAATGCCATTTTTTGAGATAAATGATCGGATGTTTATTTTTGATAATTAAGAGGAAGGTATGCCGTTAATAATGAAAAACAACATCAGCCAAATGGCCACTACGACCACGCTTACAGGACCATATCCTTTTCATGAAATTTTCCATAACCAAATCGAAAAGTGGCTGCCCTATGTCCTCGATAGCCTCACGAATTCTATCTTTGAGGT
The DNA here is from genome assembly GCA_963930755.1 of Eudasyphora cyanicolor. Taxonomy (NCBI): domain Eukaryota; kingdom Metazoa; phylum Arthropoda; class Insecta; order Diptera; family Muscidae; genus Eudasyphora; species Eudasyphora cyanicolor. Next base: position 218,823,888 of record OZ005735.1, on the reverse strand, counting down.
CTTGAATCGACGCTGGGCAGTTGGCATAGACCTTATCTTTCACGTGACCCCAAAGGAAGAAGTCGCAAGGTTTTAAATCACAAGATCTCAGTGGCCAATTATGGTCACCTCTTCGAGAGATAACACGGTCCGGAAACTTTTCCGGTAACAAAGCAATGGTTTCGGTGCTTGTGTGGCACGTAGCGCCGTTCTGTTGAAAGTAAATGTTGTCATTAATCATCTCTCGATAGCACAATCCATTCACCGCAACTGTTGATCCAACCTCATTTTCGAAAAAGTAATGTCAAATGACCCCACCGGACCATAAACCGCACCAAACAGCCACACGTTGAGGATGGAGAGGCTTCTTAACAATAACTCTTGGGTTTTCCGAGCCCCAGATGCGACAATTTTGCTTGTTGACGTAGCCACCGAGGTGGAAATGGGACTCACCAGTCAAGATGATTTTGTATCGTTTTTTTGTTCGATCGTTTTGTATCGTTCGATGATCGTGTATCGTTCCATTTTTAGTAATGGCGTAGTTTCTTGTCAAAAGTCAAAGAATAAAAGCTTTAAAAGTGACAACTACCGAAATACTGGGCTGGGTGATTCAAAATAACACCTCTTGTGGAAAAACCCTTTCAACATTGAAAATTTGTAAGTGGTCACATAAATATATATATATAAGTTAATTATCTTCATTATTTTCGCTGATCCCTTTATACAGATATGTAAGTCATACTGTGGTGTAACTTCGATTTTCGAAATTGTATTTTTCTTTATTATATTTTCTTTATTTTGTTTCACTTCATTCGATATATTTT